>JACEEZ010022960.1:20561-82595 GCA_016584305.1 Chionoecetes opilio | reverse complement strand
CACCACGCCGAACAAGTTCCACTCCAGCCTGTTGCGACTCTGTCTACCTCGAACTACAATACTTCCCTAAAGCTAGAGATCAAGCCAAAGCACATTACAACCCACCTGCCACTGCTGAGTATACCTTAGTTAGAGCTAAATAGGGTATCATAGCAGATTAGGTAGAATTGGGTTAATCGCATGGTGAGTTCACGTTAATCAACATTATAATTTTAAAAGTTGTTGTCGACCATCAATTGGTGGTCGATAATTCCAACAGTTTGGTGCCCTGAGCACCAAGGGTTTTGGTGCCCTGATTATCTTTGGGAATGTATAAGGTGAGTGTGGTCGGACACAGTTTATGTCCGCGACAGCTGGTCGTGGAAGATGTGGAGTTCAGGATTTTTCGAGCATCGGGTGGCAGGGCTGATAAATTGCATATAGACACGCGTCTCAATGCAGTACTTGAGTGGCCTCATGACCTCACAATCCTTTTTCTGGGAGGCAATTATATATATGATGAGTGTAGCCCCAGAGTCATCACAAATAATATCAAAGGTATTGTGAAGACAATAGAAGAGAAGTGTCACAGTCTTGTAGGAGTGTGTTTGGTAGAGCCTTGGAAGACCAATCGATCTCCTAGACATCACCTGGTGAGCCAACTCAGCTATGATAGGGTCAAAGATTCTATAAATAGGGCCTTGAAGAGAGAATTAAAAGGCTATGCAGTAGTTCATTTTAACGCACAGCCTTTTGAGGCAGATCTCTCTCGAGATGGTGTGCATTGGAATAGGCGAGGTTGTTACTTTGTAAAAGCCAAATTCATAAATTTCATAAAGTTGAAGAAATGGGAGTGGGATGGTATCCAAGCACTAGGTAGTCCGGGAGCGCACTGAGGTTTCTTCATAATCTCGAGTGGAAAAGGTTTGGGGTGCGGAATGTACACATGGGACCTGTGGGAGTCTGGAAAGGCGATTCTTAAGTTGTGCGAATGGTGCGTTTGGTTGTCAGCGCCACCTGGTTTAGCAGAAAAAATAGTTTTAATCATAATTTGTAGTGGATGCTCAATTCAAGCATGGATCGATAGATAATCATGCACTGATCATATATCATCAACTTAAGAACAAAATCTATGGTGCATATTCAATTAAGAACACTGCTAATTAGCGCTAATTACCGCTTTAATTAAAATTATGAGAGGAAAATTAAAACAAGTGCCTAATTGTAGTATGATGTACCAGCAAGCTTAATCAAGTGCTTAAGAACACTTTTTATGGTGTGTTCCGTAGGCCTACTTAAAAACCGGTAAAAGGTCACCGGGTCGAGTTTGCGACACTCAAATGCAACAAATCGTTACTTTTCCGTGTGGTGTAGCGTAGACCCGAACGGAACTATACAGACAGACAGCAAGAGACAGACAGACAGGGAGCGAGAGAGACAGACAGACAGACAGCGAGAGAGACAGACAGACAGACAGCGAGAGAGACAGACAGACAGACAGCGAGAGACAGATAGACAGACAGAGAGCGAGAGACAGACAGACAGACAGACAGAGAGAGAGAAATCATATCGTTGGGTTTCGGGCAGCGAGGTAAAAATCTTCAATGGAACATCATAAGGCCTGTGGTTGTTCGCATTTGAACAACCACAGGCCTTACGATGTTCTATTGAAGACTTACCTCGCTGCCCGAAACCCAACGATATGATGTCTCTGTCTGTCTTTTTTTTATTTAATTTTTTATTTAAACATACATATACTAAAAGCCCAAAGGTGCACTGTCGTGTGCTACCTATCTTAATTAATAATCAAAGACTTGGCCGCCATAAATAGGCCGCCGTACCTGCCCGCTGAGCCACAAGTTAGCCACGACACAGGACGCATTTAAGATTCCATCCGCCAACAATGATTATGAAGTTAGTTCGTTTAAATAGAGTGATGGGTGGTTATAGGCCTGGTTATGCGCCTTGTTAGGCCAGTCAACAGAGCACACCCACACTTAGTATTCAATTAAATTTAATAGGGAACCCTAACTCATAAACATTTATCCAACTTGTTATTTCTTTAATTTTTTTCATATCATTTAATCAATTAAAATCATGGCGGAAGGGATGAAATTATTAGCTGCTAAATTAGGTTGGCTGACACGATTATATAATACGTGTGAGTCAGCAGCTGGGACTAACCCTATAGACTATAATAGTTTAAAGTCAAGTCTGCTAATGCTAGAAACTAAATGGGATAATTATGAAAAGGCTTACTTTCAATTATTAGAAGCTGGGGATAAAGAATTAATTAATTTGAGTCCAAGTATGATCAAGAATGTACCAAATACATGAAAACAGTACTCACATATGAGGCACCCGCTGCCAGACGGGCCTAACCCGCAAAACAGTAGTTTCGAGTAATTTAGAGTTGAAGCTGGACAACGATTATTTTTTTGGTATAGTTATGAATACCCAATTACTATACATCCCTAGAAAGTTCTACTCAAGGGCTTTTGAAATACTTCATTGTCATGGGCATGTGTTTGTGTTTGGGTGTGTTTGTGTCGGTGTGTTTGTGACCCCAACCAAACAAACATCCCAATATTTTTCCGTCGGAATTTTTTATTTATTTTGCTAAAACGAAAATGACAAAGTAATCTGTGAAATATTCAAGCTTCTACGAGCAAAACATGCAGAACAGTAAAATAATTAAACAAAAATGTTATGTGTTTTTTCTTACCGATGGGAATAAACATTAAAAAGCATTAAAATTGATTGGTTAGAACATACAAACATTTAATTATGAACATTCTCCAAGCCTCTGAAGCCCTTGCGCTTAAGTGAATGGTTGGGGGTGGGGGGTGGCGGGCTAATAATCGAGGAAGTTGTCCAGGGGGGAGATGCTGAGAAGTGCCATAGAGGTAAGGCGAAAAGAGCGCCTTACCCGTCTTCAGGCGCTTTTGTAACGGCCCGGCTAAGGCACCGACTAAAGCCCATGTACAGTCGAAAGTTCAGGGGCCAGATGCTGAGAGTGAGCTAGGGCGCCCTATCCACTAGGGCGCCTGTGGTAAGGCGAAACGCCCTCCCACCGCAATGCTCAGTCGAGATTGCTGCCTTAGTGGCACCGCTAAAGGCGCTGAAAACTAAGGCATGGTCAGACCCTGACTTAGTGAGCTGCTGTGGGCCTTTGACAGACATTCATCTTCTGTTTATAAAGCAAATACAGCCTTGTTTCAGTTCCTACAACGTAACAATTGGTGTTTACGTATTAATAGTGTTGCAAGGTGTGTATGAATTGATCGTGCAAGACTAATGCGGCATTATAGGGTGTTATATGCTGGTGATAAGAAATGTTGTGTTGTGTGTTGGTTAGGGGCGGGCGGCGGGCGGCGGGCGGCAGGTGCTCCGCCCGCACTAAAATGTTGTACTATTACACGGTATTATCATACTACCAGATGATATTTAGGACAGCTGAACATACCATCATCTTCACGAGACATTAGTGCATATCATGAATGCATAAAACTTGCAGTAAACTATACCTATAATAAGATAATGAGAGCAAAATGAAATCGTGTATAAACTTTTTTTTCACCTTTTTTTATTCATCTTCTCCTTATTCCTGGAATGTTGCTTGCATTAAATTTTCACTCACTGTCCCGGAATCGGCACACCTTAACGATTATCATGGTGTATGGCACGTCCTAATGCAAAAATATATAAGTGGTCAAAACCTGTGTTGAACGTCAAACTTGTGATGAAACAGCTTTTGGCGGGGGAGAGCGGTGTGTCCTTGCCATAAGTGCTTGGTTAGGGAGGGAGGGACAACATTCCTTGCTTCAGCAGAGACGTGTTCAAGCCTTGTGATTGGTCGAAGCTGCCTAAGCAGCGCTCAGATAGGCAACGTGATTGGCTTGTAGGATTCTCGGACCACGCCCACGCCATAGGCTTTGGAGGTGTAAGGCAGTGCAAAAGCGCCTGAACTTTCGACTGTACATGGGCTTTAGTCGGTGCCTTAGCCGGGCCGTTACAAAAGCGCCTGAAGACGGGTAAGGCGCTCTTTTCGCCTTACCTCTATGGCACTTCTCAGCATCTCCCCCCTGGAGCTTTTGCACTGCCTTACACCTCCAAAGCCTATGGCGTGGGCGTGGTCCGAGAATCCTACTAGCCAATCACGTTGCCTATCTGAGCGCTGCTTAGGCAGCTTCGACCAATCACAAGGCTTGAACACGTCTCTGCTGAAGCAAGGAATGTTGTCCCTCCCTCCCTCACCCAAGCACTTATGGCACCGCTCTTCCCTGCCAAAAGCTGTTTCATCACAAGTTTGACGTTCAACGCAGGTTTTGACCACTTATATATTTTTGCATTAGGACGTGCCATACACCATGATAATCGTTAAGGTGTGCCGATTCCGGGACAATGAGTGAAAATTTAATGCAAGCAACATTCCAGGAATAAGGAGAAGATGAATAAAAAAAGGTGAAAAAAAAGTTTATACACGATTTCATTTTGCTCTCATTATCTTATTATAGGTATAGTTTACTGCAAGTTTTATGCATTCATGATATGCACTAATGTCTCGTGAAGATGATGGTATGTTCAGCTGTCCTAAATATCATCTGGTAGTATGATAATACCGTATAATAGTACAACATTTTAGTGCGGGCGGAGCACCTGCCGCCCGCCGCCCGCCGCCCGCCCCTAACCAACACACAACACAACATTTCTTATCACCAGCATATAACACCCTATAATGCCGCATTAGTCTTGCACGATCAAATCATACACACCTTGCAACACTATTAATACGTAAACACCAATTGTTACGTTGTAGGAACTGAAACAAGGCTGTATTTGCTTTATAAACAGAAGATGAATGTCTGTCAAAGGCCCACAGCAGCTCACTAGTCAGGGTCTGACCATGCCTTAGTTTTCAGCGCCTTTAGCGGTGCCACTAAGGCAGCAATCTCGACTGAGCATTGCGGTGGGAGGCCGTTTCGCCTTACCACAGGCGCCCTAGTGGATAGGGCGCCCTAGCTCACACTCAGCATCTGGCCCCTGGTCTGACAGGTCCTCCTCGTCTGACACTTGGGCGGCCCCCGCATGCTCCTGAGTCCTGAAGAGGTCAGTGTAGAACGGTAGGTATTCACCAGGGCTGCGTTTGAGAAGAAGAATTTGAGCGGCTTGCGCCGTTCAGGTTTCTGTACCCCTCTTATCAAATGCTTTTGGGCGCCTCGCAGTGGTATGTAAACAAATCCCCGCCGTTACCATGGAAACGACGACGCCACAGCTCAGACTGTAGGCTTTTGACCTCACCATTTTTCCTCTACTGCCCTCTATCTGCCCACGCACAGTACGGAAGTGTAATGGCGTACGCTGTAGCTACCTGACGACTATTTGATTATTGTTGTAATGGTAATTGTCGCTGAGAGAGGTGAAATGTTAGGAATCTCGGGCACCGTCAACCAACTACCGTCAATAACACTATAGTCGTCACTGCACTTTTGTCGCCAGGCGCTAAATATTACTAATTATAGCATCACTATAGACTTGTATGTGCCACTGAAGACAGGTACTTTATATAAACTACTGTGCATGCCTCTTTAGTGGCATATACAATTATGTATCTGTAGTGATGATAAAATTCGTAATATATGGCGCCTGACGACATATATGTGCAGTGGCGACTATAGTGTTATTGGCGGTAGGGTGTAGGGAGACGTGAATAGGTTTATGAAACTGTCGCCAATAGGAATTCTCGCAGAAACACCAACTGAGACCTGTCGCCGACGTGGTAGGCCTACACTCGCCGACGCGGAAATTTTTGGTAACAGATCCACTTGGAATAAATGAAAATGAAGAATAAAGTGTATTTCATTGTTGGATACCACCATACCACCTGGTATGTAATCTCTGAATGCAGAAATACTGGTAAAAGCTTATTAAATGTATATATTGTGTACTGTAATATCATGCAAGATCAAGAACTGGAACTGTCGACAAAAAAAAGCAGATGAAATGAAATGAAAATATGACAGTGCTAATATGATTTGACTAATGCTTCATGTTCGCTTATAATGTCAGATTACTGTGATAAATAATGCTGTTATGTATATGCAGGTTGTTTTCTCCTCTAACTCAAGAGTTATGTACACATTTATATAGCTAACCTGCCACTTATAGAGATAATCTGAAGGCATATTTTTACAGCAACAGGACATTCTGAAACAGAACTCCCCATTGTTTATATTTTTGTTTTGTCAAACATTATTATTTTCAACTTAACTAATTCAATTTACCTAAACTAAATCAATTGCTAAGATAACCTAGCTTTTCTAACTAATGAAATCTGGATTGTTTAGTAGCAGTCTATTAAATTATCAATCGTATTATCACATATCATTGCTGCCACATATTACACATCTGGAGCTGAAATACCTCCTCCGCCACCCTCGCCCGGGCCCTATATAACTGGCGGAACATCTTAAAAACAAGGGCTCCACGCTAAGCTGACCCAAATGTTGGCTCTACGTATTATACTTACTGTCCTTAACACATCTGTTAATATTTTAATGAGTGCCGATCCTTACTTTGCCTACATGGCCGATATTAAATTTCAGGTTCCTGAGAAAAACTAAGTCCAGCGAGATGTGCAATGGACGACGAGTTTGAGAAAGTAGTGCGAATCTAAGTAGTAGGTATAACCTAGGGGTTGGTCGAGGGGGGACGGAGCCCCCCCCGTTAGGTTAGAGTAGGTTAGGCTAGGTTAGGTTAGGGCAGGTTAGGTTAGTGCACAGCACGAGGGGCTCGAAGAGGGGTGCTAGGTTAGGTCTGTAGAGTTTGTCATCTTTAGAATAAAGGCTCAAACTCCTATCTTCTTCTTATAGCCAACAAGCTTGGGGACATGGTGGAAACCGGGGTTTTTGGGTGGGGGAGCACACACATAAGGGAAATATGGCCCCCCACAAAAAAAAATCCTTAAACTAGGGAAATTTCCCTAGTTCATGGACTTTATCGGGGAAATATTTCCCTTATATGTGTGCTCTCCCACAAAAGGAGCACACTCATAAGGGAAATATGGCGCCACACAAAAATCCCTAAACTAGGGAAATATCCTAGTTTAGGGATTTTTTTGTGGGGGGCCATATTTCCCTTATGTGTGTGCTCCCCCACCCAAAAACCCCGGTTTCCCACCATTTCCCCAAGCTTGTTGGCTATAAGAAGAAGAAGATAGAGGGTGGAGCCTTTGTTCTTAAGATTTACCTAACTGGCGGGGCTACACCATCCAGACCTAAACTAACCTAGCTAACCTGGGCATTGATTACATAACCTTAGCTCACTGAGGCAGGGGGTTTCGCTCACCCCCAGACCTTTCTTGTTATTTTTTATTTTTTATTCCGGTACATTTTTACGATGGCACCAAACTTCCCTACACAATTGGGAGCGTAGTTTTTGTTTACCTTATTGTATTCTAAGAGACTTTTTCTCTTTAACCTTTCCGTCGCAAATCAATAGTTTCTGAGATATAGAACATTTTAGGTGGGGGGAGGAATATGTCTCCTTGTTTACAAAATGCCTCTTCCTCTTCTTGTGACCTGTATCGCTTTTGTTTCGGAGGCGCACCCGTGGCTACCTTACCTAACCTTACCTTACCTTACCTAACCTAACCTAACCTGGTCGCCACCCAATGCGGCCGCCTGTATGATCCACATATATAGAGGGCAGTCGCGCGGAGCAAACTATTGTTATACGTATATGTTTATTGTACATTATGTTTAACATATATAAATATATGTTAAGCATAAGATATGTCATAAGTAACTAACCTAACCTCACTATAACCCCTAAAAATGACTAACCTAACCTCACTATAACCCCTAAAAGTTACTAACCTAACCTCACTATAAGTTACTAACCTAACTTCACTATAACCCCTTAAACTTTACTAAGCTAACCTCACTATAACCCCTAAGTTACTAACCTAGCCCTAACATAACCCCCTAAAAGTTACTAACCTAACTTCACTATAACCCCCTAAAAGTTACTTATATTGCCGTAGGCGGCCGCATGGGGCCCGCGGCCGCATTGGGTATACACCCCTAACCTAACCTTTAACCTCCTATCTGGGTCCAATAATAAAAGTTTAATAAAATACCAAACAAAAGCGATGCAGGTCACAAGAAGAGGAAGAGGGAGGCATTTTGTAAACAAGGAGACATATTCCTCCCCACCTAAAATGTTCTATATCTCCGAAACTATTGATTTGCGACGGAAAGCTCAGAGAAAATGTCAATTAGAATACAATAAGGTAAACAAAAACCATGCTCCCAATTGTGTAGGGAAGTTTGGTGCCATCGTAAAATATACTACCTTTATTCCTGCCGGCGGTAAATGTGCAGTTTCAATCAATACTCTCCTGGCATAACTGGGGGAGCTGTTCTCCCCCAGAACCCCCCACTAGTTAACAAACCTAACCTGGGCATTGATTACGCAGCTTTACCTCACTCCCCCAGACCACCTTGTTATTTTTTGTATGGGTCATAAATACTCCTTAACGATGAGAACGAAACGTGCAGGATACTTAACCAGCGATCGTGTATTGGTTTAAACTGCACATATACCCTGCCGGCTATTGTAGGAGTTAGAAATACTCCTTATGATGAGAATGAAACGTTCAGGATATCTAAAACCACCGATCTTGTATTGGTTTAAACTGCACATATATTACAAAAATACTAGGAAATACCTAATGCTTATATAAGGGGGTGTAATGTGAACTTTAATAAATTTATCTCCCTCCACTGTTCATTGGACCACTATAATATCGTAAATTATCACTCCAATTTACTGTATTTTCATTATTAATTATAAGTAGGCTCCAGTACAGTACTTAGCAGTGCATGTCAATGCATGCTGCGGGATGACATTGTAGTCTTTCGACTGTAATTGGCAGGAATAGCATAAATTTGTCTCAAATTCGTCTCTGTTTGGGCGGCCATTGTTGTTGTCATGACGTCACACCTCGCAGAGCGCCCAAGGTTTTGGCTTGGGCGCTCGGTGGCAACTCGAACGGCCCGCCCGAGTCGCGCACAGGCGTTTGAGAGAGTTTGAGCGGCTCGCACCACTCAAATTCTTCCTCTCAAACTCACCCCAGGCACGAACTTAGAGAGGACTTTCAGGTCTTTTAGTTTCTGTTCTTTGAGATCAACACCATTTGGGTACTTACTGGGCAACGGGATGGCACTCAGGTTAAAGGTGTCAGGATTGTACTTTTTTGCACGACCTTTCTGAAGTTTTATCATGACTGGTTCATACAGGCCATACCCAGCCTTAACACTGAAGCCCATTTTGTATTGGTTATTAACGGTGAAGATCCTGCCGTTCTTGAAACCCTTTCCTACCAGTCTGGCCTTCGTCATGTGCTGCTGCAGGACGTCGAAGTTCAGGAAAGGGTTGGCATCTGTCCCCATCTCGACGACTGTGAACGGGTGTTTTTCACGGCACTCCCTCATGAACTTCATGTAATGATCTGGAGTGAAGACGTTCTGGCCCTTCACCGATCTTTCCAGGCTCCCGAAGTCCCTGTCGCATGGCATGTAAGAGTGCCCCGACACGAGAAAATAGTGTTTGATTAGGTCAAAACGGTCACCATGAATCAGCCGCAGGTACGACAGCACTATGTTGGTGTTCTTATTTTGTCCCCCACAATTGTCACTAAAAATAATTACTTTTCGTATCCCATCCCCCATGAAGTTGTTGAAATAGTGCAGGAGGCAGGTGGCTATTTCTGAGGACCCACGATGACCAGTACTTTCTTTCCACACGTAAAAGTATGCATCACCAGTCTTCAGGTTATGAACACCCAAGTTATACGTCCACAACTTCCTTTTGTAGTACTGGACACAAGTACTAAGTCTGGGTGTAGTGAGTTGTTGTTGTAGATCCATAGAGATAGCAACGAGGGTGTCATCATTATCTTTTTCATACACTCTACGAATCCTATGTGCCACATGGGCACTGGCTAAGTGGCACTTCTACTTCAATTTAAGTTCACGAATGTCATCAACGTCAGTGTCCGCATTAAGGTTCTTAATTTGCATGTCCAGCTCATCACACAAGTTACAGGTGTCAGCCTTAGGAGGTTCTATTCCGATGTTAAACTTTGTATTAAAAATTTCATTGTATTTGGAAAAGGACACCTTCAAGTTGCTCTTCTCATTCACCTCTAGGTGTGCCACATAGTCTTTGTAGAGTGTCTTGCGGCTAGAACCGGTTGGCAGGTACTTTCTGTCGTTACTCTTTGCTCTAGAATAGTGGGAGCTGCACACAGGCAGCCCCTTAATGTGGGTTATGACAGCTTCTTCTGCCTCCTCTATTGTTTTATTGTGAGGCTCGTGTCTGCCTCTTTGGTCAACTGCAGCAGTTCCAGCTACTGTTCTTCTGGACAATGCAGCCCTCACCCGTTTGGTACTGATAGCGTGAATGTGGATGAAGACTTATCTTGCACACTGTAATATTCCTGTCATGCACCACGACCTTGTGAAACCGAGTAACAGACCGCCGACTCTGCCTCCCCTTCACCTCTCCTTTTTACACTTTCGACACTAATACGGTCTATTAGGTACCTTGTTTGGGCCGTGTGATCCCCCAAGGCGTAGTAATGTGCAAAAATTTCACGGCATTTATCTAAGCCAACGTCACGATAGCAATTTTTAGGGCAAGCACATGGTGGACCGAGCACTTTCCCCGCCACTTTTTCGTTTGTTGCAATACTCACATACTCTTCACCATGTGCCCGTTTTGTTTTAGCAACATTCTTTTTCCACTTGTCAGGCTGTCGAAGTCTCTTTCTAGTCAGTCTTGACTGTTCCTCCTCACGATCTGAGACATCCGAGTCCATTATCAAAGTACAAAGTTCAAGAGAATTCTGCAGTGCAACCTTGCACGTGATAAACTTGAGGGTGACTGACGTGTGGGAGGAAGGAGCTGATGCGTGATTGGCTGGCCGCGAGGGAGTGTCCCCACCCAGACGCGCTGATTGGCTAGATGTGCACGAGTGATGAGCCCTTCTGGTTCTGCTACACAAATCAATCAATCATTGGGGGCATACGCCGGGGGGCGCGTCGCCTCGCCCACCCTACGACGCCACTCCCGGGGGTCACCACGCGCGAGTTCCCATGCAGGCTCCTTTCCCATACCAAGCAGCTCTCGACAAGAAACATCAAGTTGCCCCAGCCACGAGCCTTGTGGGCGCCCCCTTGGCCTCCTCCACGCCGGATTGTCTCTTACGGATACAACCCGATGGGAAGGATCGGTTTCAGGGTAGCGTGCCACATGCCCATATAGCCGAAGTTGGCGCTGACGGACTATGCAGGTAATAGGCCTCGATTCAGTCTCACGGTGCAATCGCTGATTTGACACGTAATCATCCCAGCGATACCCCATGATTCTGCGAAGACACTTATTACCAAAGGCATTGATTCGTCTCTTCAAGTCACTATTTAGTGTCCATGTCTCACAACCATAGAGTAAGACAGGGATCACAAGCGACTTGAAGATCCGGATCTTTGTCCTCCTGCACAGGTACCGACAACGCCAAATACTCCCGCTGAGCAAGTCCATAACACCGTGGGCTATGCCAATCCGCCGTAAGGCTTCTTGACGTGACCCGCCGTCATTATGGACTGCGCTACCAAGGTATGTAAAACTTTCCAAGATCTCAATGTCCTCGCCACACGCATGAACAGACTGTACTGCTTCATCTAGTAAGTCTCCAAACACCTGGACCTTGGTCTTGAGCCAGGAGACCGCAAGTCCCAAAGGCTTTGCCTCCTCGTGCAGCGCCTCGAGAGCCATCACCAGGACCTCCAGCGACTCAGCAAAGATTACTGCATCATCGGCAAAAACAAGATCAGTGATCATGGTGTTGCCGACGGATGCTCCACAATCACTTTGATCTACAACCTTGTCCAATACCCAGTCCATACAAGCGTTGAAAAGTGATGGGGCAAGGACGCACCCTTGCCTCACTCCTGTATTCACAGAAAAGAAGCTGGATACACCTGCCCCACACTTCACAGCACTCTCAGTCCCAGAATACAGACCAGTTATCAAACCAATAGTCCTTGCAGGAATCCCTCGAAGTCGCAGAAGATCCCAGAGTGACTCACGATGCACTGAGTCAAACGCCTTCTTGAGATCAACATAGGCTGCAAGCATCCCCTGTCGAAACTCACGTCGGCGTTCCACCAGGACACGAAGCGCTAGGATACGGTCCGTTGTTGACTTACCAGGCGTGAACCCAGACTGCTGAGGTCTCTGATGCTTCACCAGATGACTGCGAATTCGTGTCAGCAATAGAAGGGCAAGCACCTTGCCTGGTACGCTGAGCAGTGTAATACCGCGGTAATTGTTGCAGTCCTGACGGTCCCCTTTCCCTTTCCAGATAGGGACGACCAGCCCCCTTTTCCAGTCAGGAGGAATGGTACCTGATTGCCACACGGCAGTCAGGACAGCATGCAACCCGCGGATCATGGCCTCACCCCCAGCTTTGAGGAGCTCCGCACTGATATTACAAACACCAGCCGCCTTTCCACCCTTCAACTTTGCTACAGCCTCTCTGACTTCGTCAAGAGAGGGTGCGGTTTCGTCAATGGGAGGATCGGCATCCACTGCCTGTAACCCAGTGGTGTGAAGCTGCTCAGTTGGAGGGTCCACCGTGCTACACAAAGCTAGTCTAATTTTTTTCCGCTCGTAAACACACAACTTTGAGCCCTCGAAACCCGCCTTAGATGATCGAATATCGCTTACTCACTTACGCCACCTGCTGCCTGGGACTCGAGACATGCTGGAGACGGTGAAAACTGAAAATCAGTGCGAGAAGGGTTAGGCCCGTCTGGCAGCGGGTGCCTCATATGAAAACTTAGTGCGTGAACAGAAATCCACAGCCAAAGCCTTTTTACCCCAACTTAAATTACCAGATTTGTCATTGCCTCATTTTGAGGGTGAGAATTGGTATTCTTTCTGGGATAAATTCAAATTAATTGATAATAGGACTGATCTAGCAGAGGTGCATAAATTAACCTATTTGTTAGGTCAGTTGAGAGGTCCTGCATATTTGCTGGTGAAGGAATTAACCGTAGAAAATGCCAATTATAATGTGGCCCTCAAGATTCTTAGAGATAATGATGAAGATAAAGATCAGATAACAAAGAATCTTTTCTGCAAGTTCATGGATCTACTGAGCCCTTCTCACAATCACAGAGAATTGGAAGAGTTCAGAATAACTTTTTAAGTTGCACACTAAGGGCAATTGAAGCGCATAAACCCTTGACAGAATCAGACTGGATGGTTAGTATCATGATATGGAGAAAACTACCAACTAGGATGTGAGACCGCTTAAATCAAAGGTACAATAGTGATTACTTCACGGTCAAGCAAATAGAAGAGGGATTATTACAGGAGTGCAACCATTTACAAGGTAATTGAGCAGGAACAACTCCACCGGGAGATTGAGATAGCTAGACCTAAAGTTAATCAGCGATATCAACCACCTTTAGAGTTTAGAGAGCCCTCATTGGTGGGTAGTTATCCTGCTCCTACTAAAATTACGATGGGAAGAAAACCGGTAAATAAATTTCAAGCTAGACCAGCCGGTAAACCATCGCCAAGACCTACTCAAAGAACAGGTGCCATTTCTAAATATAGGGTTATTACAAGTGAATTCAGAAAAAAATGTGCTTTCTGCGAGGAAGAACATCAACCCGACACTTGTAAAATATAGCCAGATTATTCCACTAGGAACAAAAGATTAAAAGACCTGGGTAACTGCCTAACCTGCCTTAGTGGTAAACATGCCATACAAGCCTGTCCTATTAGCTTAACTACTTGTTGGAAGTGTAGAAAATCCATTCATCACGTAGCATTATGTCCTAATGGTGATGGGAGAACAGACCCTACGATTGTTAAAATGGCAGTAACTAGTATGAGTAGTTCATCCGCTGTCCCTACGGCAGAGTTAAGGGTGAGCAATAACGGTAAATCCGCCATAGTTAAAACAATGTTTGACAGTGGAGCACAAAGATCATTTATTAGTGGAGAGATAGTTGCTTTATTGCAACTCCCTGTAATTAGCAAGGTGAACTTAGCCATTTCGGGCTTTCTGGCCAATAAAGAAGCTCAAAGTTTTGACATTGTGCGACCCCTAGTTCAATTGGGTAGCTATCAATGTAGGGTAGCTGCTGTAGTTAATGACATCGGTATAAATTTTACGGTAAAAGGACTTAAATCTGCAGCTGAAACTTTGAAACAGAAAGGTGTTAGACTAGTTAGAAATACCTTTGAAGATGTTGATGGCCCATACCAGTTAATAATAGGCGCTGATTATTTTGGTCGATTCCTAAGTAAAGTCATCAAAAGACATAACATTTCCATGTTCACCAGTGCCGGTGGTAAAGTTATAATGGGACCTATCCCACAAACTACTCACCAGCCAAAACAAGAGGAATGCATTCCTAGTCATGCACAACCCCTCTTGGTTGCTAGAATAGGGACTTCATTAGTTCCCACTCAAATTAATGAGTTAATGGAAGAAGGGGATATCCCCGTGCACAAATTATGGGATCTAGAAACTATCGGTATAATACCCGAGCAGTTACCTGAAGAGGATCAAAATACTCTAGATCACTATGATCACACTGTCAATTATGTTAATGGTAAATATGAAGTAGGTCTACCTTGGCAAATAAATGGCCCTGTGTTACCTCAATTATCACATAGTTAAGAGCCTCTTTTAAATAGTTCAATAAGAAAACTGAATAAAAATCAGTCTAAATTGGAGTGCTATGATAAGATCATTCAAGATCAATTAAAGGATGATTTTATCGAAAAACTGGAAGGAGCAGTAAATCATAATATAGGACATTATTTACCCCACCATGCAGTGGCTAAAGATTCATCAACCACCCCCATCAGAATAGTTTTCAATTTTAGTTTCAAAACTAAATAAGATGCTAGTTTAAATGACTGTCTGTAAACAGGACCGAATCTCTTGTCTAATCTAGGAGAGGTCCTAGTAAAATTCAGAACAGATAAATTCGCCTATGTGGCTGACATCTCTAAGGCTTTCCTAAGATTAGGTCTAAAAGAAGAAGATAGAAATTTCACAAAATTCCTATGGCCTGAAAATATATAGCAGGAAGATAGCCCCCTAGACACATATAGGTTCAAGTCAGTTCTGTTTGGTTCTTGCTCAAGCCCCTTTCTATTAAATAAAACATTACAATACCATTTTAAGGGTTCTGATAGCCCATAATTGGGGAAGAACTTCTATATGGATAATTTGCAGGGGACAATAAATTCTGAGGAAGAACTAATACAAATTTATAATCTGGCTAATAAAGAGTGCGGGAAGGCCAGCCTCCCCTTACAGAGTTGGAATACTAATTCTTCAAGACTAGAAGGGATAATCAGGAAGGATTTCCTTAATTATACGCCACCAGAGATCCAATCAGTATTAGGATTATGGTGGAACGTAAAAACTGATGAACTGAGATTAAAGTGTCCAGATTTTTCTGATGTGGTCCTAACAAAGAGAACACTCTTAAGTCAGGTCAGCCAAGTATTTGACCCCTTGGGTATAGTGAGCCCAATAACTATAAGGGATAAATGTCTAATACAAAAGGCCTGGGGAGAACACCTCGATTGGGATACCCCCCTAGATGAGAAATATACAACAGAATGGGAGACTATAAGATCTGAGTTCAATAAGATAAATTAAGTTCACATAAGTAGGAGAATAAATGCTGATGGGCGACAACCCCAGCAACTACACATATTTTGTGATGCTTCAAAAAGTGCATACGGTGCAGTAGCTTATCTTAAAGCAGGAGAGGAATGTAAATTAATTATGTCTAAGGCTCGGATTGCCCCAATTAAGCCTAGAACATTGCCTCAAATGGAGCTGACTGCATTAGAATTAGGCACTAAATTAGCTCAATATCTAAGCAATTTATTACAAATTAGTGAAGTATATAAGTGGACCGATAGTGAAATTTGCCTACATTGGTTAGTGAAAAATAACACTAAAATCCCTTATGTCAGGAATCGTGTTGGTAAGATAAATGACTTAGGTTCCACATTTCACTATAATCATGTTGCTACCAAGGAAAACCCAGCTGATATTTTGTCCAGAGGAACAACTATCCTCAAATTAAATACAGGATTATGGTTTAAAGGTCCTACCTGGCTGAAAAATAATAATGAATGGCCTAATCAAAAGGTCTATAGTAAGTCAGACATATCAGAAGATATAATCATGGAACCTATACTGATCCCAGATCCTGTTATGGATATAAAACGGTTTTCCTTATCAAGCAAACTATTAAAGACTACTAAATTGGTCTTTAAATTCATAAAGTGGGATAGTTCTGACCCTTTAAAGTTTTGGGTTAGAACAATACAAAAACAGGAATTTCCTGAGGAATATCAGATCTTAGCCTCTGCCCGCCCCCGTAGGAACAAACTTATCAAATCATTAGGTCTGTACCTAGATAATGAGGGCATCATTAGGTGTCGAGGAAGAATTTGGAATGCTGATCTTCCCGATAAAACCTGCAATCCCATACTAATTCCCAAGCGTCATCATCTTACTAAATTGATAGTGGATGAATCTCATGGGAACTCTTTACATGGTGGAATGGCTGATACATTAGCCTATCTCAGGAGGGAATTCTGGATACCGCAGGGTAGACAGGCAGTTAGATACTACCTCAAATCTTGTATCAAAAGCAAGAGATATGAGGGAAGACTGATCACCTATCCCGGGCCCCCTCAACTCCCCATGGATCGAGTACAATCTTTAAAACCATTTGAGGTAGCTGGTGTCGACTATACTGGGGCAATAATAATTACAGGAGATAATACTCCCCCCAAGAAAGTATATGTCTGCTTATTTACTTGCATCTCTACAAGGGCTGTTCATTTAGAAATAGCTGATAATTTAAGTGCCGAAACATTTATTCAAGTGTTCCGGCGGTTTGTGGCTCGGCGGTCGTGTCCTCGGCGATTGATTAGCGATAATGCTACTAACTTCGTAGGAGCCTCCCCCATATTGTTAGAAATATTAAATCATCCATCAGTACAAAGATCTCTAGAGTTAAGGAAATGCTCATGGACCTTTACTACTCCTAGAGCTCCTTGGCAAAATGGTTTCACAGAGAGAATGATTGGCATTGTCAAGTCTTGTCTTAGGAAAACTCTCCACAAGACAAAGATAGGTCTAGAAGACTTGAAAACCATAGTGACTGAGATTGAGACCCGTATCAATAACCGACCCTTAACCTACTTAGATGATTCATCAGTAAGTATAGAAGCTCTTACTCCCTCACATTTAATTTATGGGAGAAGACTGGAACCCTTTCCTTTGATAGATACAAGGGAAGATATACAAGATCCTACGATAAAAGACCCGGCTCAACATCTCCGGGAAGGTTATCATACCTTAAGTAAAATTTTAAGATCATGGGATAAGCATTGGAGTGCAGATTATTTACTGAGTCTAAGGGAAAAGTTTTATGGGGCTCAACCGCCAGAAAATCAAAGTCCAATCAAAGTAGGAGATATAGTAATCCTTAGGGGAGGGAGATATGCCTCGTTCGCAATTGCCTCTAGGAAAAATAGCAAAATTGCATACTGGTGGAAAGGTGATTGTGAGTTCTGTGGAGTTATTAGTGAGGGGACAACAATGTGTGCGGACGGTAAATAATTTGATCCCCCTAGAGTTAGCTGAAGAGAGAAATGAAGACTTTAAGTCTGCGTCTTGGCAGGCCAACTTAGGGGATTCTCGACCTCGGAGGCAAGCTGCTTTAAAGTGTAAAACCACTTGGAGAAACCTCATAAAAGGGGGTCAAATTACCTGAAGCAACCCTTCATTTTCACCGGCCCCCAGTTGTGGAAATTATCCACTAAACCCGCTCTAATTTTGAGTAAGGTATTAATTTGAATGGTGGAATTTGGCGCCTACCGCCAGGAGTGCGGGATACGAACACAAATTCCACCTATGTATATATTATAATAGATTTGGGTATATTAAGATGTAATTAGATATAATTTTGGTGGTATTCATCTATAATACCACAATTAATCAAAGGATTAACATAGTATAAGAATTGTGAGTGACTCATGTATGGGAGTAAATATTATTGGAACATTATACGTGGCAGTCACGAGCCAAGCTGAAAGGTTTTCTCAGTGAAGGTAAATCAGTAACCAGTTAGCCACTACGATATGAAGTTGTAGTGAGCGTTTTGATTATACACTAAGGTGTAGTCAACCTCATAATAATATGAGTAAACTTTAACCGATCAATCGGTTAAGAAAGGACGAAGTGTAAAACACACTTTTATAATATCGGCTCAGCTGTGAAAGGCTTCGTCGGCCTTTACGTGCATCATTCAGCCCAGTCACCACGCCGACACAAGTTCCACTCCCAGCCTGTTGCGACTCTGTCTACCTCGAACTACAATACTTCCCTAAAGCTAGAGATCAAGCCAAAGCACATTACAACCCACCTGCCACTGCTGAGTATACCTTAGTTAGAGCTAAATAGGGTATCATAGCAGATTAGGTAGAATTGGGTTAATCGCATGGTGAGTTCACGTTAATCAACATTATAATTTTAAAAGTTGTTGTCGACCATCAATTGGTGGTCGATAATTCCAACAGTTGGCATCCACCAGCGCCAACATCACAATGGAATGGAAACGTTTATAGTTATAATAATGAGAGCCTCCACCATTGGGACATTTGATGGCAATTTGCTTCCCATCCAAAGCTCCTATGGTGTTGTGGAAGTTCCAGCGCTGGGAAAACACATCTGCCACCTTCAGCCATGCCTCTGGTGTTGTTGGACAGTTCAGAACCTCGTCCTTGTACTCTGTGATGATGGCCTCGCAGGTTTCGTAGACAATCTTGGAGATGGTGTTGTGTGCAACACGATAGCTGTAGGACCGACTTTTAAACGAATCTCCTGTAGCCAAAAACCGCAAGGTGATTGACAGACGCAGGCCTGGCTCAAGTAGCTTCCGGTAGTTGGTGACTTGCTTCTCAATGCGTGGGGCCAATCGTTGTAGTACCTCATAGAAGAGATCCCTGTCCAAGCGGTGGTAGTTCCTGAACGTTGATGGATCTTCCGCTTTCAGCTCCTGCACCAGGTTCTCCCATTGGCCAGGTTCTGGTCGTCTGAGAAGCCACCTTCGAACCCAACAACTTCTGTGGCGTCGCCTCCATTGTATTTTCTTTCTTTTCTCCACCTTGCGAAGTTTCAGCAATTGTATCTGCAACTGTGTACTTTTGACCTCCAGCAGCTTGAGGTCCACCAGCAATGCTAGCCTTGCAGTCTCCCTTTCTTTGTCATCCATGTTGGTAGGCACGCACGAGCTCTTGTTACAAGGGAGGCAGAACGACGAGTGACAGACAGTGGCCAGGGGGCCCAATATATATAGGCGCTGCTGCTTTACCGGGGTGGACCATGCGCGTACCGAGCTCTTGCCGGGCATGTATCGGGCATGTACCGTGTTTTGCCATGCGAGGATCGGCCAAGACGGTTGTGGTTTCGGCCTTTGGCGGGGGCGGTTCTTGGAACACCGTGCTCTCATCGCCGGTCACCGAGGGAACACCGTGCATGTACCTTGCGGGTGTCGGCAATCACCGTTCGAGCACCGGCCGCACACCAAACTAGGCGAAAAATCCAGCACTTCCATCACGGTTTACGCCGATTTCTTGATTTTTGAAAATTCTGCACGCACCGGCTAAGATCGTGCTGGACCGTACTCTGTGGGACACGGCCTTTACCGTGTTTTACTGTTTTTTATTTGATAATATTATAAAACAAACATTTACGAAGATTACAGTATATTATCATATATACTGATAAACCAGTCTATATGATCCGTATATATATATATATATATATATATATATATATATATATATATATATATATATATATATATATATATATATATATATATATATATATATGAATCCGAGCGGCCCTCCGACTTCAGGCCCTTGTGGGACAGGCCGATATTCCGTGCGCAGTCCAGGTATACAGTGGTCTATGGTGTAGTGTATAGGCCTCCAAACTTATGTAAAGAGGATTCAGCTCCTATATGGGAAGAAATAAACAAGGCCTGCAGATATAATCGACTATGCGTGGTGGGAGATTTTAATCTTAGGAATATAGACTGGGATTTAATCATAGGTGACAGCGACGCAGATGAATTGTTAAATATAATCCAGGATAACTTCCTAAGTCAAGCAATCAAGGAGCCTACTAGAGGGATAATATTCTAAATCTATTGCTGACAAATAGAGACTATTTAGTTACAAATGTGGAGGTCGGTGGGAATTTAGATAATAGCGACCATTATGAGATCAGATTTAGCTTAAAATGGGAAGTTGGAAAATTAAGTGGCAATAAGCATCGAATACTTAATTTCAGAAAGGCCAATTATGCAGGATTAAGAAGACACCTGGAGGTTATTAATAAGAGGTGTGGGACGGAGGGGAAGAAAGTTTCCCAGGATAACGACAGGGTGATGACAGCTGGAAAGGCCAATTATGAAGGATTAGCAAGGCACCTGGAGGTAATTGGCGCGGTTAGATATGGAAGTGAGGTCATGGCTGAGGAGGTTGTTAAAGCGGTTAGACAGGGAAGTGAGGTCAGGGCTGAGGAGGTAATTAGAGAGGTTAGAAATGGAAGTGAGGACGGGGCTGAGGAGGATTATACCTCATTTGTAAGGAATATAATTGACGGACAGAAAAGAAATATTCCTTATAGGGAAATAAGGTCCAGAAAGAGTGATCCAAAATGGATGACTACTAATTTAAAACACAACATTGGAGTAAAAAGAAACATTTATTTAAGGTTCAAGGCAGGATTGGTAAACAAAGAACAGTATAACGTGATGGCAAGGACAGTGAAGAAATTAACTCGAGTTGCTAAGAACAATTATGAGATTAAAGTAGCAGGACAGGCGAAAAGGGACCCAAAAGGGTTCTATCAGGTATATAAAACAAAGACAAGGGAATTAGTTGGGCCGTTAAGGTCAGGACAGGGTGAGGTCTTAAATACGGATGAGGATGTGTGTAAGAGTCTAAATGATTATTTCTTAAGTGTTTTTATGGAGGAGGATACACAGACGATACCTGATAGTGAACAGATGTTCAAAGGAAGCGATTAGGAGAAACTCAAAGATATTGTGATAACTAGGGAAATGGTGGAAGAGCGTATAGATAAATGAAAATTTTCAAATCGCCAGGACCAGATGAAGTGTATCCCAGGGTATTAAAGGAATGCAAGGAGGTTGTTAGTGAGTCGTTAGTGCACATTTTTAGGAAATCGGTTGAGATAGGCGATGTGCCATTATTGTGGAGGAAAGGAAATGTTGTTCCCATATTTAAGAAGGGAGACAGAGGACTTAAGTCAAATTATAACACTGGTTAACAAAATCAAACTTTTTTTTCACATCACAGACATAAATAAGCTTTTCTGAACGTATTTTTGATGCTGATTCCAAATCTGGTTACAGTTTTTTCTAGCACGTATTGTTTTTGAATTATTTTTATTTTTATTTTATGAAAATCTTCGTAATTTT
This sequence comes from Chionoecetes opilio, assembly GCA_016584305.1. NCBI lineage: Eukaryota > Metazoa > Arthropoda > Malacostraca > Decapoda > Majidae > Chionoecetes > Chionoecetes opilio. Next base: position 60,972 of record JACEEZ010022960.1, on the reverse strand, counting down.
ATGAAAATCTACGGGTGTAATAAATTACATTTAATGCAAATCATTTACTTGTAAGAACTAAAATATACATCATACACTAAATTAATACAACGCAATGAATTGTAAGCAACAAATTTACATCATCAAAGGTCATTGAACATACTTGTAAAGTAAGAATATACACAGTACAAGATCTTAAAAGCGTTGAGAATACGCTTTTCTTTTAAATATTTGGTCTGGATTTTCACGATACAACATCCAACAATGGTCAGCCATCATGCTTTCGTTCCAAAATCCTTGGTAGCGAACTTCCATAGTCTGAATGTCTTGGTGAAAGCGTTCCCCTTGCTCGTCACTCACTGCACCAAGGTTTTCGGGAAAGAAATCTAAATGGGAATGCAGGAAGTGCATTTTTAAAGACATTCGACACTCCATTTCATTATAAGCATCGAGGAGTTTCTCAACTCCATCCTTATATGCATGAGACTTGTTATTTCCCAGAAAGTTTGCGCATATCCATTTGAAAGCCAGCCAAGCTTTCAATTCCAGCGGACTGAGGGCCCGTTGAAATTCCATATCCATTAAAACCTCCCTGATTTGTGGCCCAACAAAAATATCCCCTTCAATTTTGCTGCACTAACTTTCGGAAATTTCTTAGAAAGGTATTGGAACCCTTGTGAATTGACTTTACCCATTGCTTTAACAAAATTCTTCATTAAACCAAGTTTAATGTGGAGAGGTGGTAGGAAGATCTTTTGGGGATCAACTAAAGGGACAGACTGGACATTGCTTGTTCCTGGGACATATGTGGACCTTTGTGGCCAGTCACGTTTGTTGTAGTGTTTCGTTGTGGCACGACTGTCCCACAGGCAAAGGAAACAACAATATTTTGTAAATCCTGCTTGCATACCCATTTTAACATACCTATAACTTTAAGATCTCCGCAAAGGTTCCATTGATGACTGTCGTATTGGATTGCTTTAAGTAGTATATCCATATTGTCATATGTCTCTTTTAGATGGACAGAATGGGCAATAGGGATGGATGGCTTTACATTTCCATTATGCAAAAGAACGGCTTTCAGGCTTCTCTGCGATGAATCAATGAAGAGACGCCAGTCAGATGCCACATACGTCTGAGACAAGTCTGTGAATAGTCCATGTATATCATGGCAATAACAGAGAGGACCATCTACTGTAAAGAATGTTGCTAAATTAAAGTTCCGCTTTCGGTAGTAACTGACACGAACATTTTTTTCAAGTAAATTGTTCTCCTGTATTTTTGAGGCTAGAAGCTCTGCTTTCTCTTTAGACAGTGACAAGTCTCTAACAAGATCATTCAAATGTCCTTGGGTGAATAGCTTTGGCTCGAAATTTCTACCTTCCGATGTGTAATCTGGATCTGCAGACGGTCCGGGAACGCCACCAATTGCACCTTCATCACCATCCATGTCATCTTCGAAAAGAATCTACACCATCATCTGGGGAATTGGAATGGGCAATTCTTCACCATGTTGCACTGGTCTACGTGCTGAATCCATGGTTGGATAAACAATCTTGTTTTTGTTCTTTGTAGAAAACCCTATTATGTTTACACTACAAAAATAACAGTCTTCATGATGATCTCTCGACTCCCTCCATATCATGGGTATGGCAAACGGCATTGAAGCTTTCTTTTTGTTCACCCAATCGCGTAATCCGTTTGAACAAGAAGAACAAATTTGATGTGGCGCCCATGGCTTATCTTGGTCACCTAGGTGGCAATCAAAGTATAGCTTGTATATTTTCTTAAGGTCGGTTGTAATAGTTCGTCGTTGTAGTTTAGTTGTGAAATTACCACATACATAACAAAACTTGTCTGGGTGATTCTTACATTCTCGAGGCATGCTGATTGATTTGAGCAAATGATTCGAAACGAATTAACATCAGCACAGCACTTCACACGACAGTAGCCAGAGGCAGAATGTGCACGCTGTTCTCAGAGACGGGAGGTATCAATTGCGCATGTTGCCAGACGTACGATAAGATGCCTGAAATAAATAGAGAAATAAATAGATAAAATAAATAGATAAATTAATACATAGATATGAATAGACAAGACTAGACAAGATAAACCCTATCAATATTTAAACATTATAACTTTTGCCCATATATTACCCGTAAAACTAAGAAATACATAAGATAAACCCCATAAAATGTTGAAAAAAGTAGTACTTTGCCTATATAAAATGGTTAAATCTGTGTATTTACATATATGCCTTCATAGTAAAAACTATACGAGCTAGAGAAAATCCAATTGCAGTTTTGGAATCAGCGTCAATAATGCCATCCAAGCCACACAAAATTATCTCTGATGAAAAAACTTTGTTGGCCAGTGAATTAGTGACCCGTAAGTCTAACATCAGTGGTGGGTAAATTATTGGAATCTATTATTGCAAAAAACATTAGAGAGCACTTAGATAAACATAGTTTGATCAATGATTCACAACATGGATTCACCAAGGGTAGGTCATGTCTCACCAATTTATTGAATTTTTATAGGAAAGTTTATGAGACGGCAGATAATGATAAGGATTATGATATAATATATCTGGACTTTAGTAAGGCATTTGCCAAAGTACCACACGAGCGACTCTTATATAAGGTTAGGGCTCATGGAGTAGATGGGAAGGTTCTTCATTGGATCAGAGCTTGGCTAAGTAATAGGAAACAAAGGGCTACAATTAATGGTTCTAAATCTGAATGGGGACTGGTGACAAGTGGAGTTCCACAAGGGTCTGTTTTGGGTCCATTACTATTTTTGATTTACATCAACGACTTGGATAGTGGGATTAGCAGTGATATCAGCAAGTTTGCTGATGATACTAAGTTAGGTAGGATTATTGGATCACAGTCTGATGTAAACATATTGCAGAGAGACTTAGATAGACTTAACGAGTGGGCAGTCAGATGGCAGATGGAATTTAATATTGATATGCAGCGTTATGAATGTTGGTAGAAAAAACCCTGGTAATAGATACACCATAAGCAATGTATGCTACACGCGGAGCTAGAAAACCGGGTTTCATTAGATTATTTTTCTTATACGTTTTCATTTGGTGTTTTGAAATCGCAGTATTTTTCTCATAGCTACGGTTTACATACAATTCATATATAAGCGGTATTTGAAAAACGATGAAACCCCCTGAAAATTACAATCTTCTCCAAGGAAACAATCATTATATAATACTTATTGCTTGATTTAAGTCCAGTATAATAAATAGAATACAATTAAATGGTAAACATTTGTAGATCGTGCTTTCATTCAGAATTATAAAATAGTTGTAAAATTCGCTGCCGTCTGCTGTACGAGATTTTCCTGGCAGCTGACCGCATGGGAGAACATAAACAAACCTGGTGATGTCCTATGAGGCTATCACAGGCGTGGTAGGTGATCAGTCTTCTTCAGGAAGACACAGGTAAGGCGGATGACAACGTGTCATCGTGTCGTGTGATTCATATGGATCTCTACTCTGGTGTTTGTTTATAATGCATCGGACCGTCGTACGTTTGGCAGTGTACCAGAAAGAAATGTTGAATGGCGAATTTATCCATATCTATCACGATTGATTGCACAAAATTGAAGTCATGTCACCATTATTTGGTTCGTTTACCTTCTCTTTGCATACATGAAGGCAATATTTACCCATACACCCGACCTGATGCATTCCTCTAAATCATTGCATAGAGTGTTGTAGGATATGTGGTCAAATACGTATATTTTGCCAACAATCCTCATTATATCCCCATGAATAATGTAAAACCCTTATATTTCCTTTGCGATAACCTATGTTGACCATGTCAACACTTAATTGTAGCTGGTTTGGTAGGGAATAATGGCAAATAAGACTAGCCAGACCTCCTAGACCCGGTATTCTAGCTCCGCTTGTAGTTCCCAGACGGCCACCAGATGACAGATCGAGCTCAGTAAGGGAGTCTATTGTGTACAGCATGTCTCCAAATCATCGTTTTGATATGTCTTGATCTGTGTTCAGTTCGAAGTGTTATTCAATCATTAAATAGCCTGAATTATTATTATATTTTTCTCAATCTTTAACGGTCCTCTTGAGGCCCAGAACGTAATTTCCATTGTAATTTGTGTAGCATTAGACGATTTGTAGTGACTATAAGCAATGTTATATAGCTATGACCTGTTTAGTATCCTTGTCCACTAACTCATGTGGTATATTCAGTCACTTTTCGTAATTTTATGGCTGACAACAGACAATTTCATATAGCCAAGGAAAGATCTGAGCGTGAAGGGGTTAACTATCCACCTGGGGCCACATTCAGAGACGCTAACGTCCATGCTAAACAACTTAGCGACTGTCATCAGCTGTTTTGGTATTCTGCGTGGAGATTGATGACGTACTTAAAGACGTTAAGTTGTCAAAACAAGGCAACTGCCTATAGGGTGGTGTTGAATACGCAACATACATAAAAATACTCATAAATTGAGTATATATGATGTTTTCTGATACAAGAACTGAACAGGGCAAGTATACAAATGAAAATAGGCCATATAACAAACCCATGAGCTCGTGGTGAGTTTGTTTTGGGGTGATGGGCCGAGATTACGTGGTGAGCGGCGGCATCACACCACACCGGCGGGTAGCGACTCGCTATGCCAGACACCACCACGCACGGCTCCGCGGCAGGCTGAAGGTATTTTCCTTAATTAAAACCCAAGCCCTTGTCCATCCAGCAATGAATGGGTACCGGGTGTAGCCGGCGGTTTGTGACCCGCCACCCGGGGTGGTGGCTTCCCCCAACACTAAAGGACGGCGAGCTACGAATAGATAATAGCAAGCGAAAAAGATCACAAGAAGAAGAAGAAGAGCGCCCTATTACTCTGAAAGAATAATTAATAGCTAGAATACAAGGAAGTACAAGCCACCGGCGTGTTACCCGCGTGTATGTGGAGGTAGAAACAAGTGTTGAAGCGACGGAGGTGACACAGGGGATGAAAGAATGATGGAATAAGCTAGAAAATAGAAATAAGTACAACGACCTTGAAAATGCAGGCCGCGGCTGCTGCTTTGTGATTGGCTGACACGTTTGAGACACAATCTGATTGGCTGGCACGTTTGTTTTTACACAATTGTGATTCGCTAGCGAGGCTGTGACGTCATTGTAGTCGCTCAGCCAATCAGCTATCGATGCCCATAGCGACCATGTGCCGCCACTGCCATGTCGCGTACTGGAATACCCACTAGATCCGGGGTGTAGAAATAGAGGGATGTTGTTGAGCGAACAACCGTGGCCTTTAACTCTCTCTGAACTCTGCCCTGGGTCAGGAGGGTGATAGGCGAAACTGATCATGATCCATAGAGGTTGGACAAAAATGTTATCAAAACTTTTTCACCTGAAATGTCTTCATTGGTGGTAGGTCTCATCAAAAAAAAAAACCCACCCGAATCTCCCCATGGGAAACCTCGTTTTGGCCTCAAATCCATGATGGCCGACATTATACAGACTCAAAAAAGTAAATTAACATAATTGTTCAACTAAATGACATAGAAAGACGTTTAAGGTACCATTTTCAACTAATTTGAGGACTCCCATTCGTTTGGTGATATTTTCGGAACCATTAGAGGTCACGATTATAGGCTTTTTCTGCGGGGATCCTGATTGCAACCGAAAATTTTTCGATTGCTCAAATTTCGATTGCTGTTCAACCATCCAGGGAAGATGATTGGCCCGACCCGCAATCATTTGTTGTTGTTGTGACCGTTTGCAATCGAAATTTTTCCGATTGCAACCAAAAATCCCCCGCAGAAAATGCCTTATGTGTTAAGGTCAAAACTGCTTCTGGAGAACGAATTGAGATGGACCCCCAGCGTCTATACCAGCGTCTTCTTGTTACTGGTATCTGCGATATCCCTGTACCTGATCTCATGAAATACGAGCTGTGCTCTTTTCCCACATCTCTGTTCGACAATCATATGTGCATGCGGACTGGGGACAAGGCGGAGCTCATACATCATATCCTGAAACTTGTTCCAGAATGCGTTATCTCAACCACACTGGACAAGGGATTCCAGTTCATTGTCGATGGAGGGGCATTAATCCACAAATTCTTGTGGCCCAAGCACTCCAGTTATGCCGAGATATGTGCAATGTATGCCCGGCATGTACGCAGCAGCTATGGATGTGCACAGGTTGTGTTTGATGGGTATCACGGCTCCACTACGAAGGACGAAGCTCATCGCCGTAGGACAGGGAGCGACATTAGTGCTTCAGTCTCAGTTTCTGCAGAAATGCGTCTAACCATGAGTAAGAAAGCTTTCCTTGCCAACACATCAAAAAATCAGGCCTTCATCAACCTCCTTGCAGAGGATATGGTCAAAGCCGACATCACCGTTGAGCATGCAGAAGGGGATGCTGACTACAAGATATGTATGCTAGCATGTTTATCTGCGAAAAACAGTCGAACAGCCGTTGTCACAGAAGATTCCGATGTATTTCAGTTGATGATACATCATGCCGATGCCACAGAAAACAGTGACAACCTGTACATGGTGACCGCACAAAAGACGGTGTGCATCACTACGTTGAAAAAGAAACTGGATCCTGCCCTCTCGGAAAGTCTACTCTTCCTGCACTCCTTCAGTGGGTGTGATACCACATCAAGACCATATGGAATCGGCAAAGTGACTGTTCTCACGAAGTATGCAGCACTGAACAAGTCAGCCACCGTTTTTATGTCTCCGTCTTCATCGAAACAGGACATCGAACAGACAGGAGAAGATGCCATGCTGGAGATATATGGGTGCACTACATCACTAAAGCCCGGTTCCCATCATCCCGCTTGTACGGCCGCCATACAACAACAAAGACGTCACAATGACGTCACAACAAAGTCTACCGCACCGCCGTACCGCTGTACGGCCGCCGTACAAAGTTAAATTCAAGTCATCTCTCCCGCTCGGCGGTGTCCGCTCGAGCGGAGTTGCCAACTGTGCCCAGTTACCACAAATACCACTCAAGCGGTGATGATGGTGACGTCATTGTTGAGCGGTGTTGTTGTAAGACGGCCGTACAAGCGGGCTGATGGGAACCGGCCTTAAGCCTCAACGCAGCAAGGGTGACGAAGTTCCTATTGAAGGTAGCTACTTCTACACAATATGTCTCTCCAGAAAAGATTCCACCAACGAATGACGCAGCCACCTTTCATAGCCATCGGACTTATCACCAAGTGCAGGGATGGCGTGGCAACGATATCGCCTCTGAAGTTTGGGGTTGGAAAGCCACTCCCGGTGGTCTTGTGCCTATCAGGATGACTCAGCCAGCAGCACCAGAGCGACTGCTAAAGATAATTCGATGCAATTGTGGTGGTCAGTGTGACAAGAAAACACGCACCTGTCGCAAGAATGGACTACAGTGTACACCAGCTTGTGGCCAATGCAGGGGAATCACATGCATGAATGGGCTACAGGTGGAGAATCATGATGATGACCTGGATGTAGATCTGAATAATACGATGGATTGACATTGCAATGTGACCTTGAATTATTATCACCCATACAATATGATTTATATGATCAGGAATAGTGAACTTTGTTGTTAGACACTTTAACACGAGGTTCAAAATAATTTAACTGCAAGTTCACAAAATCTGTTTCGATTCTTATTATTTGGTTAAATTTGGCTATGATTGCCGATGCCGATCTCACAAATACATGAATGGACATCTTGAAAGTCAGTTGAAAATGATACATGCAATGTACTTTTGAGTCGATATGCATCATTTTGATCAAATTCAGGGTCAAATTAGGATCAAATTTGACCTTGACCTTGAATTTATCACATGATCTAGATATCCACTCCCCTCAAAACTATTGCTAAATTAATGAGCATCTTAAGGGCAATAACAACCAATATATTTCATCAATAAATATAATTTTGGTATAGCTCGTGATACAATTTCGGTCAACTTTAACTTTGACCTTGACCTTGACACATGACCTTGATATCTAACGATCTTATAACTATCACTAAACGAATAGGGGTCCTCAAATTAGTTGAAAATGACACATTAAAAGTGTTTCTATGTTGTTACTTTACAAAATTTGGTCCATTTTAAGTTTTGCACCCATACAATGTCGGCCATCTTGGATTTGAGGCCAAAACGAGGTTTCCCATGAGTAGATTCGGGTGGGTTTTTTATTCTGATAAGGCACATCACCAATGAAGTCATTTCAGGTGAGAAAGTTTTGATAATATTTTTGTCCAACCTAAATCGTTCATTGCTTAGACTATGATCACGTGGCCTTGGGATGAATAGAATAAAAGTGGTTCTCGTTCAACACGTCTATCATCAGGATTACATCAGTTACTTACTCGTCCGTTTATAACTAGTGTTGAGAAAGGTGATGGGACTGTAGTGTAGTAGCTAACTGTAGTGTAGTAGTGTAGTAGTGTAGTAGCTAACTGTAGTGTAGTAGCTAACTGTAGTGTAGTAGTGTAGTAGCTAACTGTAGTGTAGTAGCTAACTGTAGTGTAGTAGTGTAGTAGCTAACTGTAGTGTAGTAGTGTAGTAGCTAACTGTAGTGTAGTAGTGTAGTAGCTAACTGTAGTGTAGTAGCTAACTGTAGTGTAGTAGTGTAGTAGCTAACTGTAGTGTAGTAGATTAGTAGCTAACTGTAGTGTAGTAGTGTAGTAGCTAACTGTAGTGTAGTAGTGTAGTAGCTAACTATAGTGTAGTAGCTAACTGTAGTGTAGTAGTGTAGTAGCTAACTGTAGTGTAGTAGTGTAGTAGCTAACTGTAGTGTAGTAGCTAACTGTAGTGTAGTAGTGTAGTAGCTAACTGTAGTGTAGTAGCTAACTGTAGTGTAGTAGCTAACTGTAGTGTAGTAGCTAACTGTAGTGTAGTAGTGTAGTAGCTAACTGTAGTGTAGTAGCTAACTGTAGTGTAGTAGCTAACTGTAGTGTAGTAGTGTAGTAGCTAACTGTAGTGTAGTAGCTAACTGTAGTGTAGTAGCTAACTGTAGTGTAGTAGTGTAGTAGCTAACTGTAGTGTAGTAGGTAACTGTAGTGTAGTAGCTAACTGTAGTGTAGTAGGTAACTGTAGTGTAGTAGCTAACTGTAGTGTAGTAGTGTAGTAGCTAACTGTAGTGTAGTAGGTAACTGTAGGGTAGTAGCTAACTGTAGTGTAGTAGTGTAGTAGCTAACTGTAGTGTAGTAGTGTAGTAGCTAACTGTAGTGTAGTAGTGTAGTAGCTAACTGTAGTGTAGTAGTGTAGTAGCTAACTGTAGTGTAGTAGTGTAGTAGCTAACTGTAGTGTAGTAGTGTAGTAGCTAACTGTAGTGTAGTAGTGTAGTAGCTAACTGTAGTGTAGTAGTGTAGTAGCTAACTGTAGTGTAGTAGTGTAGTAGCTAACTGTAGTGTAGTAGTGTAGTAGCTAACTGTAGTGTAGTAGTGTAGTAGCTAACTGTAGTGTAGTAGTGTAGTAGCTAACTGTAGTGTAGTAGCTAACTGTAGTGTAGTAGCTAACTGTAGTGTAGTAGTGTAGTAGCTAACTGTAGTGTAGTAGCTAACTGTAGTGTAGTAGTGTAGTAGCTAACTGTAGTGTAGTAGTGTAGTAGCTAACTGTAGTGTAGTAGTGTAGTAGTGTAGCAGTGTAGTAGCTAACTGTAGTGTAGTAATGTAGTAGCTAACTGTAGTGTAGTAGTGTAGTAGCTAACTGTAGTGTAGTAGCTAACTGTAGTGTAGTAGTGTAGTAGCTAACTGTAGTGTAGTAGCTAACTGTAGTGTAGTAGTGTAGTAGCTAACTGTAGTGTAGTAGGTAACTGTAGTGTAGTAGCTAACTGTAGTGTAGTAGGTAACTGTAGTGTAGTAGCTAACTGTAGTGTAGTAGCTAACTGTAGTGTACTAGCTAACTGTAGTGTAGTAGTGTAATAGCTAACTGTAGTGTAGTAGTGTAGTAGCTAACTGTAGTGTAGTAGTGTAATAGCTAACTGTAGTGTAGTAGTGTAGTAGCTAACTGTAGTGTAGTAGCTAACTGTAGTGTAGTAGCTAACTGTAGTGTAGTAGTCTAGTAGCTAACTGTAGTGTAGTAGTGTAGTAGCTAACTGTAGTGTAGTAGTGTAGTAGTGTAGTAGCTAACTGTAGTGCAGTAGTGTATGTAGACTGTAGTGTAGTAGCTAAAAGTATTGATGTATACGCTGTACTTCACTGCACTCAAGACTTGTTGCATTAATAAACACATTCGCCTGAGGCAGTGGAGTAGCTACAGAGGGGCGCGTACCCCCCATGAGAATCCTGTGCCCCCTTATAGCTGCCCCCCCACTGGCCATGGCTGCCCTATTCTGTATGATGCTCTAATACCCACCACTAATCTCATCTTAGAATATACCCTGCTAGGTGGCATCAGAGTGGCCCCGGAGCTCCGCTTGCCTAGTGTCCCCCCATTGATAGATACCTAGCTACGCCTTTGCTAACAATGCAATTCAGTCCTTTAACAACCCACAAACTACGTAGCAACAAAAAATATATGAAAAAAAGATGATATCCTACCCACAATCCTCTGCGACTCTGTTAATGAGTTCGAAGCACTAACGAACCCTATCAATAGAAGCTTTAAAAAAAATACTACAAAACTATACCAACACTATTACTAACTCACATTTACTAACATTTAAGACTTAGATAACGTTACACGTCAATAATCATTGGTCAAAGGTCAACAGGTCAGGGAGTGGGAAGGAAATAAGTGAAAGGTTTAGTGTTTCGAAGCAGAGTTGAACAGAGTCGAGTTCCTTGAGTAATCCGGTGCGAGCGGCAGTCGAGGGCGCGCCAGCGAGGAAGCAGGACGTGTGTGCAGGGCAGGCAGCTGGGAGTGTTGTGTCTGGGACAGCGACGGTGGACGGCGAGCAGGAGAGGCGGGATAAGACAGGTCATGCCACAGGTACACACTTATCAGCATGCCCTTGTATAGCCGATACCCGCATGTATGTTGTGTAGGTAGTAAAGTGGTATTAGATCGGAGGGAAGGCGTCCATAGGAGGGTGGAGTCACGCATCACCTTCCCCTGGTGGTGTGTGTCAGGGATGGGAGGACGGTGTGGTGGTGGTGGTGATCATTCCAGTGACGGGGAGAGGGTCACCCATAACGGTATTGTGGTACTTTAAACCAGGGGTCTCGTTTAGTCTTCCAACGTGGGGGAGACAATCAGCAACCTGCTATCTTGTGAGCACTGTAGGCCCTAGGGTGGTGAAGCCCCTCGGCCGCCGTTAGAGCATGTTTGTCATGTGAGGGTAAATCTAGGCACAATGCAAGCACATTGTATTGTAAAAGGCACTTGAGATAACTCTTTTTTCACTCCTTGTTTAAGGATCAAACCTCTGTTGTTGAAGAGAAATTCATAATGATGCAAAATTTTACTGAGAAAAGTGGAGGGACAAAATTAATGATAGCCTTTCCCCCCACTCCAAAATGTTGGGGGGACACGTGCCCCTGTTCCCCACCCAAACGAGGCCCCCGCCTTAAACCAGTCATTGAGTACCAGGTTATAATTACTCTTGGCTAATATCTAGAACATGACTGTCTGAATTAAAGTATTTTGTTTGACCTTGCTACTGTTTCTGGTATTATTCCGGTTTGACACCGAATTCACTTCGGTGGACAAAACTATTTTTTGCTGGTGAGTTTTGATTGATGTGTTTTGATTAATCTGCTAACCGTTTCTGTCGCAATTTTTTTTAAAATTAATTTTATTATTTTTTATTTTTTTATAGGTAAAGGTTAGGTTCGGTTAGGTTCAATTTGGTTGTTTTTGTCGCAAAAAAAAAAAAAAAAAAAGTGATTTGCGACAGAAACGGTTAGCAGATATAATTCAAAACGCATCAAAACTTACCAGAAAAAAATAGGTTCATCCACCAAATTAAGTTTGGTGTTCATCTTGCAACTTACCGTGTTTCTATAGGTCCGAACGAGTGTGAAAGTAACAATGAAATGTTGTGCAAACAAAAAAAAATATTCATAGGCTAGATTAGGTTAGTTTGAGGGTTAGGTTAGCCTAGGTCAGAGGTCAATCAATCAATCAATCATTGGGGGCATACGCCGGGGGGCGCGTCGCCTCGCCCACCCTACGACGCCACTCCCGGGGGTCACCACGCGCGAGTTCCCATGCAGGCTCCTTTCCATACCAACAGCTCTCCAGAAACATCCAACTTGTTGCCCAGCCACGAAGCCCTTGTGGGCGCCCCCATTGGCCTCCTCCACGCCGGATTGTCATCTTAACGGGATACACCCGATGGGAAGGATCGGTTTCCTTGTAGCGGGCCACATGCCCATATAGCCCGGAAGTTGGCGCTGACGGACTATGCAGGTAATAGTCCTCGATCCAGTCTCCGGTGCAATCGCTGAGTTTGACACGTAAGCATCACCATCGATACCAATGATTCTGCGAAGACACTTATTTAACCAAAGTTGATTCGTCTCTTCAAGTCACTATTTAGTCCATGTCTCACACAAGAGTGAGACAGGGATCACAAGCGACTGAAGATCCGGTCTTTGTCCTCCTGCAAGGTCCGATAACGCAAATACTCCCGCTGAGGGGGGTGGGGGGGGGGGGTGGCGAGTCCATAACTCCGTGGGCTATATGCAATCCGCCGTAAGGCCTTCTGACGTGACCCGCCAGTTATTATGGACTGCGCTAATCAAGTATGTAAACTTTCAAGACCTCAATGTCCTCGCCCAAACACAGCATGAACAGACTTACTGCTTCATCAGAAGTCTCCAAACACCTGGACCTTGTCTTGCGGTCAGGAGACCGCAGTACCCCAAAGGCTTTGCCTCCTCGGTCAGCGCCTCGAGAGCCATCAACAGGAACTCCATCGACTCAGCAAAGATTCTGCATCACGGCAAAAACAAGATCAGAGGTCGGCAACCATGAATTCTAGAGTAAGCCAGTTTCTTGCAAACTTGGCAGGGCAGCAGTGCTGATGGAGCCGCAGTGTACATTCTGGATTGGAAAGTACGACAAGCACAAATTAAAAGTACAAGATTCATCCCCATATTTTACTAGAGCCCAGGCCTTGGTCACCTACACTATTGTACTGCGGCTTTTTCTAGGCCAGTAATTTATCTCTTTTTTTTTACGAAATTTGACATTTTTGTAGGTGGCAGGATGTTTTGTCTTTCGTTGGTGCGGCGGTCGTCTTTTTTCACAAGTCTGAGAATAGTAATTTTCAGACGAAATCTAAAAATAGTTTTTTTATTCATTTCCATAGTTGGTTGACCGTCGTGGGGCCTCGGGTCGGCGTGCGAAGAGCGGCCCCGGCGCCACGCCCGGCGCCCCGGGATACCACACATACGTCCTCAACAAGGTAGGTCTTCCAGCACTGAAGGCTGAGTTCGTATCAGGAAATATCCTTGATAAGAACTTTGTGCCATTATCAGGGTACACATTTGTGTGGTCTAGACTGTGTGGTGGATAGAAAGTCTAGACTGTGTGGTTTGGTGCTGAGAAGTCGAGACTGTGTGTGTGTGCTGAGAAGTACTAGACTGTGTGTGTTGTGATGAGAAAGTCTAGACTGTGTTTGTAGTGATGAAAAGCGAGACTGGTGTGTGTGGTGATGAGAATGCGCTAGACTGTGTGTTGGGTATGAGAGAGTCCCTAGAGTGTGTGGTGGTTGAATGAGAAAGTCTAGACTGTGTGTGTGGTGATGATAAGTCAGCTGTTGTGGTGATGAGAAAAGTCTAGACTGTAGTGTGTGTGGTGATGAGAAGTCTAGACTGTGTGGTGAATGAGAAGTCTAGACTGTGTGCTGATGAGAAGTCGAGACTGTAGGTGGTGCTGAGAAGTCTAGACTGTGGTATGTGCTGAGACGTCTAGACGTGTGTGTGGTGGATGAGAAAGTTCTAGACTGTGTGTGGGTTGATGAGAAAGTCTAGACTGTGTGGTGATGCGAAGTCTAGACTGGTGTGGTGATGAGAAGGTCTAGATTGTGTGGTGATGACTCAAGTCTAGACTGTGTGGTTTGGTGATTGAGAGGTCTAGACTGTAGTTGTGTGTTGATGAAAGTCTAGACTGTGGTAGTGGTGGTGAGTGATGAAAGTCTAGACGGTGTGTGTGGTGATGAGAAAAGTCTAGACGTGTGTGTGGTGATTAGAAAGTCTAGACTGTGTGTGGTGTGATGAAAAAGTTCTAGACTGTGTGGTGATGAGAAAGTCTAGCAAATGTGTGTTGGTGATAGAAAGTCTAAGAACTGTGTGTGTGGTGATGAGAAGTCCTAAACTGTGTTGCTGTGGTGATGAGAAAGTCTAGACTAGTGTTGTGATGAAAAGTCTAGACTGTGTGTGTGGTGGATGAGAAAGTCTAGACTGTGTGTTGTGATGAGAAAGCTAGACTGTGTGTGTGGTGATGAGAAAGTCTAGACTGGTGGGTAGTGCGAGAAAGTCTAGACTGTGTGTGTGGGTGCTGAGAAGTCTAGACTGTGTGTGTGGTGGCTGGAAAGTCTAGACTGTGGTGTGTGGTGTGAGGAAGTCTAGACTGTTGTGTAGTGATAGAGAAAAGTCTAGACTGTGTGTGTGTGATGAGACAGTCTAGGACTGGTTGTGTGTAGTGCTGAGAACGGTCTAGACTGTGTGTGTGGTGATGAGAAGTCTAGACTGTGTGTTGATAGAAGTCTGACTGTGTGGTGATGAGAAGGTCTAAGATTGTGTGGTTATGAGACGTCTAGACTGTGGTGTGTGGTGATGAGAAGGACTAGACTGTTTGTGTGGTGATGAGAAAGTCTAGACTGTGTGTGGTGGTGATGAGAAGTCTAGACTTGTGTGTTTTGTGAAAGAAAGTCTAGACTGTGTTGGGTGTGGTGATGAGAAAGTCTAGAGTCGTTGTGTGTTTGGTGCTGGAAAGTCTAGACTGTGTGTGTGGTGATGAGAAAGTCTAGACTGTGTGTGTAGTGCTGAGAAGTCGAGACTGTGTGTGTGTGGTGCTGAGAAGTCTAGGAACGGTGTGTGTGGTGATAGAACGTCTAGACTGTGTGTGTGGTGATGAGAAAGTCTAGACTGTGTGTGTGTGGTGCTTGATAAAGTCTAGACTGTGTGTGTGGTGATGAGAAAGTCTAGACTGTGTTGTGTAGTGCTGAGAAAGTCTAGACTGTGATGTGTGTGGTGCTGAGAAGTCTAGACTGTGTGGGAGAGAGAAAGTCTAGACTGTGTGTATGGTGATGAGAAAGTCTAGACTCGTGTAGTGGTGCTGAGAATTCTATGCTGTGTGGTGGAGAGAAAAGTCAGACTGTGTGTATGGTGATGAGAAAAGTCTATACTGTGTGTGTGTGTGGTGATGAGAAATCTAGACTGTTGTGTGTGAAGAGAAAGTCTAGACTGTGTGTTGTGGTGATGAACGGCTAGACTGTGTGTGGGTGATGAGAAAGTCTAACTGTGTGGTGAGAGACAGGCTGACTGTGTGTGAGAAAGTCTAGACTGTGTTTGATGATAAGTCTAGACTGTGTGGTGTGTTGCTGAGAAAGTCAGAGACTGTGTGTTGGTTAGGATAAAGTCCCTAAGACTGTGTGTTTGTGATGAGAAGTCGGACTGTGGTGTGGTGATGAGAAAGTCTAGACTGTGGGTGTGTGGTGATGAGAAGTCTAGACTGTGTGTGTGGTGATGAGAAAGATCTAGACTTGTGTGTGTGGTGATGAAGAAGTCTAGAGCTGTGTGTGTGGTGAGAGAAGTCTAGACTGTGTGTGTGGTGATGAGAAAGTCTAGACTTGTGCGTGTGGTGCTGAGAGTCTAGACTGTGTGTGTGGTGATGAGAAAGTCTAGACTGTGTGGTGATGAGAAATTCTAGACTGTGTGGTGATGAGAAGCTAGACTGTGTGGTGATGAGAAAGTCCTACTGTGTGTGTGGTGATGAGAAGTCCTAGAACTGTCTGTGTGGGTGATGAGAAAGTCTAGGCGTGTGGTGAAGAGAAGTCTAGACCTGTGTGGTTATGAGAAATCTAGACTGTGTGTGGTGGTGCTGAGAAAGTCTAGACTGTGTTTGTGGGTGTGAGAAGTCTTTAGCCTGTGTGTGTTGTGATAGAGACAGTCCTATGACTGTGCGTGTGGTGATGAGAAAGTCTAGACTGTGTGTGTGTGGTGATGAGAAAGTCTAGACTGTGCGTGTGGTGATGAGGAAAGTCCATAGAACTGGTGGTGTGTGGTGCTGAGAAAGTCTTGACTGTTGTGTGATGATGGACAGTCTAGACTGTGTGGTGTGGTGGAGTGAGAAACTCTAGACTGTGTGTGTGGTGGTGAAAAGTCTAGACTGTGTGTTGATGAGAAAGTCTATACGGTTGCGTTGTGGTGATGAGAAGTCTAGACTGTGTGTGTGTGATGAGACAGTCTATACTGTGTAGTGTGGTGATGAGGAAAGTCTAGACTGTGTGTTGATGAGAAAGTCAGACTTGCGTGTGGTGATAGAAAGTCTAGACTGTGTGTGTGGTGATGAGAAAGTCTAGACCTGTGTGTGTGGTGATGAGAAGTCCTGAGACTGTGCTGTGGTGATGAAAATCTAGACTGTGTGTGTGGTGATGCTAAGTCTAGACTGTGTGGTGATGAGAAAGTCTAGACTGTGTGGTGATGAGAAAGTCTGGCTGTGGTGGTGATGAAAAAGTCTAGACTGTGTGTGTGGTGAATGAGAAAGTCTAGACTGTCCTGTTGTGTGATGACAGAAAGTCTGACTGTGCGTTGGTTGATGAGACAAACAGAATGTCTAGACTGTGTGTGTGGTGCTGAGAAAGTCTGAGAATGTGTGTGGTTGTGATGAAAAGTCTAGACTGTGTGGTGATGGAAAGTCCTTAGACTGTGTGTGTGGTGATTATAAAGTCTAGACTGTGTGGTGTGGTGAGAGAAAGTCTAGACTGTGTATGTGGTGATGAGAAAGTCTAACTGTGTGTGTGGTGATGAGAAAGTCTAGACTGTTTTGTGGTGATGAAAAAGTCTAGAATGTGTGTGTGGGTGATGAGAAATCTAGACTGTGTTGGTGATGAGAAGTCTAGACTGTGTGTGTGGTGATGAGAAATCTAGACTGTGTGGTGCTGAGAAGTCTAGGAGCCTGTGTGTGTGGTGATGAGAAAGTCTCGACTGTGGTGGGTGTGGTGAGTGAGAAGTCTCGACTGTGTGTGTGGTGATGAGAAAGTCTAGAACTGTGTGTGTGGGGATAGATAAGTCTAGACTGTGTGTGTGGTGATGAGAAAAGTCTAGACTTTGGTGGGTGTGGTGATTAGAAGTCTAGACTGTGTGTGTGGTGATGAGAAAGTCCTAGATGTGTGTGTGGTGATGATTAAGTCTGACTGTGTGTGGTGATCGAGAGTCTAGACATGTGTGGTGTGGTGATGAGAAAATCTAGACTGTGTGGTGCTGAGAAAGTCTAGACTGTGTGTGTGGTGATGAGGAAGCCTAGACTGATGGTGTGTGTGTGATAGAGAAAGTCGAGACTTGTGTGTGTGGTGATGAAAAGTCCTAGACTGTGTGTGGGTGATGAGAAAGCTAGACTGTGTGGTGTGGTGTGAGAAAGTCTAGACTGTGTGGTGATGAGAAAGTCTAGACTGTGTGTGTAGTGATGATAAAGTCCTAGACTGTGTGTGTGGTGATGGAGAAATGTCTAGACTGTGTGTGTGGCTGTGTGGTGCTGAAGAAGTCTGACTGTGTGGTGATGCAGAAAAGTCTAGACTGTGTGTGTGGTGATGAGAAAGTCTAGACTGTGTGTGTGGTGAAGAGAACGTCTAGTCTGGGTGTGCGGTTTATGAGAAAGTCTAGACTGTGTGGTGAGGAGAAAGTCTAGACTGGTGTGTGTGTGTTGAGAAAGTCTAGACTGGTGGTGGTGATGAGGTGGCAGGAGCCGCACAAGTCTCTTGAAAGAACCGCATGCGTCTGCGGAGCAAAATTTGGAGATTGTTTGGGTGTCTTTTTTTTCTGATATGATAATATTTCAATAGAAAGTACCTGCTTGAGTGTAAGCTGTAAAAATCGGCGTTTGTGTACCATGAAATATACTCGCAACATGATACAGACCAAGATGCCTCTTGCCAGCCTTCCCCCCACCCAGGCAAAGTGTTGCAAGGCAGTGTTTCCGGTGACCCGTGAGTGTGTTTGCCCGTAACTCATCCTGACTGACGAGTGTGTCAAGGCCCTGCCTCACGCCCACCCTTCAATGTACATGTGTTAGGATAGGCAACAGTGATTAGGTTCCCTCATGAACATCACGTAAGATCTGACATTACACAGGAGAGGAGGTGCTATTGCATGACACCCCCCCCCCCCCCCACACACACACACCATAGCTTTTACAGACACTCAGAAGATAATGTTATTTTCCTTTCCACATCTTTAATCTTTTACTGAATTTTGGGGTAAAAAGGGGAAAAAGGGCACAGACAGTACCCCTCCCCAACCCCCAACACTGGAGGGGGACACAAGACAGCACCCCTCCATCACCTCCAACACTGGGAGGGTCACCAAGACACACCCCTCCACACCCCCAACACTGAGGGGCACAGACGCACCCCTCCACACCCCCAACACTGGAGGGGCACAAGACAGCACCCCTCAATTGGACCCCCCAACACTGAGGAGCCAAAAGACAGCACCCCTCCATACCCCCAGACACTGGAGGGGCAACAAGACAGCACCCCTCCACACCCCCAACCTGAGGGGGCAAGACAGCACCCCTCCACACCCCCACACTGGAGGTGCACAAGACAAGCACCCTCCAACCCCCAACACTGGAGTGCACAAGCCGCAACCCCAACACGTGGAGGGGCACAGACAAGAGCCCCCCAACACTGAGGGGTCAGACGCACCCCCACCCCCCAACACAGGCACCCCCCACACCCCCAACACTGGAGGGGGTCAAGACAGCACCCCCACCTATCATGGTGGCACCTCCATTTTCCGCGCGTGAGGGGCCGCCACCACCCTACAACCTGTGCACTGGCCGTAATTTGCTGGTTAAAGTTTGTGGTGTTTAAGAGTTCGCAGAGAATTTCCAAAATATTTAATTGTTATTTTTTTTATTTTTTTTAGATAAAAAAAAAATATTCGCAATATCGGTCTGTGAAATGTACTCTAACATATACCAAAACGCTGTCAGGTGTCATAACAATATTTATTTTGTTAAAACTTGGGATTAATATTTGGGTGTATACCTCTACATTCCTGTACTATCATTTCCTAGGTTTCCCAAGACAAGTGCATTGGGGTTCTGCTCCGGAATGTAGGCGTCCCGCTGATACACTCGGGCGGGACAGGCATCTCGCCTCGGCAGCTACCCAACCCCTTGAGTTGCCTCAAGAAAATATTCATAGGTCTTTGCGTTAACTCTACCTTGTGAGCATCTTTTGTTTGTATCAGTGATTGGGCCGAGTTGTTGAACAACACGCCATTCAAAACTCCGATAGTGTCTTCATGACTTTTTATTATCCTATGACAAGAGTAGTGGGGATTTTCAGTGCATTGACATGTTTGCAACTCTTAGCGGATATTACCCCCAAAAAATAATACTTAGGAAAACTGGCCGTTGAAAATTAAAGTAGACTGACACCATGTTAAATAATTGAAGGAAAGTAAAATAGTGTATAACATTGTTTTGCTTCAACTCACTGTAAAATGTTGTATATTATTTTACTTTCCTCTTCAATTATCTTATACGGTGTAGTCCTTGCTGTAATTTTTTTTTTGATTCAGCATTTACCATAACACTATGGAAGGCTCGGTTTTCCTAAGTATCATTTGGTATCTTGGTAATATCCGGTAAGATGCAACAAATTTCAATGCACTGAAAATCCGCCAACTCTTGAGTTAGCAGTCATGAACTTCTTGTTTATCCTATAGAGTTTGAATGGGTGTTTATTTTCACATCTCTGCCTGATACAAACAATATGCTTACCCTTGTGAGTTTAACAGAAGAACTATTAATATTATTCTGAGGCAACGCAAAGTTTTCGTGTAGCGATGTTGCTGGAAGAAACTGTTTGCTCATGCGGGACTATCTGGAGACTCTTGTGCCCCCACTGCCAAGCAGGTTTCTGATATGTCCGGCCACCGCGCTAAGTCTGAAAAAAGAAGAACGTGGAACATACACTAAACTAACCACGCAGTTAAGTAAGCCTCACTTCAGTTAACTGTGCAGGTCACCATCTTATTCTCTTCAATTATTTTTGACCCGACACTTCAAAGAACTTTTCTGAAAGGCACAACATACTCTCTGCTTAGAATGTTTTCCGAAGCCGTGCTATTCTTCAGTGTGACAAGGGTCCTGCTTAGAATTTTCCTGAAAGCCTCTATACTTCAGTGTAACAAGGGGACTCTTCAAAGCGGAGTTTGTACTTACTTTATGAACATTTGCTGGCCATGGTTCCTAGAGATTGTATAATCAGCAATGCGATAGTAAGCAAGCATTTTATAATGTAGTAAGTGACTACTACACATTTTCTGACATTAGTGCATGTCATTATTCATTACCACAATTAATTGTACTTGGTGTTATTTGTCCTTCAGGCAATGTGATCATGCATATCAGAAGAGCCTTAGGCACGAAGTTTTCTAAAGGAAGCCACAGTTCTGTATTCAATTAATAGTAGTTGGATGGTGGCCCCATGGTTTGATTTGTGTTGAAATTGGACTGAAATGACCACAAAGCAGGACTAGTGCCTAACGCAAAGGTTCATATGGGCACTATTATGAAGAGACGGAGAAAGAGCGTGACAACAGCAGGGGAGAGGCTCAAACTAAGTGAAGTACGCGTTTTCTATTGGAGAGATTACGAGATATTCAAACATTTTGGCAAACCCACAAAATGCTGGCCTCAAAAAAAATTGTCCTCAACAAAAATTTTGTTTTTGGCACTAAATTTTTTGTTGGCACTAAAAAAAAATTGCACTAAATTGATGGCATTCAAAAAACAAAAATGGCACTCAAAATTGTTTGGCACTCAAAAATTTTGCACTCAAATTTTTTGCACTCAACATTTGTAGGCATTTTACTATCTAGCGAGTGATTGAAAAACAAAAACAATGAGTGACGCCGGGGGTACTACTTAGTACCCCAGGCTGTCACTGAAAGACAAAATGGAAGTGAAATTTCTTTTTCTTTTTTTCCCCCCCAAATTCTTAAAGATTACAGAGTGTAAAGAAAATAACATTATCTTTCTTGAGTTGTCTGTAAAAGCTATGGTGTGTGTGTGTGGGGGGGGGGGGGGGGGGGGGGGGGGGGGGGTCATGTCCATAGCATCCTCCTCTCTCTGTTTAACGTCAGATCTTATCGGAATGTCTCTGAGGGCCTAATCCTGGTGCCTATTCCGTAACACCACTGTACATGAGGTGGGCGTGAGTGGCAGGGCTTGAACACCTCATCAGGTCATGGAATGGTTACGGCAACACATTCACGGGTCCGGCAAAACACTGCCTTGAACACTTGCTGGCGGGAAGGCCTGGCAAGGTCATCTTGGTGGTCATCTTGTCTTGGTTATCATGGTGCTAAGTTCTTCATGGTACACAAACGCCACCTTTTCTTTACAGCTACCACTCCCAAGCCAGGTACTCCTGTTGAAATTTTATCATAGCAGAAAAAAGACACCCAAACAATCTCCAAATTCGGCTCCGGAGCGCATGCGGTTCTTTCAAGAGACTGTGCGGGCTCCTGCACCTCATCACCACACGTCTATAGACTTTCTCAACACCACACGGAAAAAATCACAGTTCCTAGGCTTTCTCATCACACACAGTCCTAGACTTTCTCATCACCACAATCACAGTCTATACTTTCTCATCACCACACACACAGTCTGACTTTCTCATCACCACACCGTCCTTAGACTTTCTCATCACCACAAGTCCTAGACTTTTCTCATCACCAACATCTAGACTTTCTCATCACCTCCAGTTAGCTTTCTCATCACCCACACACACAGTCTAGACGTTCTCATCACCACACAGTCTAGATTTTCTCATCACCGCAGTCTCGACTTTCTCATCACACCTTCTAGACTTTTCTATCACACACAGTCTAGACTTTCTCATCAACACAATCTAGACTTTCTCATCCACCACACACAACAGTCTAGACTTCCATCAAAACACCGTCTAGAGTTTTCCTCACCACACACACACAGTCTAGACTTTCTCATCACCACACACACAGTCTAGACTTTCTCATCAACCAACACACACAGTCTAGACTTTCTCATCACCACACAGTATAGACTTTCTCATCACCACCGTGCACCGTCTGAGACTTCTCATCACCACCAGTCTAGTACTTTCATCATCACCACACACACATTCTAGACTTGCTCATCACACACACACAGTCTAGACTTTCTCATCCCCACACAGTCTTAGAACTTTCTCACACCACACACGACAGTCTAGACTTTCTATCACCAGCCAGGTCCTACTTTCTCATCACCACACACACAGTCTAGACTTTCTCTCACCACACACACAGTCTAAACTTTCTCATCACCACACACACAGTCTAGACTTTCTCAGCAACACACACACAGTCTAGAACGTTTTCATCACCACACACACCGTCTAGACTTTCGCATCACCACACAGTCTAGACTTTCTCATCACCACACAGTCTATACTTTCTCAGCCCACCACATCTAGACTTTCTCCATCACCACACACACAGTCTAGACTTTCTCTCATCACAACACAAACAGTCTGCTTTCTCATCACCCCCAACACTAGAAAACCAAGTCTAGACTTTTCTCATCACCACACCACAGTCTAGACTTTCTCACACACAACACCAGTCTAGACTTCCTCATCAACCACACCACAGTCTAGTTTCCTCATCACCACACCACAGTCTGACTTTCTCATCACCACCCACACCAGTACCTAGACTTCTCATCACCATACAACACGTCTAGACTTTCTCATCACCCAACAGTCTAGACTTTCTCATCACCCCACAGTCTAGACTTTCTCTCATCCACCACACAATCTAGACTTTCTCAGCACCACATCACACAGTCTGAACTTTCTCATCACCACACACACGTCTATACTTTCTCATCACCACACAGTCTAGACTTTCTCATCAACCCCTCTAGACTTTTCTCATCACCACACACACAGTCTAGACTTTCTCATCACCACACACCACAGTCTAGACTTTCTCATCACCACACACACAGTCTAGACTTTCTCATCACCACCCACGTCGAGTACTAGAACTTCCTCATCCCGCCACACACAGATCTAGACTTTCCTCATCACCACACACACATCTATACTTTCTCATCACCACCAGTCTAGACTTTCTCACCAACCACACACCAGTCCTAGATTTCTAGACTTTCTCATCACCACACACACAGTCTAGACTTCCGCATCACCACACACACAGTCTATACTGTTCTCATCCCCACACACACATTCTATACTTTCTCTTCTCGATCCCACAAGACCGTCCGAGACTTTCTCATCACCGCACACACAGTCTAGACTTTCTCAATCCCCACACACAAGTCTAGACTTTCTCAGCCCACACACATCGGAGTCCTAGACTTTCTCATCAGCCACCCACACAGTCTAGACTTTCTCATCACCACACACACAGTCTAGACTTTCTCATCACACACAGTCTAGACTTTCTCTCACACACCACAGTCTAGACTTTCTCATCACCTCACACAGTCTAGACTTTCTTCTCATCACGCCACACACAGTCCCCTAGAACTTTCTCTGCACAACACGGTTCCTAGACTTTTCTCTCTATCACCAACACACACAGTCTAGACTTTCTCATCAACCACACAGTCATAGACTTTCTCAGCACCACCACAAAACACAGTCTAGACTTTCTCAGGGCACCACCACCAGTCTAGACTTTCTCATCACCACACCACAGTCTAGACTTTCTCATCACCACACACAGCCAGTCTAGACTTTCTCTTCACCACACAGTCGAGACTTTCTCATCACCACACACACAGTCTAGACGTTCTCTTCACCACACAGTCTAGACTTTCTCATCCCACACACACAGTCTAACTTTTCTCATCACCACACACAGTCTAGACTTTCTCAGCACCACACAGTCTAGACTTTCTCTTCACCACACAGTCTAGACTTTCTCATCACCCACCCCAGTCTAGACTTCTCACACCACACAGTCTACACAACACCATTCATCACACAGCCGACACTTACTACTTTCCTACCTTTGGTTCCTTCCTGGATGAACACTCCCTCGTGGCATTACATTATCACGGTTCCCGGCAGATCCCCTGTGTAGTGGGTGGAGGCATAGCGCAGAATGAGCAGGCCACCTCTAGCCCAGAGAGCCTCTACAAGAGAACACCACACAGCGACCACCCAGCCATCACACCACCCCACCATTACCCCACCCCATTACACACACAACGGTCCACAACCACCCCGCCATCACCCGCCCCATACAGCATACACAACACACACACAACCAACCCCAGCATCACCCCACCCCCATTACCCCACCCCATACACACACACCCACACACCCAAGCCATCACAGCACGCCCATACGGCATAACAACACACACACTCACACCAGCCATCACACCCACTCCACCATTACCCCCCCAATACACACACACACCACAACCACCCAAGCCTCACACACCCCCCATAAGGTATACACACCCACACCACACGCAAACCAAGGGCCTCTACAAGAGGGCCGTGAGACTACACGAGGTATTTCCTGTAAGCAGACCCGAGAGAGAATTAATATCCTGCCACTACAGGTAAGAGAGAGAAGAAGAGAGAGAGAGAGAGAGAGAGAGAGGAGAGAATTTTTTTTTTTAAATATCCTTCCCCACATAAAAGGATCCAAGTTACCCCTTAAATTTGTTTTCTTTAATTTATTTTTAAATTTATTTTTCTTTCGCGAGAGAGAGAGAGAGCGAGACCCGCCACCACCCACGCCTGAGTGAGTGAGAGGGGTTGGCCGTGCCCATTCGTCGCTATGCCCCACCCACTTTTGCAAACCTATAGTGGAAAAAAAAATTCGCCGCCGGGCCGCTCTTCCAGCATGCCAGAACCCCACGACAGTCACCAACTCTGGGAAATTAATAGAAACATTTTTAGATTTCGTCTGAATTAATATTCTCAGACTTGTGAAAAAACGACCGCCGCACCAACCAAAGACAAAACCTCCTGCCACCTACAAAAAATGTCCAAATTATCGTAAAAAAAAAAAAAAAAAAAAAATTACTGGCCTAGAAAGCCGCAGTACAATAGTGTAGGTGACCTAGGTCCTGGGTTTCTAGTAAAATATTGGGATGAATTCTTGTACTTTTTAACTTGTAATTGTTCGTAATTTCCATTCACAATGTACACTGCGGCTCCATCAGCACTGCTGCCCTGCCAAGTTTGAAGAAACTGGCTACTCTAGAATTCTGGGTTGCCGACCTCTGACCTAGGCTAACCTAACCCTCAAACTAACCTAATCTAGCCTATGAATATTTTTTTTTGTTTGCACAACATTTCATTGTTACTTTCACACTCGTTCGGACCTATAGAAACACGGTAAGTGGCAAGATGAACACCGAACTTACTTTGGTGGATGAACCTAGTTTTTTCTGGTAAATTTTGATGCGTTTTAAATTAAATTTGCTAACCGTTTCTGTCGCAAATCACTTTTTTTTTTTTTTGCAAAAAAAAAAAAAAAAGAACCTAACCGAACCTAATCTTTACCTAAAAAAAAAAAAAGCAAGGTCAAACAAATACTTTAATTCAGACAGTCATGTTCTAAATATATATTTAGCCAAGAGTAATTATAACCTGGTACTCAATGACTGGTTTAAGGCGGGGGCCTCGTTTGGGTGGGGAACAGGGGCACGTGTCCCCCCAACATTTTGGAGGGGGGGGAAAGGCTATCATTAATTTTGTCCCCCCACTTTTCTCAGTAAAATTTTGCATCATTATGAATTTCTCTTCAACAACAGAGGTTTGATCCTTAAACAAGGAGTGAAAAAAAAAGAGTCCTTTATCTCAAGTGCCTTTTACAATACAATGTGCTTGCATTGTGCCTAGATCTACCCTCACATGACAAACATGCTCTAACGGCGGCCGAGGGGCTTCACCCGTGGCCACCGAGATGATAAGGCCTGGTGGATCGCCCGTGACGTCACACCATAAGGATACCACCCGCTCCGCTCCCACTGATCTATATAACATGGATCGCGGAAGCCTGGCTCAGCACTGGTTCCAACTGTCCGCCATCTTGTCGTAACCAAAACAAAGCCTTGTTTCTGTGGCTCGCATTGCTGTCTATCTGGTGTTATCGCCTCGTCATGCCAAGTTGTGCTTGCTGTCTGGCTGTGTTATCACCTCGTCATGCCAAGCTGTGCTGCTATGTCCTGTACAAACAGACCAGGACCTGGAAGTGGCAAATCTTTCCACCTGTGAGTAACACCACACAGTCCACACACACACACACGCACCCACCACACACACACACACCCACACACACACCCACCCACCACACACACACACCCACCACACACACACACACCCACCACACACACCCACACCCACCACACACACCCACACACACGCACCCACCACCCACCACACACACACGCACGCACCCACCACACACCCACGCACCCACCCACACACACCCAGACACCCACACCCACACCACACACACACCCACACCCCACCCAGCCCATCCACTCTTAATCCATCTACCCATTCCAGTCATCCACCTACTAGTTAAAAAAAAAATATAGGTGGATATGGTATACTTTTTTTTATATAGGTAGATATAGATATAAGTATATTTTTTTATACTTGTTAACAATTAGTGGGGAACGGAAGCAGACCTGAGTGCGGTTATGATACAAATGATCATCTAATAAGCGGTGCTTGTTCTAATTGAGATAGCTTTATTTTGCGAAGAAAAAAAAAAAGGAAAAAAAGTATACCTTGTGGTTAAAGTTAGGTTAGGTTTCATTACAACCTATAAGGCTAGGTTAGGTTTCATTAAACCTTTTAAAGGGTTTAGCTAGGTTAGGTTTCATTAAAACCTATAAGGTTAGGTTAGGTTTCATTAATATTATTATTTTTTTTTGGGGGGGGTTGCGTAAAATAAAACTATCTCCATTGCAACAAGCACCTATTGTAGGCCAAGAAAAAATAGTTGATGTCTCTTAAAACGACCGCGAAACTCGTCCATTATTACCAAAAGTTGTTTCGTAGTCTAAATGAAACCATAGTCGTTTCGTACACTCAGCTCAGAGTTGAACTTGACTACTAGAGTTACGTAACGACACCAGGTATGTACGAAAATACTCAAAATCAGTGTACGAAACTAACTACTTTCAATTCAATATACCTAATTAAGAAAGTTTTTTTGATTAGGCCAAAGGTTTTTGATTAATTTAAACTTCCTGTAATCCCCGAGAGTAGCTTCTATGGACCACTGTGGTCCGCGCCGTACCCGTGGCCGCGGCGGTACGGGGCTGACGCCGTTATAGTGGACGAGAACTGCGCGTTCGCTCATTAGGTCAGACACACACACCTCGGTTGGTTCGCTCATTAGGTCTGTACACTGCACTCTTAGCCTCTCACTTTACCACATACACCACACCTGTCACTACACACTTGTACGGCCTCGCAACACACCTGTCACTACACACCTGTACGGCCTCGCAACACACCTGTCACTACACACCTGTACGGCCTCACAAGACACCTGTCACTACACACCTGTACGGCCTCGCAACACACCTGTCACTACACACCTGTACGGCCTCGCAACACACCTGTCACTACACACCTGTACGGCCTCGCAACACACCTGTCACTACACACCTGTACGGCCTCGCAACACACCTGTACGGCCTCGCAACACACCTGTCACTATACACCTGTACGGCCTCGCAAGGCACCTGTCACTACACACCTGTACGGCCTCGCAACACACCTGTCACTACACACCTGTACGGCCTCGCAAGACACCTGTCACTACACACCTGTACGGCCTCGCAACACACCTGTTGTCTGTGTATCACCGTAAATAAATGACTTGGAAGGTTCGACGATGCACTAGGTTGGAAGTTTAGTAGTAGGTGTTAATAGTAGTTGTAGGTGGTAATAGTAGTAGTAGGTGGTAATAGTAGTAGTAGTAGTAGGTGTTAATAGTAGTAGTAGGTGGTAATATAGGCTATCACATGCCAGCAGCCAACACCCAGCCACTGCCTGGCCGGCCCATGTATTTGTTTTGGTTATTTCAAGATGGCGGCTGGTGACTTCAGTTTCTCGGCCACAGCTAGCCCAGATCCGCGATCCATGTTATATAGATCAGTGTCCGCTCCCCGTACAAGTTTACCTACCTAATATATGTTTATCAGTATAAAATATATACTGTTATCTTCGAAAATGTTTGTTCTATAATATTATCAAATAAAAAACCGTAAAACACATTAAAGAAATGCCATTATGAGACTTTCAAGAAATATGCATGAACTTAAACTTTTCGCCATTTAATATTTTGTGAAAAAACTTTTTACATGGAGAATATCAATAGAAGCGGAATTTAATTAGCTTTCCATTGATATATTTCCTTTTCTGATAAATTAATTAGAACCATGCATAAATTAGCGTTAACTAAATAAATAACCATGAAATCTGGGAAATTACCCGATTTCATGATGTTATTTATTTAGTTAACGCTAATTTATGCATAGTTCTAATTTATTTATCAGAAAAGGAAATATATCAATGGAAAGCTAATTAAATTCCGCTTCTATTGATATTCTCCATGTAAAAAGTTTTTTCACAAAATATTAAATGGCGAAAAGTTTAAGTTCATGCATATTTCTTGAAAGTCTCATAATGGCATTTCTTTAATGTGTTTTACGGTTTTTTATTTGATAATATTATAGAACAAACATTTTCGAAGATAACAGTATATATTTTATACTGATAAACATATATTAGGTAGGAAATTACCCGATTTCATGATTTTTTATATTCAGTTAACGCTAATTTATGCATGCCGCTAATTAATTTATCACTAAACGAAATATATCAAATCGAGATATATTTCGTAAGCTAATTAAACTCCGCTTCTCTTGATATTCTCCATGTAAAATGTTTGCGAGCAAAATATGAAATGGCGAAGAGTTTAAGTTAATGCATATTTCTTGAAAGTCTCATAATGGCATTTTCTTTGTGTGTTTTACGGTTTTTTATTTGATAATATTATAGAACAAACATTTCCGAAGATAACAGTATATCTTTTATACTGATAAACATTATATTAGGTAGGTAAACTTGTACGGGGAGCGGAGCGGGTTGTATCCTTATGGTGTGACGTCACGGGTGATCCACCAGGCCTTGTCTCTCGGTGGTCTCGCTTCACCACCCTACAGTGCTCACAAGATAGCAGTTGCTGATTGTCCCCCCCACGTGGAAGACTAAACGAGCCTGTTAAAGTACCAAAATACGTTTGGTGACCCTCTCCCCGTCACTGAAGATCACCACCACCACCACACCGTCCTCCCTCCGACCACCCATCAGGGGAAGGTGAAAAGCGTTTGACTCCTAATACCACCTTATACTACACGACATACATGCGGGTGTCGGCTATACGAGGGCATGCTGCATAAGTGTGTACCTGTGGCATGACCTGTCTTATCCCTCCTCTCCTTGCTCGCCGTCCACCGTCGCTGTCCCAGACACAACACTCCAGCTCCTTCCTGCACACCGTCCCGCTTCCCCCTCCGCTTGGCGCCCCTCGACCTTTTCGATCGCACCGGATTACTCAAGGAACTCAACTCTGTTTCAACTCTGGCTTCGAAACTCTAAACCTTTCACTTATTTCCTTCCCACGCCCTGACCTGTTGACCTTTTGACCAATAATTATTGACGTGTAAACGTTATCTAAGTCGTAAATGTTAGGAACTGTGAAGTTAGTATAGGTGGGTATAGTTTTTGTCAGTATTTTTTTAAAGCTTCGATTGATAGGGTCGTTAGTGCTTCGAACGCATTAACAGCGTCGCTGAGGATTGTGGGTAGGATATCATCTTTTTTCATAATATTTTTTGTTGCTACGTAGTTTGTGGGTTTTCTTAAAGGACGGGAATTGCATGTTAGCAAAGGCGTAGCTAGGTATCTATCCATGGGGGACACTAGGCAAGCGGGCTCAGGGGCCACTCTGATTGGCCACCTTAAAAGGGTATATTCTAAGATCAGATTAGTGGTGGGTATTAAGCATCATACAGAATACGGCAGCCAGGGCCAGTGGGGGGCAGCTATAAGGGGGCACAGGATTCTCATGGGGGGTACGCGCCCCCCTGTAGCTACTCCACTGCCCAGGCGAATGTTTTTATTAATGCAACAAGTTTTGAGTGCAGTGAAGTACAGCGTAGACATCAATACTTTTTACCTCTACCTACAGTCTGCATACACTACTACACTACAGTCTGCATACACTACTACACTACAGTCTGCATACACTACTACACTAGGGTGGTGTGGGGGGACACCGTACTATTATGGAAAATATTCATAAAAAAATCCATTTTTTACCTGAGAAGGTGCCCACTGTGCCCAAAAAAACTTCACAATATGGCCCACCTATGGTACCCTCATGAATACTTAACTCAGATAATAAGGGTCATTTAAGGTTTTTTAAAATTTTTGGCACCTCGTCCGGTGTCCCCCCCACGAGGGGGACACCGGATCAGGTATGGGGGGGGCACCGTTTTGATATTTTTAAACTCTATTACATCAAACATTATTGTGTTTTTTTTGCCTGAATCAACATATATGCTAAGCCTAGACCCCCCATTATTATTAGGTGATGAAATGAAAAAAATAAGCTCAATATAAAATAGCTTTTTATTAAAAGATAGGTCTATTTATTTTTATGCCCCACTATTCGAAGGTGCATCATGAAGGCATGCAGCGGGGGAAACACCTTCACCAGGTCAGCCTGCCTTTTGGGTGATGCCCTTGGAGGTCACCAGGACACCCTTGCACTGTTCTGGATCACAGAAGCTTCATCTAGGATGGTAGGGAAGGTGAACGTGCCCTGGGGTGTTAGCGGACTTCATCCGGAGGAAAGAAAGGGTTTTTAATTTTCCATCCTCCAAAATGGCCAACACCTGAGCAACATAGCACACTAATGTGCCCACCCCCTTCCCTCCTCCAGCTTCAGCTGAACCAGAACAAAGTCCCCACCTGTGATGTTTTCGCAGCAAAAGGTTATGATGCTGCATTTCCGGGTGCCCTCGTCGTCCACCTCATCCGGTACTCGGAGGATGTCGTCCAGCTGAAGTCGGACATCAATCAACCTCCTCCTCGTCAGTGGTGTCTTCCTCCGGGACAGGCACAGACTTCTTCCGCTGTGGACCCTTCTTCTTTCCCAATGTTTTTTTTCAGCCGCTGCCTTTTTTTTGTCTTCCAGCTTCTCCCTTTTCTCTGCCTTCAACCTCAGGTCAGATATTGCCCCCTCATTCTCGGTTAAAATGCAGGCCCGCACCCTCTTCCGTCCCTTTCCATAAGGACGAGGATTAGCCTTAGGGAACGGCCTGACACACTCTGGGGTTAAGTCTGTCTGTTGAGAAGGGTGTCCTGGGGTGGAGCGGGTGCGTCGTGCTCGGGCCCGGGGGGGCAGGGTGCATCGTGCTGGGCCCGGTGGCAGGCTCTGTCGTGCTGGGGCTCGGGGGTGGAGGTTTTGTCGTGCTGGGGCCGGGCGGGGTGGCAGGGGGCGTCGTGCTTGGGGCCCGGGGTGGCAGCTCTGTCGTGCTGGGGCCCGGGGGGGGCAGGCTCTGTCGTGCTGGTGCTCGGGGTGGAAGGCTCTGTCGTGCTGGGGCCCGGGGGCAGGCACTCATCTAGCCTGGGAGACACAGCGGGAAGGGGTATGCTTCTGAGGTATGGCCTTCAGCCATCGCTCCTCTCCATCTGAACTTCCTCCATCAGAAGAAGTTGGAGTAACTTCCACTACAATTCTGGTGGTGCCGGTCGCTCGGTTACATGCGCTCCTACAAACACATCATCTGGGAAGATGTTGCGATTGAGTGGGCCATATACCAGTCCCCCGGGAAAACCACTGAGAATTTTTGGAGGGGGTGTGGCTTTGGTCCATGCCTCAGAAGCAAACTCTGGCAACTTGGGGACTGTTATGTGCTGTTTAGGGTGCATGAGCGCGTGGTCGTTCAGTAGGGCCGCAGGAATGTCTTAAAGGACCAAAGACACTCACATCCAATGGCGGGAGTTTGTCTGTTGTATGCGGGGGCAAGGTAACAATCACGATACCAATGCATTTCGCAAACTCACAGGCTGAATGTTCATGTGACATTCAGCATTGTTCCCATGATCAGAAGAATCTTGTTCCCCTACAGAAGAACAAGACTTCTCAGGGAGATGCTGAAGTGTCTGCAGGGAAGCATTCCACCATTCATCCAGCCACTAGGATGCAATACCCCTTTTGGGAAACCCAAAAAGATCGTGTTCCTCATGAAAGCGGGATTCCAATCGCATCTGGGAATTATAAACACTGGAGGGATGGACTGCCCCACAGCATTTATAATGCCCACAAACGTCATGCTGTCACCGCGTTCACGAGTTACCTGCGTGGCTACGGGCTGGCCTCTCGCACACACAACCTTGACTGGCTTCATAACAGTCGACAATGAACTCTCATCCAAATTGTATATCCGGTCCGGCTGAATGTTTTATTTTCTCCAAAGCTAATGTGTAAGTCTTAAAAAAGGGTTTCCACATTGACTTTGTTGAAGGCAACAATCCTGGCAATGGACATGCCTTCCGGAGCCTTCAATACAAGGTTTGGTGAGGGGTTCATGAAGGCATAGTTACCAGTCCCTTGTCGCCATTTTCCCTCTTTCTCCCAGGCAGCAGGGATGCTCTTGCTCCCACAAGCTATGGCATACTGGTACCCTTTCTACGCACATCGTTCATGGCAGGGCGTAGAACATCTTGGCTGCGTGGATGGTATAATCAGCAATGTAATTTCTTGTTGAGGGCTGAAAACCCTATTGCTACGGGAAGCAACAGCCATATAGGTAACGTCCATCCGACAGCTTCTTCGATAGATAGAAGGGCGTCCTGTAACAAAAGAAATGAATTAGGACTTAAAAGGCCCTTGCTGGTGTATTTGGCTTTTTGACCATCTACTCTTATTTAAACCATCATGTAGTGCCCCCCTTGGGAGTGTACTCTACAGTCCTTTACTCCGCTGCCACCCACCCACTTAAGTGGGAAAAAATATGTGATTTTAACAAAAATAAAAGATTTAAGAAAATATGTATGTTGGAAACTGAATGATAATCGTTAATATTTTCTAATTATAATATATTCAACTCTTTACTGTCTCACTTCCCAACTGGGTGTAAAATTCTAAGTTATCTTAATATTAAGTCTTCCTTCCCTCCCAGCGATACGCACATGTAATGCTCAAGTCGTTTATCCTAATATAATGTATACTAGTCTATCCCACTTCCAACTGTTTCCCCTCACTTATTTTTCAATTTCCTTCTTTTCCTTTCCTCACAGGCTGGCTTGTGACATGTTGTGGTTGCCCCCTCTGCTCATTTGTGAGCGCTTGGCCCCCTGGTCCACCAACAGCATCCTACCTTGGGACCCTAAGTAATGCCTTCATTAGTCTTGGTCAACAAAAAGAATCACCAGTAAGTAATGTCTACTCTCTAGTTTAACAAACCCTTTCACAACATAACCTTTACCAAGGGCGAATAAGGTCACCTCCCAGTGGGCTTACCACCGGGAGTCCGTCTGCTACTAAATGCTAACCTGACGTTCAGCTCCCCTTCTCACTTAGTTTCGATACGTGGTCAAACTAACCACTGCTTAAAATATAAGCCTAACCAGTGATTCAGGAATGAGGGCGTGGAGGAAAATTCCTCGTTAGCTTATTGATACTTATGTTTTTTCATCTCTTCCCTATTAATGTAGTTTCTTCGCGTTACAACTGGGCAACAAAAGTTGACAAAAAATTATAAATAGAGCGCTTGAAGGCATCTTTAACAAAAGAATTATTAGGACTTAGAAGGCCCTTGGGTGGCAATAAAGCTAACAAAAAAATGAATAAATTTTAAAATCTATAATCTAGAGACCCCTTAAGCTATCCCCGAGGTCTTTTTGCATGACCTCATCCCAGGGGGAAACCCAAAAAAGACGTGGGATGAGGTCATACAAAAGCCTTGGGGAGATATGGAACTAAATAGAGCAACTTACAGCAAGAGTTGTTTTTCTTGATGTTGAATCTGTCAGCGGCTTCTTTCAGGCTGCAGCTAGTGGCCAAAGCGGTGCTTTAAAAGGGAGCCTCCAGGTCAGTGCGGTCCATCTGCTTGTCGCTCTTCCTGACATATTTGCGAGGGATGATGACGGTGATGGCGTAGGTTAGGTTAGATCTGAAAAGAGTTAATGACATTAGACATCATGCATAGTTGGGTTGGTTAGTTTAGGGTTTGCTTAGCTTAGTATTTTTTACGTGTAGAGGGCGATTCTTGCATGGCCACCAAATTATTTTGGGACTATGAGTCCCGGCAATATATGTGGGGGATCACCGAACGTCATGCCCCAAAATATGCAGTGTTAAATGTTTTTTTTAACCATAAAAAATTAATTCTAGAATCATTCTAATAACTAAATCACTATATAATAGTTAGTTCATGGGCTTATAGCATAATAACACTGATATAGCATCATAATTTAATACCAATCACCTTCAACTTTAACACCAACAAAAAACACTGATCCATTTAATTTAAATGCACTAGTTCACCACCACCATTTAATATCATCTAATATGCATAGTCAGTCACTTTTTTTTATGTTTTTCTTTAATATTAAAATATATAGATTTTTCCAAAAACGTAGTGATGCGGGGGATCACCGAACGTCATGCCCGAAAATATCAGTGTTAAATGGTTTTTTTAACCATAAAAAAATTATTTTTAGAATCATTCTAATAACATAAATCACTTATATAATAGTTAGTTCCCTGTGCTTATAGCATAATAACTGATATAGCATCATAATTTAATACCAATCATCTTCACTTTTATGCCACAAAAAACATTGTTCCATTTAAATTTTTAAAGCACTAGTTTTACCACCACCATTTAATATCATGCGAATATACATAGTCAATCACTGTTTGTTATGTTTGTGTAGGTATTTCAAAGATATAGCTTTTTCAAAATTTCACTGTACGTTTGATCCCCGCACTTCACGCATACGTTGATCCCCCCGCGCCACCAATTTTTTGTAAATAATGCCACCGTGGGGCGGCCTGTTCGAAAGCATGCACTACTTTTTCACTCAATAACATGTCAATACGGTTATACCTCGTATTGCAACTTACCTCAAAAGAATCACGCCATCACAGCCGACATGAGACACTATATAAGAACGGCGAAAAGTAACAAGGAACCCTACGAAAAATAAAATTTCTTACCTGGGAAACACGGGGGTGACGCTGACGCTACCCTGTTGCTCGCATGTAGTTCACTGAGGGTGGCGCTGCATCCGTGGTGGCATGGTGGCGCGAAATTTGAATTAATTTTCGCGTTGTAGCCTTCGTACGGTGATCCCCCCCGTTCGGTGTGACCCCACCCCACCCTACAGTCTGCATACACTACTACACTACAGTCTGCATACACTACTACACTACAGTTAGCTACTACACTACTACACTACAGTTAGCTACTACACTACTACACTACAGTTTTGCTTTGTACACTAAATACACTACGTTAGCTACTACACTACTACACTACAGTTAGCTACTACACTACTACACTACAGTTAGCTACTACACTACTACACTACAGTCTACATACACTACTACACTACAGTTAGCTACTACACTACTACACTACAGTTAGCTACTACACTACTACACTACAGTTAGCTACTACACTACTACACTACAGTTAGCTACTACACTACTACACTACAGTTAGCTACTACACTACTACACTACAGTTAGCTACTACACTACTACACTACAGTTAGCTACTACACTACTACACTACAGTTGGCTACTACACTACTACACTACAGTCTACATACACTACTAAACTACTACACTACAGTTAGCTACTACACTACTACACTACAGTCTACATACACTACTACACTACAGTTAGCTACTACACTACTACACTACAGTTACCTACTACACTACTACACTACATTCTACATACACTACTACACTACAGTCACGCGATAATGTTCATCAACAATGTTCCGAAGTATGTTCACGCGACAATGTTTTGAATTGCGGGGCTGCATAGGGGCCCGCGGGGCGCCCGACAAAGAGATATAGTGGTCTATGGACTATCATATAGACTGGTTTATCAGTATATATGATATACTGTAATCTTCGTAAATGTTTGTTCTATAATATTATCAAATAAAAAACAGTAAAACACGCTAAAGAAATGCCATTACGAGACTATGAAAAAATATGCATGAACTTAATATTCACTCAACTCTTCGCCATTTAAAACTTTGCGAGTCAACTTTTATAATGAAGAGTATCAATAGAAGCGCAATTTTATTAGCTTTCCATTGCTATATTTCGTTATCTGATAAATTAATTAGAACCATGCATAAATTAGCGTTAAATAAATAAATAAAATCATCAATCGGGTAATTTTCCCGATTGATGATGTTATTTATTTACTTATATATTTCGTTTTCTGATTAATGAATTAGTACCATGTATAAATTAGCGTTGACTAAATAAATAACCTCATCAATCGGGAAAATTACCCGATTGATGATTTTATTTATTTAGTTAACGCTAATTTATGCATGGTTCTAATTAATTTATCAGATAACGAAATATAGCAGTGGAAAGCTAATAAAATTGCGCTTCTATTGATACCCTTCATGATAAAAGTTGACTCGCAAAGTTTTAAATGGCGAAGAGTTGAAGTGAATATTAAGTTCATGTATATTTCTTCAGTCTCGTAATGGCATTTCTTTACCGTGTTTTACTGTTTTTTATTTGATAATATTATAGAACAAACATTTACGAAGATTACAGTATATCATATATACTGATAAACCAATCTATATGATCCGTATATATATATATATATATATATATATATATATATATATATATATATATATATATATTATATAAATATATATATATATATATATATATATATATATATATATATATATATATGAATCCGAGCGGCCCTCCGATTACAGGCCCTTGTGCGACAGGCCGATATTCCGTGCGCAGTCCAGGTATACAGTGGTCTATGACTGATGTAATCCTGATGATAGACGAATTGAACGAGAACCACTTTTATTCTATTCATCCCAAGGCCACGTGATCACCCTCCTGAGCCTGGTGATCGGCAGATGGTTAACCCCTTCACGCCCAGATCTTTCCTTGGCTATATGAAATTGGTGGGGGAGGGAACGAGGGGGGTGGTGGTAGGTGGACTGGAGGAATGGTGAGGGGAGGGGGCGAGGGGGCTGGAAGTGGTTAACTGGAGGTATGGTGGGGGAGGGGAAGTAGGGGGCTGGTGGGGGGAGGGGGGCGTTACACCTTGCTGCAGTTAGAGGGGGACAAGGTGTACTTCCTGGTGATGGCCCCCCAACCGGCGAAGGTGGGGACAACCGGAACGAACCTCGTCCCCTGCCGCCTGGGACGCCACGGGAAAAAAAAAAGAGGAGAAAAAAAACCATGCTAGACCCAATATTGAACTACACAACAAGGATGGGGAAAACTATTACTGCTATTATAATTACTATGGCAACTACTACTACTGCTACTACAATTACTATTACAACAACTACTACTATTATAATTACTATGGCAACTACTACTACTGCTACTACAACAACTACTACTATTACAATTACTATGGCAACTGCTACTGCTATTACAATTACTATTTTTTTTTTTTTTTTTTACATCACAAAGGACTGGCCAAGGGCACAACAAAAATGGGTAACACAAAGCCCGTTTAGTTGCCAGTCCCTATAAAGAAGACAGTAAGAGAATAAAATAAAAAAGAGGGGTGAGCCAATTTAGTTCGGGAGGTGTCTTGTTACTCTTCTTTTGAAAAGATTTAAGTCATAGGAAAGTAGAAAAGTAGAAACAGGAAGAGAGTTCCAGAGTTTACCAGTGAAAGGGATGAAAGAGTAAAGATACTGATTAACTCTTGCATTGGGAGATGGACAGAATAGGGATGCGAATGTCTTGTGCAGCGAGGCCGTGGGAGGGGGGGAGGCATGCAGTTAGCAAGTTCAGAAGAGCAGTGAGCATGAAAATATCGGTAGAAGAGAGCAAGAGAAGCAACATTGCGGCGGTGATTTAAAGATTGAAGACAGTCAGTCAGAGGAGAGGAGTTGATGAGACGAAAAGCTTTTGACTCGACCCTGTTTAGGAGAGCTGTATGAGTGGATCCTCCCCAAACATGTGAGACATGCTCCATACATGGGCGGATAAGGCCCCTGTAGAGAGCAAGCAATTGGGAGGGAGAAAAAAAAGGACGCAGACGCCACAGGACACATAACTTCTTAGAAGCTGTTTTAGCAAGAGATGAGATGTGAGATTTCCAGTTCAGATTTTTAGAAAAGGATAGTCCTAGAATGTTCATTGTAGAAGGAGACAGTTGAGTGTCATTGAAGAAGAGGGGATAGTTATCTGGTAGGTTTTGTCGAGTAGATAGGTGAAGAAATTGGGTTTTTAAGGCATTGAACAAAACAAGGTTTGCTTTACCCCAATCAGAAATTATAGAAAGATCAGAAGTTAGGCGCTCGGTGGCATCTCTCCGTGAATCACTTAGTTCCTGTTGAGTTGGACGTCTAATAAACGACGTTGAAAAATGCAGGGTAGAATCATCAGCGTAGGAGTGAATAGGGCTTTGAGTTAGACTTAGAAGATCATTAATGAATAATAGAAAGAGAGTGGGTGATAGGACACAACCCTGGGGAACACCACTATTGATAGATTTAGGAGAAGAACAATGTCCGTCTACAGTAGCTGCAATAGAACGGTATGAAAGGAAACTTAAGATGAAGGTACAGAGAGAAGGATAGAAACCGAATGAGGGTAGTTTGGAAATTAAAGATTTGTGCCAGACTCTATCAAAAGCTTTTGATATGTCAAGGGCAACAGCAAAAGTTTCACCGAAACCCCTAAAGGAGGATGACCAAGATTCAGTTATGAAAGCTAGAAGATCGCCAGTAGATCGCCCTTTACGGAAACCGTACTGACGATCAGATAGAAGATTGTGAGCAGATAGATGCTTAAGAATATTCTTATTAAGTATAGATTCAAAAACTTTAGAAAGGCAGGAAGTCAAAGCTATAGGACGGTAGTTTGAAGGATTAGAACGGTCACCCTTCTTAGGAACAGGTTGGATGTGAGCAAACTTCCAGTAAGAAGGAAAGGTGGAGTAGATAGACAAAGACGGAAAAGTTTGACCAGGCAGGGTGCAAGCACAGAAGTACAGTCTTTGAGAACAATAGGCGGGACTCCGTCAGGACCGTAAGCCTTCCGAGGATCTAGGCCAGAAAGGGCAGAGAAAACATCATTACGAAGGATCTTAATGACAGACATAATATAGTCAGAGGGTGGAGGAGAAGGAGGAACAAGCCCCTCATCAACTAGAGTGGAATTTTTAACAAAGGTTTGAGCGAAGAGTTCAGCTTTAGAAGTAGATGAGACAGCTGTGGAGCCATCTGGGTAAAGCATAGGAGGGAAAGATGAAGAAGAAAAATTGTTAGAGATGTTATTTGCTATATTCCAGAAGTCACGAGAGGAATTTGATTCAGAAATATTTTGACATTTTCTATGAATGAGAGTTTTTGGTAAGTTGAAGTA
Source organism: Chionoecetes opilio (assembly GCA_016584305.1). Classification (NCBI taxonomy): domain Eukaryota; kingdom Metazoa; phylum Arthropoda; class Malacostraca; order Decapoda; family Majidae; genus Chionoecetes; species Chionoecetes opilio. The sequence goes on along the minus strand of JACEEZ010022960.1, from coordinate 21,106 downwards.
AAGATTTGGCATGATTCCGGGCAGAAATATAAAGGACATGAGTTTCAGGAGATGGATGCTTACGGTACCGGGCAGAGATGCTCGAAAGAGTTACGGGCCCGTAAGTATTACCCTAAGGGACTTTTACCTCGTAGCGCCTCTAAGGGAGATGCTCAAACCGTTTTTTCACTCGCTACGGGACCGCGAGGCTAAGGGTGGTCGGGAGCACCCTTAACTCGCTAAGGGAGTGAAATTTGAAGCGACAAGAACAACAAACACATCATCGCCTGGGTCTGTCCTTTGACCCTCACTGCCCCCCAGCCCCCTGATCGTCCCGGAAACCATTGAACACTACTGCTGTAGTGTCCGCGCTTCCAATCCTACCGCATGGTGCTGTGTACAGTGTGTACTGTGTAGTGCTACACTAGCAACTCCTCGCCCTGAACGTCGCCACGCCCACCCGTCACCTCTTCACGGCAACACGCTGTCATCTGCCTCACCTGTTCCTTCCGAGAGACAGCAACTACACGCCTGTGATAGCATCATAGGACATCAAACCCCGGGGA
>JACEEZ010022960.1:0-16509 GCA_016584305.1 Chionoecetes opilio | reverse complement strand
GGACATGCCCTACTGGGGGGAAAAGGGCCCCCTTAGAGAGAAGCAATTGGGGGGAGAAAAAAAGGCGCAGACCCACAGGACACATAACTTCTTGAAGCTGTTTTAGCAAGAGATGAGATGTGAGATTTCCAGTTCAGATTTTAGAAAAGGATAGTCCTAGATGTTCATTGTGAAGGAGACAGTTGAGTGTCATTGAGAAGAGGGGTAGTTATTGGTAGGTTTGTCGAGTAGATAGGTGAAGAAATGGGTTTTTAAGGCATGAACAAAACAGGTTTGCTTTACCCCAATCAGAAATTATAGAAAGATCAGAAGTTAGGCGCTCGGTGGCATCTCTCCGTGAATCACTTAGTTCCTGTTGAGTTGGACGTCTAATAAACGACGTTGAAAAATGCAGGGTAGAATCATCAGCGTAGGAGTGAATAGGGCTTTGAGTTAGACTTAGAAGATCATTAATGAATAATAGAAAGAGAGTGGGTGATAGGACACAACCCTGGGGAACACCACTATTGATAGATTTAGGAGAAGAACAATGTCCGTCTACAGTAGCTGCAATAGAACGGTATGAAAGGAAACTTAAGATGAAGGTACAGAGAGAAGGATAGAAACCGAATGAGGGTAGTTTGGAAATTAAAGATTTGTGCCAGACTCTATCAAAAGCTTTTGATATGTCAAGGGCAACAGCAAAAGTTTCACCGAAACCCCTAAAGGAGGATGACCAAGATTCAGTTATGAAAGCTAGACGATCGCCAGTAGATCGCCCTTTACGGAAACCGTACTGACGATCAGATACAAGATTGTGAGCAGATAGATGCTTAAGAATCTTCTTATTAAGTATAGATTCAAAAACTTTAGAAAGGCAGGAAGTCAAAGCTATAGGACGGTAGTTTGAAGGATTAGAACGGTCACCCTTCTTAGGAACAGGTTGGATGTGAGCAAACTTCCAGTAAGAAGGAAAGGTGGAAGTAGATAGACAAAGACGGAAAAGTTTGACCAGGCAGGGTGCAAGCACAGAAGTACAGTTTTTGAGAACAATAGGCGGGACTCCGTCAGGACCGTAAGCCTTCCGAGGAACTAGGCCAGAAAGGGCAGAGAAAACATCATTACGAAGGATCTTAATGACAGACATAATATAGTTAGAGGGTGGAGGAGAAGGAGGAACAAGCCCCTCATCAACTAGAGTGGAATTTTTAACAAAGGTTTGAGCGAAGAGTTCAGCTTTAGAAGTAGATGAGACAGCTGTGGAGCCATCTGGGTGAAGCATAGGAGGGAAAGATGAAGAAGAAAAATTGTTAGAGATGTTATTTGCTAGATGCCAGAAGTCACGAGAGGAATTTGATTCAGAAATATTTTGACATTTTCTATGAATGAGAGTTTTTGGTAAGTTGAAGTAAAGATTTGGCATGATTCCGGGCAGAAATATAAAGGACATGAGTTTCAGGAGATGGATGCTTACGGTACCGTTGTGGTACACTTAAATAATATGAAATCTATCTTTGTTGTCTGTTTTTATGGTACTAGAGTGTTTGTAATGCTTTATAATTGCATATTTTGTCTTTTGTATCATCGGGGGACTAGGTTTAGCAGTGTGAGGGAAGGTGTATCGCGGTTTTAGTGTTATTTTTCATATCCCAAAATCTACGTTATTTCAAACTTATTTTTGGATAAAAATGACGATAAATATTCTAGAAACATTAATTATATGCGTATTAGTCCCAAATATACGTGGGAAAGAAAAGATAATGATATAACTTGACCTGCCCTATCTAATTATACACAAATATCATAATTTTAAGTGATTTCAATCAAATTATGATAAAAAAACGACGCTAGATAATTTTGAAACATTAATTTGATGTCAGTTAATCTTAAAACTGTTTAGATTACAAATTGAGGACTACCCTATTTCTATGTGCTAGTCCGCGTGTGTGTTGCAATCCTCTGCAGTCCCCCTTGAGCCTTGCAAGGGGATGACGTCACCTCGGCACTCGTGGTGATGGGGGGACGAGGCCAGGGCGTGATCAAGGCTGGATATCAGGTAAATAGTGTTAGAATGGTTATAGGTGGAAAGTGGAAATAAGATGGACATTTAATGAAAAGTTTAAAATGGGTTGTTATTTCGGTAGTCTTATTTATGTTTATTTTTATTATTTTAGTTTATATTGATACCATTTTTATTATTCATTAGTGATGTGATGTTGATTGATTTTAATGTGTCTTTATATATTTCTTGTCTGACTTCTACCCTACCCGATAGGGGAGAGCGGTGATGATTCGGCCACTTTTTTCAAAAATATTTATAGAAAAAAAGTTTAGGAAGCAGTGTAATTTTGTTTATCTCAAAATGTTCCCTCATCATTTGGCTCTTTAGCCTGGTGATATCAGACCCATAGCTGTTTTCGATTTTACCAGTGAATGACGAAACACAAGTTCTAAATCGTCCGAACCATCCTTACCCGTGGTGGTCCGGCCAGATGGGTGGGATGGTACGGACTCATGTATTACTCGGCAAAATCTTAAGATAATGTGAGCTGGATTGGCTAACAAACAAGAAATTATCAGTTCAAAACATTTTTATTATACTCAAGTACAAAAAAATAGCCTCTATATTTTGTAGAAAAATATTCTCACACTCTCTCTCTCTCTTCTGGATATAACAACCAAAATAATCTCTGCATGTCAGGTTGTATCGCAGTAAGATATCCTTTAGCTTCGACTGAAAGACACCAAGGTTTGTTTTATTAAAGCTAGTCATTCTAGCCAGACTTGTGGCTTCAGGGCTTCTAAGAGAGAGCTTGCTATTCCTCTCCATGAAACCAGTGAGCCAGTCTCTCCCTGCTGACTTATCCCTTTTCCATGATTCAGGTACATCAATGCTGTTAGCAACTGCATATTCATAGGCAAGCCGCCTTGTTATCTTGGTGGTTAAACCATGAAATATGTTAGAGCAATGCATTAGATAGTCAGCCAGTTCGTCTTCCATATTTTGTGTGATGATTTGCCGTACTGCGTAATTAGCTAACTTAAATCCCTGGTTTTCTTTCTTGTCCCTTGACAAAATAGTCGTGAAGTGCTTCTTCTGTGCTTCTTGGAACCCCATACTTTTCAGCAGCTTTCCTCATAGAGCTTCCACTTTCCTTTACTTCAGTAAAAGCAGACTGCAGAGCAGCTTCATCTCTCTCCCTGTTCGTTTTTCTTCTTATAAACTTATTTCCATCTCCATGATGGCTGGTGGGTGTTTTAAAAGGACCACCAGCCATCATGGAGATGGAAATAATTTTATAAAAAAAACGAACAGGGAAGAGTTTTGAAGCTGCTCTGCGGGTTGTTTTTAAACTGAAGAAAAGGGAAAGTGGAAGCTCTATGAAAAAAGCTGCTAAAAAGTAGGGGGTTTCCCAAGAAGCACAGAAGAAGAAATTCCCGACATTTTGTCGGGGGACAAAAAAAAAAACCGGGGTTTTAAATTTTAGCAAATTTACGCAGTACGGCAAATCATCACAAAAAATTTTGGAAGACAAAATGGCTGATTTTTAAACATTGTCAAACAAAATTTCGGGTTTAAAAACCCACCAAGAAAAACAAGGGCTTGCCTATAAAATATGCAGTTGCCCCCCAACTTTTGATGACCTAATCTTTGGAAAAAGGGGAAAAAGTCAGCGGGGAGAGACTGGCCCCACGGTTTCAGGGAAAGGGGAAATAGCAAGCTCTCTCTTAAAAGCCCTAAAGCCCAATTTGGGTTTAGAATGACTAGTTTTTAAAAAAAAAACCCTTGGTGTTTTTCCCGTCAAAAGTTTAAAAAGGATTCTTACGCGATAAAACCTGACATGAGGATTTTTTTGGGTTGTTTTTCCCGGGAAGAGAGGAGAGAGTGTGAGAAATTTTTCTAAAAAATATAGAGGCTTTTTTTTTGTACTTGAGTTTAAATAAAAATTTTTTTTAACTAAAATTTTTCTTTTTGGGTTACCCCAATCCGCTCACATTATTTTAAGATTTTGCCGATTTTTTTATTTGAGTCCGACCAAAATCCCCCCATCTGGGGGGACCACCACGGGAAAGGGGGTTCGGACGATTTAGAAATTTTGTGTTTCGTCTTCACTGAAAAAAATCGAAAACAGTATGGTTTTATATCCCCAGGCTAAAGACCCAAATAGGGGGAAAAATTTTGAGAAAAAAAATTTTTCCCTGTTTCCTAAATTTTTTTTTTATAAATTTTTTTTAAAAAAAAAGGGGCCCAAATTCACCCCTCCCCTATCGGGTGGGGTAAAAGTCGGGCAAAAAATTTTAAAGACACATTAAATAAATCAAAAATCCCCAAAATAAAAATAAAAAAAAAGGGTATCAATAAAAAACCCTAAAATAAAAAAAAAAAAACATAAAAAACCTCCCAAATAAAAAAACCTTTTTTTAAAAACTTTTCATTAAATGCCCCTCTTTTTCCACTTTCCCTTTTTTTCCAAATTTCCCACCTAAAACCTTTCTAAAATTTACCTGTTTTCCAGCCTTGATCACGCCCGGGCCCTGCCCCCCCCTTTCACCACGAGGGGCCGAGGTGACGTAACCCCCTTGGGAAAGGCTCGGGGAAAAAAGGGAAAGAGGATTGCCCCACACAGGGCGCATTTAGCCATAAAAATTAGGGTAGCCCTAAATTTGTAATTTAAACAGTTTTTAAGTTAAACTGACATAAATTAATGTTTAAAAATTATTAGCGCCCGTTTTTTTTTCATAATTTCTTTGAAATCATTTAAAAATTTATGATATTTGTGTATAATTAGATAGGGCGGGCCCAATTATTTTTTTTAAATCTTTTTTTTACCCACGTATTTTTGGGGGGACTAATCGCTTTAAAAATTAAGGGTTTTTTAAAATTTTTATCGTCTTTTTCCCAAAAAAAAGTTTGAAAATAAACGTAGATTTTGGGAAAAGGAAAAATAAAACTAAAACCGCGATACACCTTCCCCCAAACTGAAAAACCTAGCCCCCCCGATGATAAAAAAGAAAAATATAAAATTAAAAGCATTACAAACACTTTTGTACCAAAAAAACAGAAAACCCAAAGTTAGTTTTCATATTTTTTAAGTGAAACCACAAGGGTACCGTAAGCATCCATCCTCCGAAACCATGTCCTTTATTTTTTCCCCCCGGGGAATCATGCCAAATTTTTTACTTCAATTTAAAAAAAACTCTCTTTTCATAAAAAATGTAAAAATATTTCTAAATAAAATTCCTCTCGTGACTTCTGGCATCTAGCAAATAACATCTCAAACCCAAATTTTTCCTTTTTTCTTCATCTTTCCCCCTATGTTTTCACCCAGTTTGGCTCCCCCAGCGTCTCATCTACTTTAAAGCTAAATCTTGGGCCAAACCTTTGTTAAAAATTCCATTTTAATTGATGAGGGGCTTTTTTCCTCCTTCTCCCCCACCCTTGACTATATTATGTCGGGTTTAAGACCTTCGTAAGATTTTTTTCCTTTTCCCCCTTTTCTGGCCTAGTCCTCGGAAGGCACGGCCGGGAGGGACCCCGGGCCTTTTGGTTCTAAAAAACTGTACTTCTGTGCTTGCACCCTGCCTGGTAAAAACTTTTCCTTTCTTTGTCTATCTACCCCCCTTTTCCCTTTTAGGGAAATTTGTCACATCCCCTTTTCCCAAAGAAGGGTTTGCCCGTTCAATCCTTAAAACTCCGTCCTATCCCTTTTGATTTCCTGCCTTTCTAATTTTTTGAATCTATATTTTAATAAGAAATTCTTAACCCACTTTTCGCCCCCAAAACTTTTCTGATGTCAGTAGGGTTTTTCCGTAAAGGGGGGGGAAATCAAATTTTCGATTTCTGGGCTTTCAAAAACAAATTTGGTCTTCCCCTTTGGGGGTTTGGGTAAAATTTTTGCTGTTCCCCCTTGACATTAAAAAGCTTTTGATAGAGTCGGCACAAATTTTTAAATTTTCCCAAAACTACCCTCATTCGGTTTTCTACCTTCTCTCTGTACCTTCTCTTAATTTTTCCCTTTTCATACCCTTTTTATTGCACTACTGTGACGGGCATTGTTCCCTTTTCCAAATCTATCAATAGGGTGTTTCCCCCGGGTTGTTTCCTATCACCCACTCTCTTTCTATTTTTCATTAATGATTTTTCTAAGTCTAACTCAAAGCCCCATTTCACCCTACGCTTATGATTTTTACCCCGCATTTTTCAACGCGTTTTTTAGACGTCCAAATAACAGGAAATAAGGATTCACGGAGGTGCCACCGAGCGCCTAAAATTCTGTCTTTTCTTAATTTTTGATGGGGGAAAGGGAAAACCTTTTTTTGGTTTAATGCCTTTAAAAAACCCCAAATTTTTCCCACTACTCGACAAAAAACCCACCCCGATAACCCCCCTCTTCTTCCCAAAGGGCACTCAACTGGGGGCCTTCACAAGAAAAATTCTAGGACTTCCTTTTTTAAAAATCTGAAAAAATGGAAATTTCACATCTCCCTTCCCCTTTCTTTAAAAAAAACTTCTAAGAAGTTATGTTTCCTGTGGCGTCTGCGTCCTTTTTTTTCTCCCTCCCAATTGCTTGCTCTCTTTCAGGGGCCCTTTTCCGCCCAAATTGGAGCATTTCTCCCCATGTTTGGGGAAAGGGTTTCCCCTCAACAAACTCTCCTAAAAAAAGGGGCGAGTCCAAAAAGCTTTTCGCTCTCAACCCCTCTCCTCTGCTGACTGCTTCAAACTTTAAATCACCGCCGCAATGTTGCTTCTCTTGCTCCTCTACCGATAAAATTTTTATTCCTGCTCTTTTGAACCCTTTCTAACTGCTGCCTCCCCCCTCCCCGGCCTCGCGGCCCCAAGACTTCCATCCCCATTCGGGCCCCTCCCCCAATGCAAAGTTAAAACATTCCTTTTCTCTTTTAAACCCTTTCATTTGGGAAACTCTGGGAACCCCTCTTCCTGTTTTCTACCCTTTTTACTTCCCAATTAAAACCTTTTTAAAAAAAAGAGTAACAAAAACACCTCCCGAAATAAATTGGCCCCACCCCTCTTTTTTATTTTAAATTTTCTTAAAATGTTTTTCCCCCCCCTTTTTTATAGGGGAAAGGCAACTAAAAAAGGGGTTTTTGTTTTTTCCTTTTTTTTGTGGGCCCCTTTGGGCCCGTCCTTTGTGATGTAAAAAAAAAAAAAAAAAAAAAAATAGTAAATTTTAATAGCAGTAGCAGTTGCCATAGTAATTGTAAAAGTAAATAGTTGGGTTTTTAGTGGGGTAGTAGTAGTTGCCATAGTAAATTAAAAATAAATAGTAGTTTTTTTTAAAAAGTAATTGTTTGTACAGTATTTGAGTTTCCATAGTAAAATTTTAAAAGCCCCGTAAAAGTTTTCCCCCCCCTTGTTTGGGGGTTCCCAAAATTGGGTTTTTAACTGGTTTTTTTTTTTTCCGCCCCTTTTTTTTTCCTTTGGCCCACCAGGGACGATTTTTTCCGGTTTCCCCACCTTGCCTTTTTTTTCAATTTTACCCAAAGTCCCCCCCCTTTCCCCCCCCTTAAAACTTTTTTACCCAATTGTAACCCCCCCCTCCCCCACCACCCCTTTTCTTCCCATCCCACCAATTTTCCCCCCCCGTTCCACGTACCCCTCGCCCCCTCCCTTTTAATTCCCCCAGTATAACCCCCCCCTCTTTTCCCTCCCCCACCAATTTTATTGCCCCCTTTTGGGCGTTTTTTAAAGGGTTTTTTTAACCTCCCCCATCACCAGGCCTTTTAATGATCCCTTCCTTTTAAAAAGGAATTTAAAAATTTTTTCGTTCAAATTCTTTAATAGGTTTTTTTTACGTCATTGGGCCCCCTTTTTTACCCTTACCCCCCACCGGAAAATTGTTTTTGTTCCCCCCCAACCCCGTTAATCAGGAAACCCGGATTTTAATATTAAAATTTATTATTAAAATTAATTTAATATTATATATATATTTTTTTTAAATTTTTATTTTCCTTATTGATTTATTTTTAATTTTTTTTTTCCCCCTGGGGTAGGGGGGGGTTTTCCGTTTGTTAACCCTTTCCGTTGGGGTTCCCCCAAAATTTCCCCTTAAAAAAATAAAAAAGGTTAAAAAAAAGGCCCCCCCCCCACCAGACTTTAAAATAACCCGCCCTTAATTTAAATTTCCCCTTCCCCCCCGCCATTTAAAACCCCCCTTTTGGTTTTACCCCCTTTTTAATACCCAAAAAAAAGGGCAATTTTTTTAAAAATTTCCCACCGGGTAATTCCCTTTTGATAAAAATTTTGAAACCATCATAAATTAAGAGTTAAAAAATTTTAAATAAAAACCCCAATTTGGGTGTTTCCCCGGTTTAATTTGGGTCTTTATTTATAATAATTATAATTTATAATTTTTTAAACGGGAAAAAGAAAAATTTTAAGGGAAATTAAAAAACATCTTTTAAAAGGGAAAAAAAAAAAAAAAAAACCCGGAAAGAAAAGCCTTTTTTAAAATTTAAAAATTTTAAAATAATTTTTAGGGTTTTAATTAATTTATTTTTAAAACCCAAAATTTACAAAGGGAAAGGGGAAAAAAGCGCTTTTATTATTTCTTTCATTTAAAAAAGTTACTGAAATTTTAAATGGGGAAAATTGGTTAATAAAAATTAAAAAATTTAAAGGGGTATTTCTCCCGTTGAAAGGATTTTTTAGGGTTTTTACTGGGTTTTTTAAAATTTGAAATATTAATAAAAAAAACATTTAACGGGAAATTACCAGATATTTTTTTATTTTTTTAGATTTAAACCCCGGTTTTAATTTTTGATAGTTCCAAAAAAACCACTATTATCTCTTTGTTCCGGGCGCCCGGCGGGCCCCTTTTAAAAGGCCCCCCAAAATTTCAAAACAAAATTTTGGGGAACAAAAATTCGGGCATTTTTTAAATTTATCGCGGTTTTTTTTAGTGTGTATTTTTTGTTTTTTTTTAATATTATAGTTTTAGAAAAACTTACGTTAAAATTTAAAATTTAGTGTAAAGTTAGTAGAAACCGGGAGTTATTTTTGTCGGGGGGAGGCCCCTTTTGAGGGATTAAACTTTTGGGTAGAAATGTGGAACTGGGGGGTTTTGAACAACGGGGGGGGGGGGGGGGGGGCCCAAGTAGTGGGAAATAGTGTTTTTAGAATTTGTTAGTAGTGTAGTGTCAACCCGATTGGTAGTTGTGTCTAACTGTAGTGTAGTAGTGTTGGGAAACTAAATGGGTGTAGTTTTTAAGTAGTAAACTGAGTTTAGTAGTGTAACTAACCCTTTTAATTGGGAGTTTTTAGGGGAGTGTAGGGAGTTTTAGTAGCCAACTGTAGTGTTTGTGTTATAGCTAAAGGTAAATGTAGTAGTGTAGTAGCAACTGAGTGTTTGTAGTGTAGTTAGCTAAATGTATTTGGGAGGGATGGGCTTTTAGTGGGAGTAGGTATGCAATGTAGTGTAGTAGGGGTATGCAAAGTAGTGGGATAGTGTTAGGCAAAATTTTAGTGTAGTAGTGAAATTGGAGGAAATGTAGTTTTAGTAGTTTTATGCAACGGGAGGTAGTAGTGTATGCACTGTAGTTTTAGTAAGGGGTATGAGGAATGTAGGGGTAGTATGTAGTACTTTAAATTTGTTAGTAGTGTATGGGGAGACTGTAGTGTAGTAGTGTATCAACCCGTAAGTGTTTTTGTAGGAAAAGTTTTTGTCTAGTGTATTTTTGATCAAAACTTGTTTTTTAATTTTTTCAAATTGTGAGAGTGGAGACTTTAAAGGGGGGGGTAAAAGAAATTTTTGTTTAGCTGACCACTTGGCCCCCTCCATTTTTGTGCTTAATAAACCACATCCCCGACTGGGAAAAACCCCCAGGGGGCACGGGGGGCCCCCTGAGTCCGTTTCCCCTTTTGTGCCCCCCCCCTGGTGGGTTTTAAAAACTTTAGGCCTTAACCCCCTTTGGCTTTAAAAAAACAATTCAAATTATCCCTTTTTTGGGCCCCACCCGCGTAGGCCCCAAAAAATATTTGAAAAAAATGTTATCCTTTCCCCAAACTTTGCGAACTTTTAAAAATTGAACCTAACCCAACCCTTTTCTGGCTTAAAAAATAAACCCCCAACAAAAACTATACCAAAAAACCCCCCCAATTTTCTAATCACATTTACTAAAAATTTTAAGGGCTTAGTAACGTTCCCCGTCAATAATTATTGGGCAAAGGGGCAAAAGGTTTTGGGGGTGGGAAGGGAAAAGTGAAAGTTTAGGAGGTTTTGAAGCAGAGTTGAAAAAGAGTTGAAATTCCCCCTTTAGTAATCCCCGGGGCGAAGGCCGAAAGTCGAGGGCGCGCCCCGCGAGGAAACAGGACTTTTGTTCAGGCAGGAGTGGGGTGGTTTTTGTCTGGGACAGCGACCCGGGGGACGGGCGGAAGCAGGTGAGGGGGGGAAAAAGACAGGTCTTTCCCAGGTCAAACTTTCAGCATGCCCTCCCCTAAGCCGCCCCCCCATGTTTTTGTGTAGGTATTAAGGTGGGATTAGAGCAGAGGGGAAAGGGTCCAAAAGGAGGGTTGGAGTCACACCCTTTACCTTCCCGGGGGGGTGTTTTCTCAGGGGTTTGGGGGACGGTGGGTGGTTTGGGGGGTGGTGGTTGGGTGGAAACGTTCCAGGACGGGGGGAAAGGGTTTTACCCCCCTAACGGTATTTTGGTACTTTTAAACCCCCGGGGCCCGTTTTGTCTTCAAAAAGTGGGGGGGACAATCAGCAGCCTGCTTCTTGTGAAAACACTGTAGGGGGGGGAAGCCCCCCGGCCGCCGTTAGAGCAGGTTTTTTAAAAAGGGGGGGGGAAAAGGGACCAAAGAAAAAACATTTTTATTGTAAAAGGCACTTTAAATAAAACTTTTTTTTTCCCAAACCTTGTTTAAAACTCAAACCTCTGTTGGGTTTTAAAGGAAAAATTTTAAATTTATGCAAAATTTTTTCTGAGAAAAATGGGGGGACAAAATTAATGAAAACCCTTTCCCCCCCCCCAAAAAGTTGGGGGGACTTGTGCCCATGTTCCCCACCCCAAACCCCAGGCCCAAGCTTTAAACCATCATTGATTTCGAGGTTAAAAAATTTCTCTTGGTAAAATTTAGAGGGATGAATTTTGAATTTAAGTATTTTGTTTGACCTTTTCTTTCTGTTTCCCGGTATAGTTCCCTTTGAACCAATTCACTTCGGTGGGCAAAAAAAATTTTTTTTCGGGTGAGTTTTTGATGTGTTTTTTATTTAAATCTGCTAAACCCTTTTCTGTCGCAATTTTTTTTTTTTTTTTTTTTGGGGGGGGGAAAAAAAAAAAAAAGTTGGTTTCACCGAAAAATTTTGCGGTTTTTTTAAAAACGATTTTAAATTACCCAAAAAAATAGGTTTTCAACAAAATAATTCGGTTTATTTTAAATTTAGGTTTATTTGGTCCTACACCAGTGGTTTTAAAATGAAATGTGTGAAACAAAACAAAATTTTGGGGAATTTTTGGGTTTTGTTTGGGGTTAGTTAGTTTTTTAAATTTGGGGAAAAAAAATTAGTGAACCTTTTATGATGTCAACGTCAGACTGTGTGGGTGGGGAGAGAAAATCTAGGGGCTTGTGGTGAAGAGAAAGTCTAGACTTTTTGTGGGGAAGGGGAACAAAAATTAGACTGTTTTTGTGGTTGCTTTTGGGGATTGGGGGAAAGTCTAGACTGGGTGGGGAAGAGAAAGGTCAGACTGTGGGGTGAAGAGAAAGTTAGACTGTGTTGTGGGAGGAAAGTTAGACTGTGTGGTGAAGAGAAAATTTAGACTGTGTGGGGGGAAAAAAGTCTAGAAATTTTGTTGGTGAGAGAAAATTTTAGAATGTGGGGGTGAAAAAGAAAGGGGCTAGGCGTTTGGTGAAAAAGAAAATCTGACGGGTGTGGGTGAAAGAAAGTCTAGGGCTGTGTGGTGAAAAGAAAGTCTAGATTGTGTGTGGTGATGAGAAAGTCAGACTGTGTGTGGGGGGAAGGAAAAATTTTAGACTTTTTGGTGAAAAGAAAAATCTAGAATGTTGGTGAAGAGAAAGTCTAGAGTTTAAAATTGTGTGTGGTGAAGAGAAATCTAGGGGGTTGTGTGTGGTGATGAGAAAGCTAGAAAAGGGGTGGTGAAGAGAAAAATCTAGACGGGGTTGGTGATGAGAAAGTCTAGGGTGTTTGGTGAAAAGAAAGGCTAGGGCGGGGTGGTGAAGGAAAGGGCTAGAATGTGGGGGTGAGAGAAAATCCCAGACTTTTTGTGGTGAAGAGAAAAGGTTTGACTGTGGTGGTGAAGGAAAGTCTGAAAGTGTGGTTTAAGAGAAAGTCTAGGCTGTTGGGTTAAAAGAAAGTCTAAAAATGTTGTGGGAAGAGAAATCTAGACTTTTGGGGTGAAAAAAAGGGCTAGACTTGGGTTTTTGGGGAAGAAAAGTCTAGACTTTGGGGGGTGTGGGTTTTTTGGAAAAGAGAAAGTCTAGACTTTTGTGTGGTGATGAGAAAAAGGGGCCCAGACTGTGTGTTTTGGGGGAGAAAATCCCCGACTTGTTTTGGGGGGGTGGAGAAAGTCTAGGGCTTGTTTTGGGATGAGAAAGTTTAGACTTTTGGGTTTTTGTGAGAAAATCTAGACTTTTTGGGGTGATGGAAAGTTCTAGACCTTTTTGTGGTGAAGAAATTGGCAGGGGGGAAGGCCTCTTTTTTAAAGAAAACCGCATGGGTGGAGGGAAATTTGAGATTTTTTTGGGTTCTTTTTTTGGTGTGTAATTCCAGGATTTTGTGGGGAGGAAACCTTAAAAAAAGGGGGGTTTGTGAAATAAGTCTAGCCACCCTTTTTTTACCCAAAAAAATCCAACCCGTGGGGTTGGGAAAAACCGTCCACCCAGAAGGGGGTTCAAAGGGCAGTGGGGTTGGGGTTGAACCCCGAGTTGTGTTGGTAATAAAACCAGACCCCGTTTTTTGGTGGGTTTTAAGTTTTTACCCCAGAAACCTTAATGTGTGGGGGGTTGGAAAGGCAACCCAGGGGGGAAAATTTTTGGGCCCCCATTTAGGAAATCAAAGGGGGGATTTAGAAAAACCGAGAGAGGGAAACGGACAGAACCCCCCCCCCAAAAAACCCATAGCTTTCCAGCCATTTGAAAGATTGGGGTTTTTTCTTTTTTTCCCCCTTTAATTTCAAAAGAATTTGGGGGGGGGGTTTTAAAAAAAAAAAACACCTGTTCCTAAATCCCCCAGTCCCCTTTTCCAAATTGAAAAAAGGCCTGGGGGTTCTCGGTACCCCCGGGGCCGTCACTCCTCCTTTTTAACCTGCTAGCCATTAAAAAGCCAAAAAAAGGGTTGTCCCCAAAAAGGAATTCCAAATTTTTTGGGGGAAACCCGAGGGAATTTTTTTCTTTTTTTCCCCCCCAACAATTTTTAATGCCCAAATTTTTAAAATAATTTTTTTTTCCCAAATTTTTTAATTTTCAAAAAAAAAGGGGGGGGGGAAACATTTTTTGATCAAATTTTTTTTTGGTCCAGGATTTTTTAGATTGCCAAAAAAAAAATGCCCAAAACAACTCGAATTTTTTCGGCGTACTAACGTCTGAAACGTAAGCTGAAACGTCAGGTTCAGTTTGGGTAACTGTGTGTAGTAGAATGAGTGAAATTTTGGGGGAAACTGTAGGTAGTATTAGTGGGTAACTGTAGGTAGTAGTGTAGGGGTAACTGTAGTGTAGTATTTGGTAGGTAACGTATTGTAGTAGTGTAGGGGGTAACTGTAGTGTAGTGTGTAGTAGGAAATGTGTGTAGTAGTGTAGTGGGAAATTGTAGTGTAGTAGGTAGTGGGTAAACTGTAGTTGTATTAGTGTAGTAGGTAATTTGTAGGTAGTAGTAACTTATGTGTAGTAACTGTAGTGGTTTAGTAGTGTATGTAACTGTAGTTAGTAGGTATGTAGTTGTAGTGTAGTAGGTAACTGTTGTAGTAGTGTAGAGGTAACTGTAGTTAGTATGTGTAGCTAACTGTAGTGTGTAGTGAAGGAAAATGAGTGTAGTATGTAGAGGAATGTGGGGTAGTAGTGTAGTAGCCTGTAGTGTATAGGTAGTGGAATGTAGTTAGTAGGTAACTGTAGTGTAGTATTTGTATGGTCCCCGTAGTGTGGTTAGTAGGTAAACGTAGTGTAGTGGTATGTGCCTGTGTGTAGTGGAAAAAAGTATTGTGAACGCGCACTTCATGCCTCAAGATTTTTTTTGCTTTTAAAAAAACACATTCGCCTGAGGCAGGGGAGTAGTACAGGGGGGCGCGTCCCCCCCAGGGAAACCTGTCCCCCTTATAGCTGCCCCCCCAGGGCCCCTGGTGCCCTATTCTGTAGGGGCTCTAATCCCACCACTAATCTATCTTAGAATTTTCCCTGCGGGGTGGCTCAGAGGGCCCGGAGCTCGCTTGCCTAGTGTCCCCCAGGTAGATACCTAGCTAGGCTTTGCTAACAATGCAATTCAGCCCTTTAACCCCCCACAAAACGTAGCAAAAAAAAAATTGAAAAAAAAGGATATCCTACCAAAACCTCTGGCCCTTTTTAATGAGTTCAAAGCACAAACGAGCCCTATCAATAGCAGCTTTAAAAAAATACTACAAAAATAACCCCAAACCTATTAAAACCACTTTTTTACTAACTTTTAAGATTAGATAAACTTAACGTAAATAATTTTTGGGTCAAAGGTCAACGGGTTTGGGCGTGGAAAAAATAAGTAAAAATTTTAGTGTTTCGAAGCAGAGTGAACAGAGCGAGTTCCTTGAGTAATCCGGTGCGACGGCAGTGAGGGGCGCGCCAGCGAGGAACAGGACGTGGTGCAGGGCGGAGGGGGAAATTTTTGGCCTGGGACAGCGCGGTGGACGGCGAGCAGGAGAGGGGGGGATAAGACAGGTCATCCCACAGGTACACATTATCACTGCCCCTTGTATCCCCACACCCGCATGTATTTTGTGTAGGCTTAAAGGTGGTTTTAGAGCAGAGGGAAGGCTCAAGGGGGGGTGGAGTACACATCACCTACCCCTGGTGGTGTGGTCAGGGATGGGGCTGTTTGGTGGTGGTGGTGATCGTTCCCGTGCGGGGGGGGTCACCCATAACGGATTGTGGTACTTTAAACCCGGGCCTCGTTTTCTTCCAAAGGGGGGAGACAATCAGCAGCCCCGCTATCTTGTGAGCATGAGGGTGGTGAAACCCCCCCGGCCGCCCTTTTGAGCGGTTTTTTAGTGAGGGGAAATCTAGGCACAATGCAAGCCGGTATTGTAAAAGGCCCTTGAGACGACTTTTTGTTCACTCCTTTTTTAAGGATCAAACCTTTTTGTTTTTGAAGAGAATTCATAATGAGCAAAATTTTTTCTGAGAAAGTGGGGGACAAAATTAATGATAGCCTTTTCCCCCACTCCCAAAAAGTTTTGGGGGCACGTGCCCCCGTCCCAAACCCCCAAAGTTTCCCCCGCCTTAAACCAGCATGGAGTACCAGGGTTTTAATTTCTCTTGGGTAAAATTTAGAACATGACTGTTAATTAAAGTTTTTGTTGACTTGACTGTTTCTGGTTTATTTCCCGTTTTACACCGAATTCACTTCGGGGGACAAAAATATTTTTGTGGTGGTTTTTATTGAGTGTTTTGATTAAACTGCTAAACCCTTTCGTCGCAAATCTTTTTTTTCTTTTTGTTACAGGTAAAGATTAGGTTGGTTTGGTTCAATTTTTTTTTTTTTTTTTTAAAAAAAAAAGCGATTTGCGACAGAAAAGGTTACAATTTTTAAATTTAAACCATCAAAACTTACCCGAAAAAAAAAAGGTTATCCCCCAAAGTAAGTTTGGTGTTTTATCTTGAACCCCGTGTTTTACAGGTCCGAAAAGAGTGTGAAAGTAAGAATGAAAAGTTGTGCAAACAAAACAAAATATTCATAGGTAGATTTGGTGTTTGAGGGGTTTGGTTACCCTAGGTCGAGGTCGGCAAACCAAATTCGAGAGTAGCAGTTTCTTAAAATTGGGAGGGGCGCGTGCGATGGGCCGCAGTGTACATTTTGAATGGGAAAATTTCGAAAAAGAAAGTTAAAAACTACAAGAATTCATCCCAAAATTTTACTAGAGACCCAGGACTAGGCACCTACACTATTGTACTGCAGTTTCTATCCAGTAATTTTTTTTTTTTTTTTTTAACGATAATTTGGACTTTTTTGTAGGGGGCAGGGGGTTTTTTTCTTTGGGTTTGGGGCGGGGTCGTTTTTTCACAAGCTGAAATATTAATTCAACGAAATAAAAAAAGTTTCTATTAAATTTCCCCGGTTTGGGGACCCTCGTGGGGGTCTGGCGTGCGGAAGAGCTGCCCGGCGGCGATTTTTTTTCCACTAAGGTTTGCAAAAGTGGGTGGGGGGTGGGGCATAGCAAAAAATGGGGAGGCCAACCCTCCGCTCACTCAGGCGGGGTGGGGGCGGGCCGCTCTTCCCCTCTCGCGAAAGAAAATAAATTTAAAAAAAAATTTTAAAAAAAAACAAATTTTAAAGGGGTAACTTGCATCTTTAGTGGGCAGGGTATTTTAAA
>JACEEZ010022959.1:49062-63145 GCA_016584305.1 Chionoecetes opilio | reverse complement strand
AACCCCTGATTCTGTACTGGATCCTAGATCTTTCTGCAACAGAAAATATCCCTTAGGAAGTTATTAGTGTTGAAAAGATTGAACAATTACTAGAGTGGGGCAATTGAAAACACAAGGTGGGGCAATTGAGAACAAAAGGCGGGGGCAATTGAGAACATGAAATGGTAATTGAGAATATCCATTCTATGCACTATGTACGTATATAAAGCATCTTTCTTCTTTTTACAGAATGGTCCGGAACTACAAGAAGAAGGGTACGGTCAAGTGTAATTACAGTGAAGAGGATGTTGCCAAGGCTTTGATCGACATTGAGCATGGAGACACATTACGTGTGGCAGCAGAGAAGAACAGCATCCCTACCACGAGCCTTTATCAGCGGCATGTAGGAAGATCAAAATCACCACGCAAGATCGGCCGCAAGACAGCACTTCTCCGTACTGAAGAGATGGCCATAGCCCAGAATCTGGCGTCACTGGGAGATTTTGGAATGGCATTTAATGTCACAGAGTTAAGGACGTTCGTGAAGCACTTACTAGACAGTCGGCACCGATCCATTGAAGAATTTAAAGATAACCTGCCTGGAGTTGATTGGGTCTACGGATTTCTTCGGCGACACTCCACTCTTCTTTCATCACGCACATGCCAAAACATCTCCAGGAAGCGAGCAACTGTGACAGAAGTTGATGTTACCAGATACTTTGACCGCCTTCGCACTACGCTTGTTGATGTACCTCCCTCCAACATAATCAACTATGATGAGACCAATCTGACGGACGACCCATAAGGCAAACTACAGATATTCAGGAAAGGTATAAAACACACAGAAAGAATCATGAATACCACAAAGAGTTCAACATCCCTCATGTTTGCCATAACTGCCGCTGGAGAAGTTCTGCAACCTTATGTTGTATATAAGGGTGAAAGGCTACAGGATTCTTGGATTATTGGTGGACTAATAGGGGTGCATTACAACCGCACAACATCTGGTTGGTTCGACTCCGATGTATTCGTGGACTGGTTGGAGAAAGTCGCCATCAGGCACTGCCAGACGCTCCCCTCTGATGAACCCAAGGTACTTATAGGAGATAACCTTGCCTCCCATCTCAACTACAAAGTCGTCGAACTCTGCGAGAAGAATAATATCCGGCTGACATTCTGTCCCCCTAATTCGACCCACTTCCTTCAACCATTGGATGTAGCTGTGTATGGGCCACTTAAAGCTCAATGGAGGAAGGTGATCACTGCCTGGAAGGAAGGTGATGGCAAGCACCTCGCAAGTTTCCCCAAATGGGCTATGCCTCCACTGCTGATGTCGCTAATGAAGTTGATGGAGGATAAATGGGAACCACTAGCTAAAGCTGCATTCAAAGCTTGTGGCATCCATCCATATGATCCAGAGCGTGTCTTGGCGAAGATGAGGAAGGTACCTCAAGAAGATGAGGGAGCCCAGTTGGTCAATCCTAGTCTACTGTCTTACATGAAGGAAAAGCGAGAGACTAGTGTGAGGCAGAGAGCCCCTCGTGGAAGGAGAGTCAATGTGCCAGCGGGAAGAAGTGTCTCACTCCAGGATATGGAGGGAAGTGGCCCAAGTACCACAGGCGCAAGACAGCCAGTGAAGCGGGCTCTATATACCGAC
Source organism: Chionoecetes opilio (assembly GCA_016584305.1). NCBI lineage: Eukaryota > Metazoa > Arthropoda > Malacostraca > Decapoda > Majidae > Chionoecetes > Chionoecetes opilio. Next base: position 61,509 of record JACEEZ010022959.1, on the reverse strand, counting down.
ACTTCTTCAGACACTTCTTCAGATGAGTGACACTGATGAGAGTGAGCCAGTGCTGCCTGAGCCAGAACCAAACGAGGATGAAGCTACCAGTAGTTCTGTAAAGGATCTGCAAGTTGGTGATTACATCCTGGTTAAGTTCAAACCAAAGAAAAAGGCACATGTACATTATGTTGGGGTATGGTTTTGGGGAAAAGGCTGACCGCAGGGGATGTGATCTCTACAGGAAGGCTGATTTTCCACACGACCAGGACTCACAAGAGTAGTGCTTTTAAGCAACCTGACAGAAGAGAAGTGTTAGCCCCCCGATTGAGGACGTTATAAAATTGAAGCTGAAAGAAGCACGCAAATCATCATTCTTTTCCCCAATGTTTCAAAGGCATGCTCATCCCGGGAGGGTAAGGTTTTAAAAAGGATAGACAGATTTTTGCAAGCTGTTATTTAGGTCTTTTTAAGGGGGAAATAGTCAGTACAATATAATTTTAATTTACCTAGATTAAATAATGTTTCTTTTTCCCCAAACACTTTTCTCAATTGCCCAATGTTGATGGGAATAATGAAATTTTTGTTTAATTTAAAATAAAAAAAAAATGTTTTTCATTATGATAATTTCACTGGTAGATATGTGCCGAAAAAGAGTAAAGGATTTTTTGTCAAAAAAAATTTTTATAAAAATATTTTTTTTTTCCCTTTTTCCTTTGTATCTCAAAAAATAGTAAAATTGTTCTCAATTGCCCCATTGTAGGAAAACCTTTCCTTTCCTTACCTAAACCAAACCTACCTTCCTTTCCTTACCTTCCTTACCTTACCTTCCTTACCTTTCCTTTAAAACCCCCTACTGGGTCCATAATAAAAAAATTAATAAAAAACCAAAAAAAAAGGAGGCAGGTCACAAAAAGAGGAAGAGGGAGGCATTTTTTTATACAAGGGATGTTTCCTCCTCCCACCCAAAATGTTTTATATTCCGAAACTATTGTTTGCGACGGGAAAACTCAAAGAGAAAAAGTCTTTAGAATACAATAAGGTAAACAAAAACCATGCTCCCCAATTTTGTACGGGAAATTTTGGGCCTGTCGTAAAATAATACCAATAGGTGCTTTTTCTAATGGGGAAGTGTTATTTTTTTTTTTTGCAAAATCTAGTTAAAAAAAAAAAAAAAACCCCGAATGTTTTGGTACGTTTCCATTAAAAACCTATCCATAAGAAAAAAACACTAAAATTTTGGGGGAAAAATTTGACAGGGTCAAAAAGAAATCGCCCCAACCCATTTTTTCTTTGCATAAATTTTGTTAAAATTCATTCTAAATCTAACCACAAAAAATCATTTTTTCCACGCCTTATTTCCCCAAAAAAAATGACTTGTAAAAGCGTGGGGAAAAAAAACGGGCCCCCTTTAGCCCTGGGGGGAAACATGTGGGGGACACACGCAGGAAGCCCCCAGCCCCGCCCCGATACAAATACACGGGAGAAAAAAAAAATATAGTACGGGGGATCCCGAAGATACGGCAGTTGGTTCCACCTGGCATACTCGTAAAGGAAAACTGTATAAGCACACTAACTAATGGTAAAATATAGGTTTGGTTCCAGGCCCCCCATCAATAAAAAAATAAAAAATGTTTTTCAGCTAAAATAAACTATAGCAAACACAACAAACCCCAGGTTATATTACCCACACTGTACAAACATTCTGTAAAAAAAGCATTCTAAAAGAAAAAAATTGCACACAAAATAACAAACTGCACATTAATTAAACATAAAACAGCATAACATCAAAATGGTAATGTTGTTGGGGAGACGGAAGCTGCAAGTACCCACGAGGTCCTGTTTTCTCTCTCGAGTCTCGAGAGAAAAACAGGGTGATGCTTTTGCAGGGATGACTGGGTTAGAGTTCTTCCCCCTCCCTTTGATAAATTGCCCCCCCTCCACATGCCAAAATCGGGGCCACGTGCGCCCCCAAATTTTGATTTTGACGTATCGTAAAATTTTCCAAGATAAACGCAGACCACGATAGCCCACAAAATGTCACGCGCCTGTACGTTAGGGTGAATAAAAATCAAAAGTTTGAATTTTTTCTTCCTATTTTTTTAATGTGCATCTAGAAGAAACCTCGTTGCAAATTTTGCCCAAAATCGGTTATATATGGGGTGGCGGATTAAAACTTTGTTATTACCCTTTCAGGGCCTTTTAAGGAGGGGATTTCACTTTTAAAAAGCAAAACCCGGACATCCCTTCCCCAGCAGGCTGCTGGTCCCTCTCTTGGTGAGATTGCCCCTGGTGGGGGGGATATGGGGGCCACCCCCTATTGTGGCCGGCTTGGCCGGGGAAAAGGGAAACCTTCGGGCCCCGGGCTTTTGATGGCGAGGGGCCTCCACAATTTGGGGGAGGAATGGGGGTTTTTCCCTCGTCTTTGGTCAGCCGGAGGTTAAGGACTGGATGAGCGCCCCCTCGCTGGCGTGTCGTTGACGACGCGAAGCCCCCACGATTCGGGGCAGGCCTGACGTACGTTCCAAATTTCCCTGCCACTTCCGGGGTTGGCAGACGGGAAGTCGGTCTTGTATCAAGAGCTTCAAAGGGCGGGGGGAATTTTTTTGTGGCGAAGGAGGGCAGTGTTGCCGCGGAATTTGATGATGGGAGGTTTTTTCGCTTGGGGTTCTCGGCCCCTTAATCGTAGGAATGCCTGTAAAATTTGCTTGTTTTTTGGAGACAGGGAGACGGAGTCGAAGGACGGCCAAGAGATTTTCGAAAGTCCAAAAAATGGCGGCTCAGAGTGGTGAAGCGGGGCCTTCCGAATACTTTTGTCGGGGTACTGAAGGATGCCCTTTAGCGAACCAAGATCTTGGCGGGAGCTAGGATGGAACCGTCGATTCGAACCACCGAGTAGATCTGGGTTTGCGAACGATGAGAACCCCTGGGGGCTGACTTTTCCGAGGTGTGACGACCCATCAGCTCCCCCGAAAAAAGATCATTTTCAGAGCGTAAATGATAGCGCCATCCAACCCCCTCGAAAAGCGCTCCGGGGCTACGGATCGGGGTCTTCGAAAAGGCCCCCCGAGGAAAAGGAGCTAGTCAGAGTTCCTTTAGTGTCACGGGGGCTTTTTGAAGCAGACGTTAAAAACCCTTTTAAGAGTGCCCTTTGGAGCCCGAGTCCCCCGGCAGATCTTCTTTGGTGGGGGGTTTTATTGCCGAGGTGATGAAAGCCCAGTAGTCCTTAAAGCAGAGAAAGGGTGATCTAGGACCAGAAGAGACCCCAAAACGTAAAAAAGGCCTTTTTCTCAAGGAAATTCGTGGACGTGATGAAGGAAAGGGAAGTAAAAACGAGGGGTCGGCCGTTTTTCTTTTGCAAGAGGGTGAGCACCATTGTGGTCAGTGTTGGCACTGGTTGTGTCGAAGCACATCGCCACGACTCGTTCCGGGAAACCCCCCCCCGTCTTCTAGAGCCTAAAACACAGCTGTAGCGGCGGCATCACCAGTCCCGGGGTGCAGTTGGGACTCCTAGGAGCTTCTCCCCCTCCTTCTTTCCCTTTACGAGGATGGCGAGTCTTTCGGGCGAGTGCCATCGTTGAGGAAGGATTTTCCCCTCCCAATGAACGGTAAAAGGGGTAAGAGGACTGAGTCTCTTTGATGTCCTTCGCCAAAGTGACCTGTAATTCGCTCTTGCCTGTCGAATGGACTCGGATTCAGCACAAGCTCTTGTGGATCGTGGCCCCAAACTACTTGCCGTAGCCGCCACAATTCGAAGGCTTGGCGGCTACTGACCCCAGTTTTTGTCAAGGGGTCCCACGAAATCAGGGGATAGGAGGACTTCGTGCCCTGGTCTTCAATGCTTTTGGTGAGAAGCGACCCGGCGTGGAAGAAGAAGTCCCAGTGTTGGCAGCTTGGCTGGATTTATGACTCAGACGATGCGACTCCAAACCCACCATCTCTTCTCCTTTAGCGGTCTGTTGACGGTACGTGAGAAGAGCTTTCACGGGCAAAACCCATTCTTTCAGCTTCTTTCCAGACCCCCATCGAACCCCCCCCTCCCTCTCCCCCTGGCAAGAAGGAATTCCGTCTTCAGGAATGGTCATCAGAGTGGGGCGTGGGGGTGGGCGAATTTTTCCAAAAAGGGTCGGGGGGACTTTTTTGGAAGGGTTTTTGTTTTTCGGGAGGCGGGGACTCCAGATTTTTTTGCTTTTTTCAGGTCTTTTCCCCTCTCGAAAAAACCCCTAATCTTTCCCCCTCAGTAGTTCTGCGTGGGGGGACCTACCTACTCGTGTCCAGAGTCGAGGACCTCCCTTTGCAGCCCAGTCACTCGCTGCACCTCTTCTTCCTTCCCTTTTGTGCGTAGAAAAATCGCGTAAAAAATCTCCACGGCTGGGAATTTTCTCCTTATAGTAGGAACATATGGCCAAGAAGCCAAAAATTCAGTTTGCTTTCTCGGGGGCATGCCTGAGGGCGAAAAGAGGAAAAGTTTAAAATGATCCCCACCTTAAATATCAACCAATTAGCCTGAAAAATTGCACACGACAGTTTTTAATAAAGGCAGAACCACAAAAGTATGAAAAAATATTTATGAAAAATTACCCCCAAAAAAAAAAAAAAAAAAAAAAAAAAAAAAAAAAAACCCCAAAAAAAAAAAAAAAAAAAAAAAAAGAGAAAAAAAAAAAAAAAAAAAAAAAAAAAAAAAAAAAAAAAAAAAAAAAAAAAAAAGGGGGGGGGAAAAAAAAATGATGGTTTGGTAAAAAATGGGAAACGTTGTTTGGGGGTTGTGGTGGTTAAAAAGGGGGGGGGATCCCACCCAAAATTTCTACCCCCTTCCCCCATCACCACGTGGTCATGGGAGTAGGGGGGAGGGAGTAGAGGTGGGTGGAGGTGAATGAGAAAGGGGGAAAGGCGGAAGGGGGAGCAAAAAAAGGGGGGGAGGTAGGATTGAAGGCGTGCGTAAGGGTTTCTTATTGTCACGATAGACAAAAGACGATCCCGTAGTGCCCACGAAGCTGCTACATAGATAACGATAGCGTCACGATAGACTTACATAGCGCTGCTTTGGGGTACACCCCGATTTTTAGTGCACGCACTAACTTTTCGTGGCCTGGGCCGAGCGCGTCACGATCGGTCACGATGGACCCATAACCAGGACCATGACGGCGCTCCCGCATTGCATTATTGGCGCGTTCGTGGTTCCATTATGGAATGTGTGAAGGGAGCTTTGGGAAGAGGAAAGATCCTCGGTGCTGCCGCATGATACAATAGACTCGAGAGGGTAGGGTAGGTAGGGACAAGGGAGGGGTGCGCAGACCTTTTCCCCACTGCCCACAAACTCTTTCTCTGCGCATCTGAATAATTGTACATCGTCCAGGATGTGAATTTTTTTTAGGCTACATTGTCGTACCAAGCCACCAGAATTATCATATTTTCAGATTGATTACGTACAACCTTAGGTTAAAATCATTTAGTCAGTAAAAGACTTTATAATTTAGTAAAATAACTTGTAATTTACTTTTGTAATTAATTGGTAATTTTACTCACCCAGTTTGAATGTCGTAGCATTGGATTTTTGATCTCGTATATTGAAAATAGACCCTAATTTACACATCTCGTATCATCGGATTCTCGTATAACCGAAGCTGGTATAACGGGACTTCCCTGTACATTTTAAACAAACTTTTTACCAGTGTTTCTGCATGAAGGTATTAAATTCAGCAATAGCCTGAACTGTAAGGGTTTAAGTATGTTGGCCAGTTTATAGTTAACCAATGTCCAGGTTACTTTAGTGAACGAGCGGGGGGGGGGGGTCCCCCGTTAGGTCAGGTTACGTTACCAATGTTGGCAATGTCAAACTGCAGCTTTACCGTAGAGAACACTAAAGTCGGTAAAGATTTGTTTTATCGCCCCTGCCATATCTCGTTTACTACCTTATGAAGGACTAATAATTTGTCATATACATCTTCTCAATCAATAATTGGGGGCATACACCGGGGGGCGCGTCTCCTCGCCCCGCGAGTCCCCATGCAGGCTCCTTTCCCATACCAAGCAGCTCTCGACAAAAAACATCAACATGCCCCAGCCACGAGCCTTGTGGGCACCCCCTTGGCCTCCTCCACGCCGGATTGTCTTTTACAGATACAACCTGATGGGAAGGATCGGTTTCAGGGTAGCGTGCCACATGCCCATATAGCCAAAGTTGGCGCTGACGGACTATGCAGGTAATAGGCCTCGATTCAGTCTCACGGTGCCAATCGCTGATTTGACACGTAATATCCCAGCGATAAACCCCCTGATTCTGCGAAGACACTTATTACCAAAGGCATCGATTCGTCTCTTCAAAGTCGCTATTTTGTGTCCATGGGCTCACAACGATAGAGTAAGACAGGGATCACAAGCGACTTGAAGAACCGATCTTTGTCCTCCTGCACAGGTACCGACAATGCCAAATATCCTGTTGAGCGAGTCCATAACACCCTGGGCTATGCCAATCCGTCGTAAGACTCTTGATGTGACCCGCCGTCACTATGGACTGCGCTACCAAGGTATGTTAAACTTTCCAAGATCTCAATGTCCTCGCCACACGCATGAACAGACTGTACTGTTTCATCTAGTAAGCCTCCAAACACCTGGACCTTGGTCTTAAGCCAGGAGACCTCAAGTCCAAAGGCTTTGGCCCGTACCAAGAGTCATGATGAAGGTCGAGCGACGAACGACGATCGACCGAGGAAGGGTACCATAAAAGAGATATTTTTCGGAACGAAGAGCAGCGACGATGGTGGAAGACACGGGCACCCCTGTGTCTTCGTGCCCACCTTCGTTGCTGCTCGTTCCAAAAATTATCCCTTTAATGGTACACTTCCTCGGTTGTTCGTCGTTCGTCGTTCGACCTTCATCATGACTCTTGATACGGGCCTTTGCCTCCTCGTGCAGTGCCTCGAGAGCCATCACCAGACCTCCAACGACTCAGCAAAAATTACTGCATCATCGGCAAAAACAAGATCAGTGATCTTGGTGTTGCCGAGGGATGCTTCACAATCACTTTGATCTACAACTCTGCCCAATACCCAGTCCATACAAGTGTTGAAAAATGATGGGGCAAGGACGAACCCTTGCCTCACTCCTGTATTAACAAGAAAGAAGCTGGATACACCTCCTTCACACTTCACAGCACTCTCAGTCCCAGAGTACAGACCAGTCATCAAACCAATAGTCCTTGCAGGAATCCCGCGAAATCCTGCGAGGTTAGCAACTTGTAGGGGGTTATAGTAAAGTTAGGTTAGTTACTTTTAGGGGTTATAGTGAGGTTAGGTTGGTAACTTTAAGGGGGATATAGTGAGGTTTAGGTTAGTTACTTTTAAGGGGTTATAGTGAGTTAGATTGGTAGTTTTAGGGGTTATAGTGAGGTTAGGTTAGTTACTTTTAAGGGGTTATAGTGAGGTTAGGTTAGTACTTTTTAGGGGTGATAGTGAGGTTAGGTTAGTTACTTTTCAGGGGTTATATTGAGGTTAGGTTAGTACTTTTAGGGGTGATATTGAGGTTAGGTTAGTTACTTTTAAGGGGTTATATTGAGGTTTGGTTAGTACTTTTAGGGGTTATAGTGAGGTTAGGTTAGTTACTATTAAGGGGTTATAGTGAGGTTAGGTTAGTACTTTTTAGGGGTTATAGTGCAGGTTAAGTTAGTTACTTTTAAGGGGTTATAGTGAGGTTAGGTTAGGTACTTTTTAGGGGTTATAGTGAGGTTAGGTTAGTTACTATTAAGGGTTATAGTGAGGTTAGGTTAGTACTTTTAGGGGTGATAGTGAGGTTAGGTTAGTTACTTTTAAGGGGTTATAGTGAGGTAGGTTAGTACTTTTTAGGGGTTATAGTGAGGTTAGGTTAGTTACTATTAAGGGGTTATAGTGAGGTTAGGTTAGTACTTTTTAGGGGTTATAGTGAGGCTAGGTTAGTTACTATTAAGGGGTTATAGTGAGGTTGGTTAGTACTTTTTAGGGGTGATAGTGAGGTTAGGTTAGTTACTATTAAGGGGTTATAGTGAGGTTTGGTTAGTACTTTTTAGGGGTGATAGTGAGGTTAGGTTAGTTACTTTTAAGGGTTATAGTGAGGTTAGGTTAGTACTTTTTAGGGGTTTATAGTGAGGTTAGGTTAGTTACTATTAAGGGGTTATAGTGAGGTTAGGTTAGTACTTTTTTGGGGTTATAGTGAGGTTAGGTTAGTTACTATTAAGGGGTTATAGTGAGGTTAGGTTAGTACTTTTAAGGGGTTATAGCAAGGTTAGGTTAGTTACTTTTAAGGGGTTATGGTGAGGTTAGGTACCGCCCGCCGTTAGTTAGTTAGGAGCCGTTCCGCGGCACCTGCCGCCTCGGCAGATTGGCGTCAACAACGCCACCTATCGTCTGCTAGTGTTGATGCAGCATTTACCACCAGGCTGTCACACGTATCACAAGATTTTTTGTAGTCCTGGAAATTATAACCCATGGCGAATTCATCAAAACGATTTACTTATACCTTTAGACAAGAGATGTTTTTATATACAGGGAAGTCCCGAAGATACAAGCAGTTAGGTTCCATCTGGTATACCCGTAAAGCGAAATCTCGTATAGCGAAATACATAACTAATGGTAAAATATAGGTTTGGTTCCAGGACCCCATCAAAGACATGTTTTTCAAGCTAAAATAAACTGTAGCGGTCCCAAGGTTGGGGCCGCACACCTGGCTAATTACTCCTAAAGGTCAGGCCGCACACCTGGCTAATTACCCTTCAGGTCACGCCTTGCTTGGGGTGACCTGACTGGGGTCAACCAAAATTCCCCTTTGTCCAGCCTGGGAGTCCTGTATAAAGTCAGTTACCTACCAACCACTACAGTGAGAGGAACACCACTCCTCCTCTCCCTGTGTTCCTCTCACTGTGGTGGTTGGTAGGTATTTGCCAGAAGGTGGTCTAGGAAGCCAGGGCAGGAACCCAGCAACGGAGGTGCTGGAGGAATTTGGGTATCAAGCGAGTCAGGTCCACTCCAGGTGCTTGACCTTTAGGGGTAATTAGCCAGTGTGAGGCCCCAAGCTTAGGGCCACCACAACATCATCATACAGCCCAGATGCATACGTGGTAGGGCGCGCATTTTGAACTTGGTAATTTTACTCTCCCCAGTTTGAATGTCGTAGCATTGGATTTTCGATCTCGTATATTGAAAATAGACCCTATAGCTCAGCTCATATCATTGATTTCTCATATACCGAAAGCTCGTATAACAGGACTTCCCTGTACTTTAGATTTTTTTTTTTTTTTTTTTTTATTTCTTTCCAAAATCAGGGTGCGTCTTCCAAGATGCAGCGTCTTATAAGCCGTAAAATACGGTATTTACAGACATTACTTTACTTACTCAACATTTCTTTTTTATTTACAGACATCTGGTGGCGTTAATACTTACATTTCTACATCCATGATTTCAGGAAAGTTAGAAGGAGCTATCTGGAGAGTCTGTGTCTTTTTGCGTCTTCATCCGTGTCATGTTAGGGCTATAAATGAACACATTCCCAAAAATATAAACCAAGTGGCGATGTTGGTAACGGGCTACACTAAGGTCGCCAGCTGGTGCGTATGTTCTGAGTCTCCTCCCGCCGTCGTCGTCGCCCAAAAAAAAACTAGTAGCAAAATTGGAAACTATATATTTGCAGATACAAAGCATAAAACAACCCTGAAAAAAAAAGGGTAGATTATACAGTCATGATATAAATACTGTGTGTCATCTTCAGTGGTACATAAAAAAGCAGTAGTGATGCTATAATCATAATATGGCCCGGCGACATTATTGCAGGTGGTCGGACTAAAGTGTTATCTACGGTAGTTTTGGGACAAGCGAAAAAGGTATTTTTTGCAGAAAAAACACCGTACTCACTACGAAGGATGCCTATGTGTATATGAAGGTGCCTCTACATATACAAGACACTGGTGTATGCTTTTCTGTCGAAAATCACTTGGTCCTGAGATATTTATTTCTTAAAGTAATCGCTAACCCATTTTTTTTTTTTTCCTAAATTATGTTGAATGTACATGTACATGTCAAAACACCTAAATCCACCAAAAAATTTATTTCCAGCCTTATTTCCGTAAAAACACACTTTTAAAAAGCCGCGCAAAAAAAAAATCTTCCCTCCACAGGGCTTTACGATGTTATTTTGACGTCAGTAACAGGACGCCCGCAGACACTCTGTCTGACACTGTTCGGCATAATGTATGAAGCGATTTTACTTCGGTGTCAGACAGTGAAATCTGTCGCTTTTGACCGACACTCTTCCAACACACGACCTGCGCAAACAACACCCTTCCTCAACACACCACACATACACACGTGTGTGAGGGTGTTGTGGACCGGGGCTGTGTGTGTAAGAAGGGTTGTGGTTGTGCAGACGTGTGTGTGGGAAGGGTGTCGGTGCGCGTGTGTGTGGGAAGGAGGCGTGTGTGCAGGCGTGTGTGTGGGAAGGAGCGTGTGTGCCGGCGTCTGTGTGGGAAGGGTGTCGGTGTGCAGGCGTGTGTGTGGGAAGGAAGCGTGTCTGCAGGCGTGTGTGTGGGAAGGAGGCGTGTATGCAAGCGTGTGTGTGGGAAGGAGGCGTGTGTGTGGGAAGGGTGTCGCGGTGTGTAGGAAGGAAGCGTGTGTGGGGGGAAGGAGGCGTGTGTGCAGGCGTGTGTGGGAAGGGTGTCGGTGTGCAGGCGTGTGTGTGGGACGGAGGCTTGTGTGCAGGCGTGAGTGTGGGAAGGGTGTCGGTGTGAAGGCGTGTGTGTGGGACGGAGGCGTGTGTGCAGGCGTGAGTGTGGGAAGGGTGTCGGTGTGCAGGCGTGTGTGTGGGAAGGAGGCGTGTATGCAAGCGTGTGTGTGGGAAGGGTGTCGGTGTGCAGGCGTGTGTGTGGGAAGGAAGCATGCTGCACCCATAAAGGATGCATGCATGTGGCATATAGCAAAAAAAATCTATCAGAAACACCCAAATATCTTCAAGTACTATTATATTTATCTCTGTTTACGTGCCTCTGATCAAGCGCGGGAAGAGGATCCTCCCTGATGCTACGTCACGGAGCCTGAGCCTGAGCGTCTGCAAATCTTGAGTGTGTTTTGAGAATTCGGGGAATTTGCAGATTTTGATTGCGGATTATTTAAAAACGGCTGACTGGATACAAAAAGTGACGACGTATTGTTGATATACTCGTTAATGGCTATGATTTGATTGCATTAAATCAGGAATTATGAAATGGTCTGGACGATTACTTTAATATATTTCAACTACGCGCCAGTCGCTGGCAGGTTAGGTTAAAGTTGTTTAATAAGCAGTGGTTACAGTTGAAAATTATAATGGCAAAAATATCTGGTCTTACGGTGGGGTGAAGCAGCACTGGGCGTGGGTCCACAGCAGGTCATGATTCATGGGAGATCTCTTTCTTTTTAGGTTGTAGCAGCAAGCATGGCAGAGAAGTACAGCACCAGAGAGACGGTAAGTTGTGATACATAGGCTACATAACTTCTCTATTACATACATACTACTACTATTACTACTGTTATTACATATTACTACATATATCATATACATATTACGTACTACTATTACATACATACTACTCTAATTGCTGTCATGAAGGAATTTTTTTACTCTAAAGAAATTTGTAGATTTTGTAGTTTTGCAGAACTCAAAGATCAGTTCTGTTTTGTGACCAGTGATTCATATTTTATTTAATGACTGCTTTGACTAGTACTCCCTTTACATTTTGTGAGAATAATTTGATATTGTGCAGTTTATTAACAGTGGCATGAAGGAATGAGCTGTGATATTGTGCAGCTATTAACACTGGGAGGAAGGAATGAGCTGTAAAATTGTGCAGCTATTAACAGTGGCATGAAGGAATGAGCTGTGATATTGTGCAGTCATTAACAGTGGCATGAAGGAATGAGCTGTGATATTGTGCAGCCATTAAAGTGGCATGAAGGAATGAGCTGTGATATTGTGCAGCCATTAACACTGGGAGGAAGGAATGAGCTGTGATATTGTGCAGCCATTAACACTGGGAGGAAGGAATGAGCTGTGATATTGTGCAGCCATTAACAGTGGCATGAAGGAATGAGCTGTGATATTGTGCAGCCATTAACAGTGGCATGAAGGAATGAGCTGTGATATTGTGCAGCCATTAACAGTGGCATGAAGGAATGAGCTGTGATATTGTGCAGTCATTAACAGGGACATGAAGGAATGAGCTGTGATATTGTGCAGCCATTAACAGTGGCATGAAGGAATGAGCTGTGATATTGTGCAGTCATTAACAGGACATGAAGGAATGAGCTGTGATATTGTGCAGTCATTAACAGGGACATGAAGGAATGAGCTGTGATATTGTGCAGCCATTAACAGTGGCATGAGGAATGAGCTGTGATATTGGCATCATTAACAGGGACATGAGGGTAGCTGTGTATTGTGCAGTCATTAACAGGGAATGAGGAATGACTG
>JACEEZ010022959.1:25250-44626 GCA_016584305.1 Chionoecetes opilio | reverse complement strand
TAAAAGGGAACATTTTTTCTTGATGCGACAATGTACCAAATTTCCTGTGAAGGTTTTCTATGATACTTTTGGTGACGAATCGGAAAGCAAAAAATCTTCAACCTTAAAAGAAGTGAAAGTATCAGATGAAAGTACAGAGGATTGGGAAGCGTATGCTAAAGAATTTTATGGTAAAATTCAAGGCTCTAGGAAAAGGAAGGGAGGCAAAAGTAATAAAGATGGCAATGTCAAGAACATCGGCATACCAGGAGTGGGGTTCATCCCCCTGCCTCACAAGGATGGCGCCGGGTGTCGTGTGGGCAACCCTCTAGCCAAGGACTTCCTCAACAAGATCGAAGACGGCACATTAACCAGCCATCTCGGCGACGTGGCAAAACTTGTGTTGAAGACCAGTAAGTCATTGTCCTATTGGAAGAACAACAGAGACCGAATCCGATCTCAGATGGTCGTTTGGAGTGATCACTCGTCCCTGCCGGATGCACTCACATCATCTGGTGAGTGATTGTCTTCCTTGTTCCACTTCAGTGTTTTGTTTGTAAGTTTTTGTATTATGTTCTTTGTCTTGTTCTCTCTGATAATGTAATTTATTAGTTACAACATATGCCATGCAAAAAATACAGGGTAAGAGCAAAAGTCCCATATTTTTATTGGAGTGGGGCTTTTTTTTCTAATATTTCTGCTACAGAGTTGCCTTGTTTGAAGCATTTTATAAGATTCATTGCTGTCCAAATATCTTTGAAAAAGAAAGAGAAAACTGTTAACTCCTGTACTTATTTAATGGTCATGAAAATCTTGGATAGAAATAGAGGACGTAGTTGGAGGGCAGTACATTAAGATGATTAAGGAATGACAGTGATACTTGTGTATACTTGTGTCTATATGTATACAGTAAACCCTCTCAAATTTGAACTTAATTGAGGGGAGACCTGGGTCGAATTAGCCAAAAGTCCGAATTATCAAATGGTTACCTCTAGCCCCCCCACACAATAAGAACTCACTCAAACATGCCAAAACAGCACAGATTGTATTACTTGTACTCACCAAAAATGGCTGATACTGAAGTCTTGAAATGCAGTACTACTGTACACTGAGCACTCAGCATCACTGATAGTAATAATCCACAAAATAATCCACTTCAAGGCTAGAGAGGCAACAAAAGAACACGTGGTTGTATGAGGGAGCACTCTGCGGGGAAATGTTGCCAGGGGAAAGCGCGCCAAAGATTGAGGCAGCTGCAGCCCGCATGGAAGAGGTCGGAGTTGCACTAGTAAGGCCCGGACAATATTGGACAATACAATAATTGTGAAAAGTTTGTTGAAAAATTTGAACTGGCCTGAAACAGGTCGAATTTCCGAAGTTCAAATTATACGGGTTCAAATTAGAGAGGGTTTACCAATATGTAGTGACTCGGACTAAACTTCAGTGTGGACAGATGTGTGCTGGATCAGTGCTGTCCATGTTGAGAGTCATCTGTCATGTCAGTGTGGCCCATTGTGAGTGATGTGTTTTCATCACAATCCCATTAAGGAAGGTTGTTGTATTCTGCTTGTGATAATGCTGGATTCCTAATTGAAATAAAATATTTCCCCAAAAAGTCTGACTATACAAGAGACAACCAGTATGGCGTGATATTGCCCCTGGTGGTCACCGCCGGCACCATCACCCGGCGGGCCGTGGAGCGCACCTGGATGACCGCCTCCAACGCCTACACGGACCGCATAGGCTCAGAACTCAAGGCAATGGTTGAGGCTCCCCCTGGTAAGGTTATTATCATAAAGGTTTTGATTTGTAAGAAAAGGTTTATTTATGACTTCTGAGTAATCATGTGTGCTATGTATCATAGGCAGATATTGAAGAATGTTATAATAAAGAATTGCTCATTGGGCATTAATTGTGTGTGACAGAGCTTGATCATAACAGGACTTATCATATTGATTGTGAAGATGCCTGTCATTCATCCAACTAGATTCTTTAAAAAAGAATCCCAAAGAAAAATGAGTTAAAAATGTTGACCAGTGAGTGGTGCCAGCCAGGCAGGGAGGGGCTGACTCTTTTTAACTATTTCTGCTACAGCTTGAGGTATTATCTATGAGATCACCATGATTTCATACAGGAACACATATTACTGTTCAATATCAATATGCTTCATCAGGAGTTAGGTATAATAGGCCTAAAAGAAATATTAATTGGGTTTTCAAGATCGTTTGATTTTAGAAAAGTAGCATCTAAACGGACCAAAAATATGGTATTAACTCCATTCCCTCTTCCAGGGTACAAATTTGTTGGTGCTGATGTAGACTCTCAAGAACTTTGGATTGCGGCTCTGCTTGGAGATGCATATTTCACGGGGGAGCACGGTGCCACTGCCCTGGGCTGGATGACCTTGCAGGGAAAGAAGAGTGATGGAACAGACATGCACAGTCACACGGCTCGGAGTGCTGGCATATCTCGAGATCATGCCAAGGTTAATCATTAAAAAAAAATATCTGCTCTGACATTGCTTACAATATATTTTTCTGTGAAAATCTCATTGAATTGAAACGTATTGCCTGTAACTATTGATTTTCAGATAAATCTATTATTAAGAAGTAATTGTTCACAGTGTAGTAAGTAGTTATGCAGTAGCAACAGTTCTTTGCCTTTAAATATCTTTAATTTTCAGGTGATTAATTATGGAAGAATTTACGGTGCTGGCCTGCGCTTCATTCAGAGACTTCTCCAGCAATACAATCCAAAGTTGACTGACTCGGAAAGTAGAAAGCAAGCAGAGCATTTGTATGCTGTTACCAAGGGAGAAAAGGGCTGGTACCTGAATGAGGCTGGAGAGAAACTTTCCTCGGAATTGGGACATCAGGTCACTGAAGAAGCCTTTCCTCGAAAAAAGGTATGCATTAAGAATCAGAGTCTGAAGTCTGAATCAAATTCCTCTTGTGACTTCTGGCATCTAGCTAATAACATCTCTAACAATTTTTCTTCTTCATCTTTCCCTCCTATGCTTCACCCAGATGGCTCCACAGCTGTCTCATCTACTTCTAAAGCTGAACTCTTCGCTCAAACATTTGCTAAAAATTCCACTCTAGCTGATAAAGGGCTTGTTCCTCCTTCTCCTCCACCCTCTGACTTTATTATGCCTGTCATTAAGATCCTTCGGAATGATGTTTTCTTTGCCCTTTCTGGCCTAGATCCTCGGAAGGCTTACTGTCCTGACGGAGTCCCTCCTATTGTTCTCAAAAACTGTGCTTCTGTGCTTGCACCTTGCCTGGTCAAACTTTTCCGTCTTTGTCTATCTACTTCCACCTTTCCTTCTTGCTGGAAGTTTGCTCACATCCAACCTGTTCCAAAGAAGGGTGACCGTTCTAATCCTTCAAACTACCGTCCTATAGCTTTGACTTCCTGCCTTTCTAAAGTTTTTGAATCTATACTTAATAAGAAGATTCTTAAGCATCTATCTGCTCACAATCTACTATCTGATCATCAGTACGGTTTCCGTAAAGGGCGATCTACTGGCGATCTTCTAGCTTTCCTAACTGAATCTTGGTCATCCTCCTTTAGGGGTTTCGGTGAAACTTTTGCTGTTGCCCTTGACATATTAAAAGCTTTTGATAGAGTCTGGCACAAATCTTTAATTTCCAAACTACCCTCATTCGGTTTCTATCCTCTCTGTACCTTCATTTTAAGTTTCCTTTCAAACCGTTCTATTGCAGCTACTGTAGATGGACATTGTTCTTCTCCTAAATCTATCAATAGTGGTGTTCCCCAGGGTTCTGTCCTATCACCCACTCTCTTTCTATTATTCATTAATGATCTTCTAAGTCTAACTCAAAGCCCTATCCACTCCTACGCTGATGATTCTACCCTGCATTTTTCAACGTCGTTTATTAGACGTCCAACTCAACAGGAACTAAGTGATTCACGGAGAGATGCCACCGAGCGCCTAACTTCTGATCTTTCTATTATTTCTGATTGGGGCAAAGCAAACCTTGTTTTGTTCAATGCCTCAAAAACCCAATTTCTTCACCTATCTACTCGACAAAACCAACCAGATAACTATCCCCTCTTCTTCAATGACACTCAACTGTCTCCTTCTTCTACAATGAACATTCTAGGACTATCCTTTACTAAAAATCTGAACTGGAAATCTCACATCTCATCTCTTGCTAAAACAGCTTCTAAGAAGTTAGGTGTGCTGTGGCGTCTGCGTCCTTTTTTTTCTCCCTCCCAATTGCTTGCTCTCTACAGGGGTCTTATCCGCCCATGTATGGAGTATGTCTCACATGTTTGGGGAGGATCCACTCCTACAGCTCTCCTAAACAGGGTTGAGTCAAAAGCTTTTCGTCTCATCAACTCCTCTCCTCTGACTGACTGTCTTCAATCTTTAAATCACCACCGCAATGTTGCTTCTCGTGCTCTCTTCTACCGTTATTTTCATGCTCACTGCTCTTCTGAACTTGCTAAAACTGCATGCCTCCCCACTCCCGCGGCCTCGCTGCACAAGACTTTCTACTCATTCCCATCCCTATTCTGTCCATCTTCCTAATGCAAGAGTTAATCAGTATCTTTACACTTTCATCCCTTTCATTGGTAAACTCTGGAACTCTCTTCCTGTTTCTATTTTTCCACTTTCCTATGACTTAAATCTTTTCAAAAGAAGAGTAACAAGACACCTCCCGAACTAAATTGGCCTACCCCTTTGTTTTTATTTTATTCTCTTACTGTCTTCTTTATAGGGACTGGCAACTAAGCGGGCTTGTGTTACCCATTTTGTTGTGCCCTTGGCCAGTTCCCTGTGATGTAAAAAAAAAAAAAAAAAAAAAAAAGAGAAATTTCATGTCAAAATGCTTCCAACTCTATATATATTATGTGTAGAAAGTTTGGGACACAAGGTGGATAACAGTATATTTCTGCTGCATTTATTTAACCCTCTAGAACCCAGAGTCCTTTTCTGGCAGGATAAAAATTCAAGAACCACATTATTTGACTACTTTGGACTCTGATAGAATGACTATGGCGTTACTTTCACCTCATCATAGTATTTGTGGGAAATATGGAAATGTTACATATTTGAAAACATGGGGTCATATAGGTAGAAAAATGGTCAGTATCAAATGTAACACATATGTATCACTGGTTGTGTTAGTCTTTCATTACACCCTTCTTATATCGGTAATGAAATATTGATATGTTTCGACTATATTTATTGTGTTGTGATTATGAAAAACATAATGGACATGTTGAAATTGCTATTATACATTTTTAAAACATTACTGATTATTACATTAAAATAAAAAATAAGTAACGTATGAGATTTCAAAAAACAAACACAAAATAAAAGTTATTTTCTTCAGTCCAATGGACCCTACCCATAACTACGTCACGGTTTGTTTACATGGTGCATTGTGGGGTTTAAGGGGGGGTTTCGCCGCGGGTGGACCTACAAAGGGGAAACTACGGCGATGGAAGAATTTCGAGTTATTTTGTGCGAAATTGATTTTCCAGGTGCTATATTACTGTGCTCTGTTCTCGCTGACAACACTATAGAGAAGACCTGAGGAAATGGCTGATGTGCAGAGGCTTCTAAACCAAGAAAACAGAGTCATAACAGAGCCTCGTCAAAAGGTAAGCAACTGGTAGGTACGTAACGTGTCCCTACCACTTGTTTACTTCTTAATGAGACTTGCTGTGACTGTTTTCCGGGTTTTTAGAAGCCTCTGCACATCAACCATCACCTCAGGTCTCTCTATGTTGTCAGGAGCACGGGAAATATAGCACCTGGAATATCAATTTCCCCCAAAACAACTCGAAAATTTTTCATCGTCATAGTCTTCTCTTGTAGGTTGTACATTTTCATGGTTTGATAGTATTAAAATACCTTAATAATTGAGTTCCTTTTGTTGTCTTTTTTCATAATAAGTGGGGTATTATTCTAGTGTTTGCCCATACTCCCCTCCCACAAAAAGCTTGGGGACCTGGGGAATGCGGGGTTTTTGGCTGGGGTACAAAAATATGCGTCGCACCACATAGTTTTGAGTTGGGTGTTGAAAAAAATTGTCTAGATCTAGGAAAATTCATTGGATTTCTTCAGAGTCCAGAGATGTGTGAATCTGACGATCCTCACAAAATGATGACCGAAGTGTCGAGAAACCCCCCCCCAACACCCCGCTAGGGGGTTTTAGGTTAGGGTAGGTTAGATTTTGTAGGTTAGGTTAGATTTGGTTAGGTTAGCCTAGGTTATATTTGGTTAGGTTAGTTTAGTTTTGGTTAGGCAAATTTCTCTATATATAAGGTAATTACCCTAGATCTAGGGAATTCGGTAAAATTCTAGTGTTTGCCCATTACTCTCCCACTTCCCCCAAACAAGTTTTGGGACCTGGGGGGAATGCGGGGTTTTAGGGTGGGGAACAAAATTATGCGTCGGAAACACAAAATTTTAAAGAGTTGTGTATGGGGGGTAAAAATTCCTGGTATTATTCTAGTGCACGTTTGCCCATACCCCCCCTCCCCCACAAAACAAGCTTGGGGACCTGGGGGAATGCGGGATTTTTGGCTGGGGTACAAAATATGCGTCGCAACCACATAGTTTTTGAGTTAGGGGTGTTGTAAAAAATTGCCTAGATCTGGGGAAAAAATTCTTTGGATTTCTTCTGAGTCCGGGAGACGTTGAACCTGACGATCCTCACAGAATGATGACCGATGTGTCGAGAACCCCCCCCAACCCCCCCCGCTAGGAGGTTAAGTTAAATTTGGTTAGGTTAGGGCAGGTTATATTTGGTTAGGTTAGATGTGGGTTAGGTTAGGTTTGATAGATTTGGTTAGGTTAGCTTAGGTTAAATCTGGGTTAGGTTAGGTTAATTTGGTTAGGCAAATTTCTCTAGATAAAAGGTAATTATCCTAGATCTAGGAATTTTACCACCCATACACAACTCTTAAATTATGTGTTTCCGACGAAATAATTTGTTTCCCCACCCGAAAACCCCACATTAAATATTAAAACCCACACAAAAAAATTATAGTGTTTGCCCATACGCTCCCACTTCCCCCAAGTTTACCAAACAAGTTTAGAGACCTGTGGGAATGCGGGGTTTTCGGGTGGGGAACAAATTATGCGTCGGAAACACAGTGTTAATAATCCTGGACACTACTGCACTCACCGCGCGCGGGGACTGACTCCTCTTCCCTTTGGGGACTCCACGTGGTCAACTTGTCACGTTGATCACCAGTGAGGGACATCATGAGACGTTGATGATATGGCGGTCTCCCATTGGTTCCCGCCGCGGCGGGCGCGCATAAAATATAAACGTGCTAACACACTCGCTATATTAACCACATTCGCTATATTTTTTTTTCTTCTTTTCTTTGCATGTCTCCTTTAGTACATAAAAACTACGTACAATTGTATGTTCCCCAAATACACATATTTACACTCCCTACATGTTGCTGAGACAGTCAACACCTAATCCCGACTAATTGCCTCCCGCAGCCGCATAGTCGACGCGCCCTTCTTGGTAAGGCAGTCTGCCAGTTGCTTCGATGTCTCCACCCACGTTACCTCCTTCAATTCCCCTTGATCCAACATATCTCGAAGCACTGATATATCAATCCTCAGACGCTTGTTGTCCACCAATTTATAGGTGTATAGGGCTTCCACTACGCTACGGTTGTCCACAAAACATCTGATAGGGATCCTCCAACATCCGGAGATCTCCTGCAGAATACGGGGCCACATACACCGCAGTACTAGCACCACCCAGAAGTGCCAGGGTCTCAGCAGCAAGATTTGGGAATGACCACCCGTCGACCTTTCCTTTGGGACTGCCAGTAAATAGGGCCCCGTACATTATTAGTGGTCGCACGGGAAAGATAATTAAAGCCCCCTTGAGATCCATGCCCCTGCAGGTTGGCAAAGGGATGCGTCAGCGTAGCACTCAATGTGGCACTCGTCTAAAGGTCTAATCCTCGGGATAAACAACCAAACATTATCCGTTTCACACGCTCAATCACCTTGTTTAGTCTCAATATGTCAAGACACCGTAGCCTTTGGAATTGAAACACTCAGCTCGCACACATCGAACGTTTATATCCGGGCGAGTGTGAGTAGCCATCCAATTTAGTTGCCCGACCAACCCACGATATTCTGTTTTCTCTCGTTCTGACAAATCACTCGTCTTCTCCAATGCCCGACGCTTGCTAAGGGAAACCCGGGATTCAACGATGCTCCATACTGAAACTGGTCGATTGTGAACCGCCGTCCTCTGTGGTAAAATACGTTGAGCCCCACATACTTAAAGCACTCTGAATCGAAAGACCCGACTTGGAAGGTCCTACGCAACTGTTTTGGACGTGCTGCTCAAAGTTCATAGTACCAGCCCACAAGAAGTTTATCCACATATACGCATATGATACCCTCTGTTCCACCATGTTGGCTCCACGAAAACAATGCAGGGTCCAGGGACGAAATCTTGGCACCGAGACATATCAGCTGTTCCTTCACCCTCATGTACCATTGTCTGGCCGCGTCGCACAAACCATAACAGTCTTCCTCAGACGCCACAATAAGCCATTGTTCGAATCAGGAGGAGGTATCAGGTACACTTCCCCGCTCTATTTTTGTTCCCTTGGAGTATGCAGCTTGTATGTCCATTGTGTGGCACACCCAACCATTAGCTGAGGCGAGTACCATGCAAACGGACAGCCTCCTTTGAACATGTGGGAGAGTTCTTCTGCAGCCCTATGGGGTCCTCCTCAAAGCCCCTGGTACCAAGCGTGCCTTCACAATAGTCTTCCCTTCCTTCAGCTTTCTGTGACCACCCAACGTACAGATATAGCTTTTTGACCCACATTTCCACCTCTTCATACACCTCCTTGGTCCTCCAATTCTCAATCTCTTTTTCCCTTTGCACACACCACCTCATCTGTATTTAAAAAACACAAGCATTTCTGTCGCCTCGTCCACTGTTTCCCATGACGTAAAATCTCTGTCCAGATCCCTCCAATTAATGTTACCATCTTTGTCACTCTTAATGTTGTAGCAGTTGGAGTATCGACCAGTCGCCCTTCCCGCCCGACTAACAATTTTACCAGATATCCACTCACCACTCGCTTTCTCAACGCCTTGATCCTTTGACCCGCTTTAACTCTCACTACAGGAATTGCCAACACACCCGAGGCACTCGCACCTGTCCGTCTGCCGGGAAAGTCACCGTTGTGGCCATCCACAGGGCCCCCTGCGCCCCCTCACCCACAACATCAACAATTTCACGAGGATGGTCGTCATCATCCGAAATCCATGTCTGAATCCCCGAATCCAATTTCCCCATCACCACGCACACTAGGAGCTCGCAGAGCACTGGTATTGGACTGAGGGCACATCTTCCTCATTTGACACTGCAGCAGGATCAACACTGTCGGTGCCGTGGCAATGCGACATGTGTGCACCCTACACACATTCCACCGTGCTTCACTAAAAAATTGTTTTCCGTCTTTCCCAATTATGGTACCAGGTCCGCGCCACTTATTACTGTCTAGACGTTTGTAGTAAACATTAATTCCGTAGTGTAGGTCTCCGGGGTCGCTGTCTCTCACATTATGACGAAGTGCTCTAGTCAGCCTTTTACTAATTCCGCTACGGTAAATGCTTCCGTGCCGCGTGAAGTGCATTAGGTTATCCTTCACTTTTATCTGCAGGTGTGGCCTCGCCGTCTAGCGCCGGTAGATTATCATAAAAGGGCTCCCGGGAAACCCCGGGTTCTGGGCCAAATACCAGCTGGTTGGGCGAGTAACCCGAAAATGTTGACAGTGCCCTTCTGGCAGCCACAGCCCAAGCCAGAGCAACATCTAAATCACAAACCAGGACAATCGCCAAAATCTTGCTTACCAAATTCTCCCAACACAGCATTGAGCCTCTCCAAAAAACACCATTACTCCAAGGGCTTTCAGCTGCCGTCGTTATAATCTTAAAATTGAATGCCTCACCTAGAGACCTCATATCTGAATTATTAAATTCCCCAGCCATTATCTGATAAGATTTTTCCTGGGGGACCAAATAGCCCACAAAACCCCAACGAGAAATATTCCCCCAATATAGTGCCTGCATTCTTGTCTGGAACAACCACAGATGTACAATATCTTGTATACAGGTCCACTATCACCAAGAAATACTTCTTGCCCCACGACTTAAGGTCCATGGCAATCACCCCGTTAAACCTGCTAGCCAACGGGGGCACTCACCACTGGTCTCGGGCTCGGTTTCTTATACCGTTTGCACACGTCACAGTCCACTTGTCATGTATCATCCTCCGTTCCAGGTTCGAGTCCCTTTGTCGGCATCTCTCACAAGCTTCTTCAATTTTTTGCTGTAGGGTGTCCAAACGACGATGAAGTTTCAAGGCCCTCTTCTCGATGTCCCCGTCCTTGTAGAGTGCCACGAGTGCCTCAGCTATATTAACTTCCCAGTTTAGTCATGCCGATAACGGCACCAGATAGTGTCCCGGGCGATGATGTACGTAGATTGACGACGTCCCTTTTTTTCCGCCCACTTTGACTTGATTTGTCTCACAGTTGATTATCATTTCGGCTCTTTTCATAGACGATCTACTCAGCAACAACGGTAAATTACAGTTCACCACATCAGAGGTCACATTGGCACGCATATTCCCTATACAACAGGGAAACGTAACTTTCTTGAAGGAAGTCACAGAAATACCATTGCCAAATGTGAAGCTGGAATTAGAAACATTCCTCCCTTTCACAAGTCCACGCTCATATTCAGTCAACCCATTTACATACGCTTCGAGCCAACGTGAACCACACACAGTGTTTGTACAACCTGTATCAAGGACGGCACACCCTTTGATTCACTCACTAGTTTCAATAAATTGTCCTCGCTATCTTTATCTTCACATAGCCACGAATAAGTTCACTGGTTCCTCAACGTAACCCAAACCCTGGCCTCCTTTGTTTTCGTAGGCGTCAGGGCAATCACGTGCCAGTGATATATCGATTTACAAATAGCACATTTGGTATTGTACCATATGCCCCCATAGGATTTTTCTTCCTCCTATCCTGTCTTTGACGTCCACTATTACCACCCACGGGCATAGCCTTGCGGTCCCCGCCAACCACGTCTACCTCGACTGGTTCCGCCCACATACAAAGGGGTTCCTCACTTTCACCAACAGTGCCCTCATTTCCCCAAAAAATAAGGGTTCTGATTTTATCTGTATGTGGGCGCTCCGTCCCTTCGCACCACTCGAAAATATCGGTTGAGCGTTCGCCCTTTATATTATCGTATGTAAAACCCCCTGTGGTTGCTGACATGACTAAATTGCTTCTTCTTTCCTCTAAAAAAACATGAAGCCAATAACATGAAGGCCAACACCGAATCATCAAGTTCAATCCCTGCTTTGTAAACCCATGGTACGTATGTTCAAACTCTGACACAAAGTCCTTAATCTCTGCTCTCTCTTTTCTCCGTAGGCTATACAAAGCCTCAAATGCTGCAAATTTCGTCTTCCCCCATCGACCAAAAAACACATCATCCAGTCTCTTCAATAACACTTCCACGCCATCCTCTGCTCCAACTTGGTCTTATCAATTTCCGACGATGCACTTCTGGCCCGCCCGAAAATGACAGATGTATTGCCAGCGCACGCTTCTTCTTTTCAATTGTGGTCAGTCTACACCACACACCTACATTTCCCCCTTCCACATCTCGTATTCTTCATCATGCTCCAATTCGGAGGCCACTTCAGTGAACACGCCATTAGTGCAGTTGTGTAACTACGCTCTGCTACCAATGTTAATAATCCTGGACACTACTGCACTCACCGCGCGCTGGGGACTGACTCCTCTTCCCTCTTGTGACTCCACGTGGTCAACTTGTCACGTGATCACCAGTGATGACATCATGAGACGTCTGATGATATGGCGGTCTCCCATTGGTTCCCGCCGCGGCGGGCGCGCATAAACATATGAACGTGCTAACACACTCGCTATATTAACACACAGTATTTAAGAGTTGTGTATGGGTGGTAAAATTCCCTAAATCTAGGGTAATTACCTTATATCTAGAGAAATTTGCCTAACCAAAATTAACCTAACCTAACCTAACCAAATATAACCTAAGCTAACCTAACCAAATCTAATCTAACCAAATCTAACCAAACCAAATCTAACCAAACCAAATCTAACCAAACCTAACCTAACCAAATATAACCTACCTTAACCTAACCAAATCTAACCTAACCTCCTAGGGGGGGATTGGGGGTGTTCTCGACACTTCGGTCATCATTCTGTGAGGATCGTCAGGTTCACATGTCTCTGGACTCAGAAGAAATCCAATGAATTTTCCCTAGATCTAGGCAATTTTTACAACACCCCTAACTCAAAAACTATGTGGTGCGACGCATATTTTGTACCCCAGCCAAAAATCCCGCATTCCCCAGGTCCCCAAGCTTGTTTTGTGGGAGGGGGAGTATGGGCAAACACTAGAATAATACGCTACTTATTATGAAAAAAGACAACAAAAGGAACTCAATTATTAAGGTATTTTAATACTATCATAACCATGAATATGTACAACCTACAAAGAGAAGACTACGACGATGAAAAATTTTCGAGTTGTTTTGGGCGAAATTGATATTCCAGGTGCTATATTTCCGTGCTCGCTGACAACATAGAGAAGACCTGAGGTGATGGTTGATGTGCAGAGGCTTCTAAACCAGGAAAACAGTCACAGCAGAGTCTCATTAAGAAGTAAGTAAGTGGTAGGGACACATTACGTACCTACCAGTTGCTTACCTTTTGACGAGGCTCTGTTATGACTGTTTTCTTGGTTTAGAAGCCTCTGCACATCAGCCATTACCTCAGGTCTTCTCTAAACTACTTTTTCTTGGCCTACAATAGGTGCTTGTTCTAATGGTGCTAGTTTTATTTTGCGCAAACCCAAAAAAAAAAAAAAAAAAATGTATACTTTGTGGTTAAGGTTAGATTAGGTTTCTTAAAAACCTGTTAGGTTAGGTTGGGTTAGGTTAGGTTAGGTTTCATTAAAACATAAGGTTAGGTTAGGTTTCATTTTTTTTTTTTTTTTTTTTTTGGTTTGCGCAAAATAAAACTAGCACCATTAGAACAAGCACCTATTGTAGGCCAAGAAAAAGTAGTTGGTGTCTCTGAAAACGAACGTGAAACTCTCCTCCATAATTACCCTATAGTGTTGTCAGCGAGAACAGAGCACAGTAATATAGCACCTGGAATATCAATTTCGCGCAAAATAACTCTAAATTCTTCCATCGCCGTAGTTTTCCCTTCGTAGGTCCACCCGCGGCGACCCCGCCTTATCCCCACAATGCACCGATGTAAACAAACCGTGACGTAGTTATGTCTGGGGCCCATAGGGTGCCAATAAAAAACGAAAGTTGGATTTTTTGAACGGCCCTTAGTGGAATACTGTGGAGGGGTGAGAAAACAACGTTTGTAAAATTTGAGCGCAATCGAAGTATATTTAAAGGTGGCGCAAGTCGGTTGATTGTTCCCCCTATAGACTCTGATAGGGACTACAAGGAAGGACATCGTCTCTGGGGTGTTTGTTGGCAATATTGAAGCCTTTTGAGACCCCCTTCCTCCAGCTGGGCTGCTGGTCCCCCTCGCTCTTCAAAGCGAGTATTAGCCCCTCTAGGGGCGGGGGGTATCATGGTTGCCCAAGCCACTCATTGTCTTCCGCTTGGCCGGGGAAGGGAAGCCTTCGATGTTCCTGGCTGTTGTCGATGGTGCCTCTCGACGACCTGCAAGAAGAATTGGCGCTGATCCTCCTTCTTCGTCAGGCTGAGGTTGAAGGACTGGAACAGCGCCACCCCTCGCTCCGCCATGTTGTTGGTGACGTGTAGGCTCGCGACGCGCCGAGACGCCGCGACGAACCCCATGTCACTCGGCCACTTCTCCGGCTCCTTCGAGAGGAACGCCCTCTCCGCTCTGACGGCGTCGAGGAGGGTGCCGGATGCCTGGCTTACGAAAGACGCTAGCGTGGATGAGGCGAGGCGGGCGTCGGAGGCGGTGATGCGCTTTGGCGGTTCCTCGGATCCTTTTTCCCGCTGAATCGCTTCCGCCAGCGCCTTCTTCTCGGCGGTTGGCAAGCGGTGGTCGAAGAGAGCCATGGCGACCAGTGGCTCGTTCAGGTACCAGAAGTGCCGGGAGAAGGTCTTCACGCACGCCTTGCCGATCTCAGCGTCGTGGAAGTCGCGGAGGTCGGTGGCCAGTTTCAAGTCATTCGCCGGCGCGAAGGCGGCCACGGGCGCCTCGAACCAGCGGGTCACGTAGACCTCAGCGACGAAGAAGGTGAACCGGCGGAGGCTGGGCAGCTCGCGCGGCGAGCAGAGCTCCCCCAGTTGGGCGGCGAACAACGTAATCTTCGCCGCGTAGATGGCACGCGCGGTGCATGGCGCCCGGTCGCCAGAACTTCACCTTCGGGACGTCGCCCTCGCCACCCAGCAGGACAATGAAGAGCTCCAGCATCTCCTTGTAGTCGTCCCGCAGGTGGCTGGTGTTGAACAGCGCGGCCCACTCCTGCAGAAGTGTGTCCCGCTTGTTCAGGAGGGTGGGCGGCAGCTCTTCGGGCGTTGGCGGCTCCGGCTGGCTCTGGTCGATGAAAGCCCACCGTTCCTTGAATTGGTTGAAGACGCCGATGTCAGGACCCGACGACGGCCCCATGTAGATAGAGAACGCCTTCTCCAGCACCAGCTCGTGTACATGGTGCCGGCAGGCGAGGCTTAGCAGACGCCGACCAAGCTTCTGCTCCAGCAGGGTGCAGGCACCAGCGAGGGCTCCAGTGTTGGCGGCGGTCGTATCGAACGACATAGCCACCACACGCTCTGCGAGCCCCCAGTCGTCGAGCGCTTCAGCCACGGCGCTCGCCATCGCCTCTCCAGTCCCACTTGCCAGCTTGGGAACGCCGATGAGCTTCTGGACGCTGTCGCCGGAGACGAGGATAGCCAGCCGATCCACCCGCGTACCGTCGCAATCCGGCAGGATCTTCCCGTCCCAGTGAACGGTAAGAGGCGTGTCAGGGACGAAGGTTGTCTTGACTTCCGCGGCCAGCTGGGACCGGTAGCCGGCGCGAGCCTGCCGGATGCTCTCGGCATTCAGGATCAGCTCCTGAGGACTGTGGCCGAGGCTACTGGCGGTTGCCGCGACGATGCGGAGCGCTTTGCGGTCGCTCACGCCGGTCCGGTCGAGGGCGCTCGCTATCTCCTGGGAGAGCACGACCTGTGACCCCCCGCGCTCGTCACTTCGGAGGGCTTGCACCGGTCGGCTCAGCGGTAGCAGCCGCCCCGCCGCGTGCCGGACTGGACTAAACCGAGGAGGAGGAGGACGCGAGCACCGCGCGTGCGTCCAGCTGCGACGTCGAAGCTTCTCGTGATCGCTTCTCTGCCGCCACTGTCATCTCCCGGCGCTGAACTTGGCGCTCCAGCACCCTGTCAGCTCCCTGCATGATCCCTCGGTGACCCTTCTCACGTTGCGCCCCTAGGAACTCGCGATCAGCCAGGATTGTCATTAGGGTCATCGCGTCGGCGTGGGTGACATCGAAGAGGTCGCAGAGGGCCTCTTGAAACTCTTCCTCCTTCGTCTTGTTCGTCGCTCTTCCCTTTCTCTTCACGAGCGCCTTCCAGTCCTTGAACAAGACCTCCACCTTGCGAACGGCGCTTTTTGCCGTCATCGTTGGTATCCTCGCGGTCTCCCAGAACCTTAGCACCTCTTGGACAGTGGCCGCGGCGCTGGTGGCGACGGTTTTCTTTTCCACGTTGTGGAAGTAGAAAGCCCGCTTGAGCACGTCGCCACGAGAGGGGAGTTTGGCTCCGAGGATGGGGTCGGGTTTTGGCTGTCCCACCAGCCAAACAGTAGCTGCGCGTGAATGAGCCATTCTGAAAAAGAAATGGGTGATTTAGAACCCTAGCCTTTCAGACTTCGGTACAGGTATAATCACATAGTACACATAGTACAGGTTTCAATTAACTTGCGCCACCTCTAAATATAAACCGATTCGCTTCAAATTTTGCATGAGAGGTTTTCTCATAACTGCACAGTATCCCACCAAGGGCCGTTCAAAAATATCAAGTTTTAAATTTACCCATATGTGCTATTGGCACCCTAATGCCAATGGATGTCGATCCTCCCATTGACGAAACCGCACCCTCTCGACGAAGTCAGAGAGGCTGTCGCAAAGTTGAGGGGTGGAAAGGCAGCTGGTGTCTGTAATATCAGTGCGGAGCTCCTCATAGCTGGGGGTGAGGCCATGATCCGCGGGCTGCATGCTGTCCTGACTGCCGTGTGACAATCAGGTACCATTCCTCCTGACTGAAAAAGGGGGCTGGTCGTCCCTATCTGGAAAGGGAAAGGGTACCGTCAGGACTGCAACAATAACCGCAGTATTGCACTGCTCAGCGTGCCAGGCAAGGTGCTTGCCCATCTATTGCTGACACGGATCCGCTGTCATCTGCTGAGGTATCAGAGACCTCCGCAGTCTGGGTTCACGCCTGGTAAGTCAACAACTGACCGTATCCTAGTACTTTGTGTCCTGGTGGAACGCCAACGTGAGTTTCGACAGGGGATGCTTGCAGCATATGTTGATCTCAAGAAGGTGTTTGATTCAGTGCATCGTGAGTCACTCTGGGATCTTCTGCGACTTCGCGGGATTCTTGCAAGGACTATTGGTTTGATGACTGGTCTATACTCTGGGACTGAGAGTGCTGTGAAGTGTTGGGGAGGTGTATCCAGCTTCTTTCCTCTGAATACAGGAGTGAGGCAAGGGTGTGTCCTTTTCAACACTTGTATGGACTGGGTATTGGGCAAAGTTGTAGATCAAAGTGATTGTGGAGCATCCCTTGGAAATATTAAGATCACTGATCTTGTTTATGCCGATGATGCAGTAATCTTTGCTGAGTCGGTGGAGGTCCTGGTAATGGCTCTCGAGGCGCTGCACGAGGAGGCAAAGCCTTTGGGACTTGTGGTCTCAGCTGGCTCAAGACCAAGGTCCAGGTGTTTGGAGGTTTACTAGATGAAACAGTACAGTCTGTTCATGCGTGCGGCGAGGACATTGAGATCTTGGAAAGTTTTACATACCTTGGTAGCGCAGTCCATAATGACGGCGGGTCACGTCAATAAGTCTTACTTACGGCGGATTGGCATAGCCCACGGTGTTATGGACTCGCTCAGCGGGAGAATTTGGCGTTGTCCGTACCTGTGCAGGAGGACAAAGATCCGGATCTTCAGGTCGCTTGTGATCCCTGTCTTACTCTATGGTTGTGAGACATGGACACTTAATAGCGAACTTGAAGAGGCGATTCGATGCCTTGGGTAATAAGTGTCTTCGAAAAATCATGCGGATCGCTGGGATGATTATGTCTCAAACCAGCGATTACACAGTGAGACTAAATCGAGGCCTATTACCTGAATAGTCCGTCAGTGCCAACTTCGGCTATATGAGCATGTGACGCGCCACCCTGAAACCGATCCTTCCCATCGGGTTGTATCTGTAAGAGACAATACGGCGTGGAGGAGGCCAAGGGGGCGCCCACAAGGCTCGTGGCTGGGGCAAGTTGATGTTTCTTGTCTGGAATTGCTTGGTATGGGAAGGGAGCCTGCATGGGGACTCGCGCAAGGTGACCCCCGGGAGTGGCATTGTAGGGTGGGTGAGGGGACGCGCCCCCTGGCGTATGCCCCCAATGATTGAATGATTGATTCATGGTCTTATATAATTTGCATTACATATGGAACTCCTTGAAGCAGTTACACCTCTCAATGAAGCACAACCTCACATCACATTTGCCATTTTCTGTAAAAAAAATAAACAGATTAATAGATAAATAAATAAAAAGAAATAAGATAATATAGATCTATAAATAAAATATAAAAGAAACAAGTAAATAGCTACAAATTTCCGTTTTATTTTTAAATTTTTTTATGGATTAGGATTATAGATTTGTATGGATGGATTAGGGTACACCTAGGCGGTAATACACAATACACTGAATCCTCATTATATATCATATATTATCATTTTTTTTTCCGTTTATTACAACAAACAACTGCCAACAACGTTGGAATGTATGCCCTACGAAAAAAAACCAGATATAGCATTTACAGTGAATCTATACCCCAAAAACCCAATGTTACATATATGTAACGCATTATATATTCATATATAACAAAAAAAGTATACCATGTTTGCTTTTTATCATCTTCTGGATATCTTCAGTAACATCTAATCAATCAATTACACAACTACATTAATACATTAGTTACCCGTAAATAGTTGGTGAGGTGACACGAAGCAGTGCAAATATATTCACAGAATTCACCTGTGCCATCACCAAGTTGACTGGACCTCTCTCATACTTGAAGAAAACGGTAGGATCACCAGACGCTGTCTGTATGTTACATCGGTGTAACACTAGGTTAGAAAATATATTACATTTTTTATATTTATTTTTTTATGATTTTTTGAAATTTATGTTACATATACGTAACAGTGGGCGCTAGAGGGTTAATTAATAACAAAGCAATCAGAGGGCACACCACCCTTTTATATACTTGTTACCAATGAACTGTAATTGGTGAGCAGGTAGTGTGGCAAGTGGTGTGACAACTGGATATTGTGTGTACAGCTGAGTGGGGGATATTTAGTTTGCATTGTTCTTGTAATCCAAGAAAATTTATTATCAAGGTTATTATGCATCACTGCAGTCCAAATACGAGCTATGTGACCAGCAGTAAAACAAAAATAGAATATGTCAAAAAATGCCTGACTAGGGCAAGAGTCAGAAGGGTAGCCTACACCCTTTCCCTCTGATGTTCGAGGCGAACTAGCGGGAGGCAGTGCCTCTTGTTTAAGGCAAAAGTAAATGCAACCAGATGTGAGCCCTAATACGTTCGTTGCATACAGCATGAGCCTCTGATACTCAAAACATATTTGGCAAAACTATGACAAGCTTTTTAATGTGCTTTAATTTTCCACAGACTATGAAATATGTTACACATACAATAAGTTCCAATATTGCTGTTATCTATCTTGCATTCTCAACAAATGCAGTGTGGCAAGTAATTTTTTATTCTTTTTAAGGAAAATTAATCTTAAAATAGACACTTTTAACATGTCAGAAATTCAGCAGTCAATGAGAATAGAAAATGATATGAGATTAAGCACACATTCTTCCTTTAGATCATGAAGCTTATACTAGAAGCCCACGATTACAACTACGACGCCACATTTTCTGATGTAGTGGAAAGGCCCCATGTATGGGTAGGAGGCTCAGAATCTCACATGTTCAATGCCTGGAGGCATTGAGCCCGAGCCGCCATTGGGACAAGTTCAGGTAAGAAAAATTTTTTCA
>JACEEZ010022959.1:13929-24653 GCA_016584305.1 Chionoecetes opilio | reverse complement strand
GCCGGATCGTATTTTGAGGCATATGCGGAAAAGGCTGAGCCAACCGAACGTAGTTTGGGTCGAGCTGCAGATACGCCAAGGGAGACTAAGCTCGCCACGACGGGATACGGTGACGCAGCCCGTAGACTGAGCCCACATATAGTGCCCCCTTTGTAAACCCTCGTCGCTTTCAGGCAAGCTATACCAGCACAAAGGGAAAACTGGAGGCCTGGAGTAAAATCTCGAAGCGAGTAATACCCGACGGCAACAAAATGCTGCGGCCGTTCACAAGAGCCCCACTGCCCACGTCCACAAGGAGTATCCTGCACCGAAACCTGTATATCGTGATTCGCCGAGCCACAAAAGGCCGCGGACGATTATTTCCAACGGAGAAGTGGTTCGTCAGTTAATGCAACGGCCGTCAATGGCACGAAGCAAAAGTGCGGGGATGAGATAAACATGGATTCTCACCCGATGACTTTGAGAACAGCGAGGCCGTGCAGAGAGGGCGTAGAGACAGCTCCTTCACTCGAGAACGGCGACGGCCATTACTGCGAAGGAACGGTCGACAGTGGCGCGGTAATTTGTACGAGCTTTGTAGAGCGAGATGTAATTTTATACCGCGAGTTCATAACTCCCCGGGGCTACGAGAGATTTTCATTCGGTCGTGCCTGAAAAATATCGCTATGCCGTATTCGCGTTATATCACTGCGATGCCACAGGTGCCCACTCGAGCAGGAAGAAAACGTGGGAAACGTATCGCCGGAAATTTTATTGGCCAGGCATGGGCCATGATTTGAGCAGATGGGTGTCATTCCTGCGAAAAGTGTGTCAAAACACGAACGACAGCGACACTAGAGCTGTATGAACCTGCACGAGTACAATGAGGAAGAAGGTTAGCTGTGGCGGGTGTGAGGATAAAAGTATAGAGAGGATGGAGATGTAAATGAGTAGGGTATGGGACAGGAAAGGGGTCCGGGGACTCTACCCATTTCAGGCCCACTGATATGGGAGCCCGATCCCAATTTTCCAAAAATGAGCCGATTTTAAGCGCCTTCCGGGCATGACTTTAAGAATTGAGCGCGCAGAATTAAATCTTTGATGCCCTCGACAGTCTCCTCAGCTCCATCACTTTCGCGCCAGTCTCGCAAATTCCCGGCAATTCTCACGGCGAACTGTGAGGCAGTTTCATTCTCCTGCAGCTGAGCTTCAAAATACTGCTGCTTAAGGCGCTCAGTGCTCAGCCCATATGCCTTTAAGAGGGCATGTTTCATCTGACCATAGTCACGGCTATGTTTATCCAGTCTATAGAGAACCTCCTGGACTAGCAAGAATGAGTCCCTGTGTGTGGGCTCCACTTGTAAAGGTTTAGATTTTTACTGGGGGTTTTAAGTACTTAGACTTCACTTACCTCTCAATAATTAAATCACCTTCGGGTTGTTTGTTTGACTCACTATGAAGCTATCAGTCCAGGACTACATACAGGGTAAACAATAAACACTTGGTAAACACCTTATCTAGTTTATTTACAAGATCTACACATAACACAAATAGCACCCCCCAACACAAGATTCATCCACTCAATCACGCCCTAAATATCTTCCCTACATATGCCTATGATAGCCTACCGCTTCTGGTTATCTGGCTGGGGAATAGATATAAGGGGTTATGGATTATGATTATAAGAACCTGTAGCCTCGAGCCTGTGGTCCTCGTCGCGCACACACGTGGTCGACTTCCTGTCTAGCGACTCGCTCCTTGCTCCCAGCTTGCGTCTGCCTCTACCAAGCCCTCCTTCTCCTCGCGGTATGACTTGCCCTGCGTCTGTTAGCAGGAATCAAGCACCAGACACGCGGGGAACTGGAAGGAGGTGGCGAGAGGTCCAGAAGACGTCCTCGGCTGGGGGAGGTGTAGTCGTGGCCGTGACCTGTAACAGAGTGGCGACCCAGGCCGACCTGGATCGTCCAAGATGGCGGCTGGTGGCGCGTTGCCACTTCGGCTCCTCTAAACATATTTTCTATACCCTGTTTCTTATTATGCATGCCTGAATTCCTATCAGCCACCACATGCAATTTACTTCGGGTGTCTCTGCTAGCGCACCCTGCTACTCGTGGGGAGGCAACTATGGGCCTAAAACCCCTCCCACAGACTGGAATCCTTTCCCGCCACCAGAAAAACATTAACTGGCATCCGCCAGCGGGGACAACAGCCTGGCGCCAAGCGCAAATATGGGCACTGAATGCATATAAAATGTCTAGCCATTACACTAACCTAACCTAATGGGGCCCCTCGACACCCCCGGTAAGCTAATATTTTTTTACCTTACTTCTTAGTGGGAGGGGTGGGGGAGGGTGGCGTGGACTCGATACTCCGGTCATTCTGTTTGTGAGGATCATCAGGTCCACACGTTTCTTGACTTTGAAGAAATCCAGTCAATTTTCCCTAGATCTAGGGAATTTTGTGCCACTACCTAACTCAATAACTATGTGGTTGCAACGCACATTTTGTACCCCAGCCAAATATCCCGCATTCCCCCCAAGGTCCCCAAACTTGTTTTGGGGGAGAGGGGGGAGTATGGGCAAACACTACAATAATACCTGTTATTTCTAGGGAGGAGAAAGACTAAGTGTTTACGTGCGTCTCACTCTTCTTCCTCTTGTGACCTGCATCGCCTCTGCTTTTCTTCCCTTGCCGCGGACACTTTTCAATGAGGATTTGGCTTTAGTTAGAAGGTTAAAACGGGGGTTGGTTAGGTTATAATCAAAAAGGTAAGTTAGTTATAAATAAAAACTGGGGTTGGGTTACATTAGGTTAGGTTGTGAATAAAGGGGGGGTTGGTTTTTAATTTCATATGCCTATACGCTTTTTTAAAAAAACATTTGATATCTCCAAAAGTAATGATTTCACAAAATCTTTGGGAAGTTTTTTTAAATCCTTTAAAGGGGAACCAAAAAGCACCTCCCGGGTGGGGAATTCTGGTCCTATTTGAAAACATTTACCTTTTGTTTCCAAGATTCATTTCATTTTTTCCGGGAAGTAGTATTTTAAACTACTGCTGAAGCTGAAATGATAGCCCTCCAGAAGGTAATATGACTGCGTGGGTAAAAAAAATCTTTATTTTAATTTCCCAAAAACAGACCCAAATTTTATTAAAACAATAAATACTAAATAAAAATAAAAAATGCCTCGAAAAATTTTGTTCAAATAAACAATGAAAACCCTTTTTTAAAATTCATTCTTTCATCTTTTAGTAGAAGGGGAAAACTGTCGTCAAAAATTTCCGTCGCGAGAATTCTCGTTGTTGTCTCGTCGAGAATTTGGGTATACAAGTTTTTCCCAGGGACGGCCTTGGGAAAGTATTTTCCATGTACCCCCACTGCTCCAGGGTCTATACAGCGCCTGTCATCCCTCTGCATCTTGCCAGGGCGGGGAAAAAAATCTTTTTTTTTAAAATTTTTTCTTCCCGCTTCAGTGTAGGTTCCTTTTTTATTTCCTCTGGAGGAATGCTTCACAAAGTGACATACAACCCCCAGGTTCACCCGATACCTCTTGCAGTTTCCTTCGTATTCATTAGCTGAGAACGTCCTTCTGGCCGAAAATCCGGGGTTGGCGCTGGGGGAAAAGAGTTTTTTTTGCTGCCATTTTTGAGGGGCTTTTTTAAACTAAGGATCCTTAGGGGCCCTCCGGACTCCCAACGTTTTGGGGGGCTTTTGGGGGAAAACACGAGCACTTAGGGAGATTTTGGGTGACTTTGGCGAACTTCCCCATTTTGTCTGCTTAGGGGAAACCCTAGCTTTATAAATAGGGGCCCTGGTTACAGAACTACAGTTAACTACGCCTCAGTGAAAGTACATCTCACTAAAAGTCTAAAATGGGGTTAAATTTTAAAAAATAAAAAAATAATAATACTGCCTTGAGCAAAAGCCCCCCACACACTCAATAATATTGATCAATATTTTGTCTGTGTAGGGGCTATATTAAAGGTTTTTTTTATTTAGTTATTGTATAAATATTATATTATTAATCGTGTGTGTGCCGCTTAAAAAAGCCTTACTCCTTCCCCCCAAAAGCCCCAACCCTCAGCCCAATCCCGGGGTTCAGAAAGGGAGTGAGGGGTTCCTTTTCGCCAACGTTACTGCGGCGACTATAGTCATCATAAACCTTTTTTCTTTTTATTTTGAGATTTATTTTAAATGTCACTAAAATATAAACAAATGATTCTTGGCCCCTATTCATCTGCCTCTTCCATTTATGGTGTTACTGATGATGGCACCAGTTGCTATAGTTTTATTATTATTAAATTTTATATTTTATGGTTTATTATTAGTTCACATTTGTATTTAAACCCCTTTAAATTGGGGTTTCAGATGGCAGCCGAACTTAATTAACTGCAGAGCTTGCCGGGGAAAATGACGCACCCCCCAGCCACCCTGCACTGGCCCTCTGGTGCCCTGTAGCGACATGTTGCCTGCTCAAAGTGGGACCAACACAGAGGAAAAAAAACTTTTTTAAAACGAAGGGAGGTTTTTAATCGGGTATGAGTAGGTAATGTTCTATATTTTTAAAAAAAATATAACTTTTTTGATACTATGGTGTCATTTTCAGTAATAAAACAGATCAAAAGTTACAAAATTAAATATGAGAGAAAAAATTGTTAACTTTTAAAGTAAATTTTTAATTTTTCATTACTTTCATTTTGGTGCATGGTGATAAAAACACGCACGTTTAACCCCGGGTTTTAGAACTCATTCAAAAAATAAATTAAAACTTCCCTGCATTTGATTCCAAAAGATTGGGGCTACGCAAAGGTACGGGGGCCTGGGTGCTCATCTCCGTGACATTACCTTTGAGCCTGGGGTACCCCGGACACAGGGCTAGTGTGACACCGGTTACCACATTACCTCCCCAGGTAACATTTATCAACCCCAAAAAGAACGATGAACACGGGGGTTTTGGGCTGCACCCAACTCCCCGCGGGAATTTCCCAACCCGGGGCCCCAATTCGTACTAACGACTATTTGTATTAAAAATTTAAAAAAACCAAATTCATTAGTTGCCGGGGGCACGTAAAAAAAAAAAAAACATACGCCCCCTTGAGAAAGTTGAGAACTTTTTAAAGGCCTTTAGACTAAAATTTTTTAAAAATAAATGGACCCCCGGGTAAAAGATAGGGTAACCCTTAAAATTTGTAGATGTTCTCCTCCTTTCCGTGCCCAACTCCCCGCCATCGCCCTCCCCTCCACCTGGCACTTCCACTTTTAAACCCCTTCTCTCCTTTTCCGGCCAAAACCACACAATCCCCTTTTCTCTCAGCACTGTCTAAACTCCTTCAATCCACCCAAACTACCCCCCATCGCCCTGTTTCTCACCTGGCATTTCCACTTTTTAAACTCATCCATCCCTCACCACCTTCTCTCCTCTTCACGTCCCAAAAACCCACCACATCGCCTTACTCTCAGCACTGTACTCAACTCCTTAAACCCCATTTTCTTGCCCCCTCTTCACTTTATCTATCCTGTGACCCCAGTTAAAAATCTCAAAATTCTCCGTCACACCCAAAAACACGGGTCCCCCAACTTCTTGTCAAAGCCCCTTATCGAACCATACAGAAAAATGCTCATACTGCTTAAAAATTAAGTTTTTTTTAGGGAATAGTTTTGAAGCCTACTCTACCGGGCAATGGGAGTTTTAAAAAGGGGGCTAAAAGTGTTATGGGTAGGGGTGAAAGGGGATGTAGAAGTGTTGATTAAACCTCGTGTGGTCTCACGGCCTCTGGGCTTCCTTATATTCTAAATCCTTGATGATATAACCACTTTTTAAAAACAAACCCTTTTTTTCCTGAAGTTTACCCGGCAACAGCGATGATTTTCTACAGTCTCAAAAACTCCCCTTTTAACGGGTGTTGGCTCCAGGAAGGGAATACCCCTAAACCCCCAGCATGTTCCCCATGGCCGCTGTCACCGGGTGGGCGTCCGTCTCGAGCCCGTCAAATTCCCCTCCCACTTCCCTTTTTTTGGTGGAAAATACCGGGGGGATAGTGCCTTTTTATTTGCTTATTTTGAATATTTTTATTTTCCATGCCAATTTATACAAAATGAGACTGTAGCCTCCTCTGTACGGGGGGGGTGTATAACGATGTTTGGGGCTCCGGAGGTGGATTGGCAGGGAAACATTTTTAAACCCCGAAGATTAGGGCTATGACGTGTAGGGGGGATTGCCAGTGTGCCCTCCTGATGGCGGTAAATTGGTTTGCTGCCCCGAGGGATATATCAATATGGTAGTAATTTCAAATGGTCGAGGGGTTTAAGAAAAGGCTTCTGATTTAAATACCAAGGGAAACCATGAGACAAATAGTAGTCACGGGGAAACTTAAGTCTTCCCGTTTAGTAAAAATCTCCAGCCCTCGGCCGCGTCTTATAAAGGAAAATTTTTTTTCTTTAACAGTTGTTTATACGGAACTGCTGATGCGTGCAATGAAAAGGTCCGTTCGCTGTTCATGCGGCGATGCGCAACACACCCAAAGTTAGTTTAATCCCAGGCACACAGGGTTTGTACAAAACATTTTGCATTCCCGAATGCAAGCAAAAATTTGTCACATTATCAAAGAGGGTTGTTGCTGTAAGAGGAGACACACTACATACACCTCCACATGAATACATCCGATAACACATTATGAACACTGTAGTGATGATACACCCCCGTGCCATAATATCGCTCGGTCAAATCCCGGTCCGTCCTCGGAGGTCTGAGACAGATACCTAAAACCCTCTACACATTGTTTTAAAAAATTTGCTTTTGCAGCAATCTCCTAAAAAAAAGCCTATACAAGGGGAGGGGTTTTCCCTGACAACAGCAAGGGAATCACAATAAAAATGGTTGGGATAACAAAAATAAGCTAAAAGGATAATGCACATAAATATATTGGTAAGAGTCCTCTACGGTTCAAAAACTGACTATTAGGAAACAACAAAAAACTCAAGGGTTAGTATCACTTAATAACCGAGTATTATATGGGACAAAAAACAGTAATTTGGGCCCGGGGCGTAGCAATCGCATTGACATTTTTTAGGAGTACGGCTCTCAGCTAATAAAATCTACTCGACCGGGTCATGTCATACCAAGGGATTTAATCCTTGAAAAATGATAGGGGCTGAGCTGATCCCCCCCCCTTCTGTTTTCCTCTTCCTTTTAAATCTGACGTAACCCTAAAAGGGGGGGGCTGTTTATCCTTTTTTTTCGGGATTGTGGATAAATGGGGGAAATTATCCGTTTTCACACAGCCCTGTATCCCGGGTTAGCCACCCAGGCTTAATGGCTAAACCACGGGAAAAGCCCAAGGGCCACGCGCGGGTTTGCGTATGCCCCCACTTTACCTTTTTAGGTGCAGCCTTTGTTACACAATTTTCAGGGGAATTTGTGTGAGTAAACCCCCCCATACTTAAATCCTTGTATTTAAAAAATTTTTTTGATAGACCAGTTTAGTATCCTTGCCATACTAATATTGCATGTTAAGGGGGTGATGGGTAAAATGGTTGAAATTTACTTTTAATCGTGATGCTTTATCATCAAGCATTTACCTCCAAGATGCCGGGAACAGCCTTTTTACAACGGCTGGTCCTGACTGAAGTCCTTATATAGACAGATCTTTATATATTAGAAATTTGGTATCTAAAGGCCTATCCAGACGAGCGGGCCTGTCGGCGGGGACCCGTTACGGGCCATTTGACGGACAAACAAAACCCCCGAAAGGCCCGTCTCCTTGACAAATCACCACCGGCAGGGCCGGTGCTAGGGACTACACGGGTGCCAGACGCAAGTGAACATGGGGATCCATAGAAGGCTTGCCTCCCCCTTATCATCGTTTTAACCGTTCACATCAGGCACTTTTTACACTGTGTAACAGACGAAAATAACTGAATTTCTTGGATCATATCAAAACCTCTGGCTCGTCGGGGACCCCCCCCTTCATTGACACTGCCGTGGGACGCGGGAAAAATTCCGGGCATGCCCGCAGAATTGTGCGGACCGCCGGGCACCCCGCTCGTCTGGGTACCCTTAAGATTCAGTCTTAAGACTTTTACTCTTTAAACTAGTGGTTATCTCAGGTGGCGTTCTCGGGTCACCCAGATGATATTTATCTGCACTGCCGAGTTGCCTAAGAACACCCGCATCAGGGTGGAGTGACTAGTTTTAGCAAATTTTTCTGAGATTAAATTTTTTTGGGAAAATTTTTTTGAAAAAACATGAAGAAAACAACCTTTTTAATTAAATGTTGTACACACTTTCTACGCAGATTTTTTTGAGATGCCCCAGAGGTGGAAAATAAAAATATTATTATTATTAGGACTTTCAATTTGGGTTGGAATGGTTATCTATCATTTATAAAAAAATACCCTAACCCACATGCCCTGCCATAGATAAAAAGGTTAGTGCACTCTGTGTTGAGACCAACATCTCTTCTACAGATACGCGGCGCTCGAGAACCTGTCCCTCACCACAAAATTTTAAGACAAGTTTTCACTGCTGAACATTGGGCCCCCCTCATTGGGGGGGGGCCCCGGGGGGAACAACAGTACCCGCGGACGAGGGCCCGGGGTTTCATGTCGAGAGAACTGTAGTTCAAAATATTTTATGTAAATAGGTTGTGAATACTAGGAAAATTTCGCAAAATAATTTATTAAATTTATAGATAAATTTGAGTGCTTTCATCTATCGTCAGCAACACAATAGTCACCACTGCAGTCGCCAGGCGTCGTACATTTATAACAAATTTTATTCTTAATATATGGCGCCTGGCGACATTAGTGCAGTGGTGACTATAGAGTTGTTGACAGCATCTGTCCTAAGGGCTTTGTTATTGCCTACAGTAAACTCATAAACTAACGTTAATGTATAAATAAAAATCTTATTTATGACAATAGTTATATTCAAATCAAACTCCAAGCATTTCATGTTTGTCAAAAGGGTACTTGCCATTTTTTCAATTCTCAAAACTTAGTAGTGATCTCGTGGAGTCTTTAACATGTTATCTAATTATTACCGCCAACAACACTATAGTCGCTACTGCACTTATGTCGCCATCTTATGTGCCACTGAAGATAGCCTGGCGACTAGTGTTATTGACGGTATAAATATGTCGATTTAATTAATCTGCAGGTTACACATGTGTGTTAGCCTGACAAACTAAGAAAATATTGGCTCTAAAATGACTATATATTTACCAATATACTTGCGAATAACCGCAGATGTGGTGATGAAGGCAAGTGTCCATTTGCATTGATGTCCACGGACCACACACACACCTAGGCAAAAAAATAATTAAGTCAAACAAAGATAAATGGAATAAAGTACACACCACACACTGCTATATTTAACACAAAACATCAAAAGTGTTTTATGAAGTTTTTATTGGATGAGTTTGTGGTCATTTGAAATAACAAGGTTTAATACGGAAACTATTTTTCTTAACACCCTAATACGGAAACTATTTTTCTTAACACCCATGTACATTAAGAGAGCTTGTCAAAAAATAAGTAAGTTTTTCAAACCATTATCTAATTCATCCTCAAGTTGAACATAAAATTTCATCTTACGATATCAAATTTTTTTTTCACAGCTTTATTATTTCAATGATTAATATAGTCTGGAATATTTGTTTATAGGGTGTGAATTTGTGATGATTTGAGAGAAACCGAGAAAGGATTGAAGTTCAGAGTTTAAAATATTTTATTGGTTACGATATATCTAAAAATAAATTATGGAACATTATTGATTTGTGAAGATTTGAGAATTTTTTTTTTACGCTGTTTTTTTGAAGTTTAGTTTGTCATTTTATTGGGTGAATGAAATTTTTACGAAGTTTTAAGTTTTTGACTAATAATTATAGTTCTAGTTTTAAGTTATTTTATTGAGTGATATATTTAAAGAAATTAATATGGATAAGTTTTCTTAAACACCCATGTACATTAAGAAGTTTCATGTCAATTTGTGCAGATATGACATAAGTTTTTGAAATTACTAATTTGTTATTTGATTGGGTGCGATATATAGAAAAATATTAATATGGATAAATTTTCAGAGTTTATGATACTCGTTAGACCGGCCGGAGACTAACTTTGAGCTCTCTCGAAGGAAAAAATTATATAAAAAAAAACAAAAAAACTAAAGAAATATTTGTGGGGCCCTTCGGACTTTTGTATTTGACGCTCAAACTCGCATAAAATCGGCTCATTATAAAGACTGATACACTTAACTCTTAAGGGTTATAGGGTGAGTGTGGCAGGCTGGGAGAAGGTCAGACGTCCACCACCATCATCACCGTCCTGTAAATACATAATTAAAATATTAAAAGATTATTGAAGAAAAAAAAGTTAAAAAGTTCAAACTAAAATATTATTAAAAGCAATTATAGTTTTGATTAAGCAAGGTTATTAAGAGTTATTAATTAAAAATTTAGTTAATGTTATTTATAGTTTAAGTGTATTTGAGTATTATTAATTGAGAATTTAAGTGAAATTTTTGTTTGGTTCAAATTCTAATTGTTGTTTAGTTTGTATTGTTTGAATAAGTAAGTAAGGTTATTTGAATTATTAATTCAGTATTAAGTATAGCTTAAGTATATTATATGAAGTATTATTAAGTGAGTATTTAAGTTAGGGTCATGAATCAATGTGAAATATAAGTATCAAGCCTTTTTAATTATACTGTTAAAAGATTTTAACACTCCCACACTATTAGATTAGTGA
>JACEEZ010022959.1:0-10617 GCA_016584305.1 Chionoecetes opilio | reverse complement strand
CGCCGCCAGGACCTGGTGACTGGGGTGGCCAAGGCTGGACACAGATCTAGTGTGGGGTGGCCATGAAATAGCCATTATAAAATTTGTTGAATTTTCATTAAACCTCTGACTCAGATCTGGGGTGGCCACCCTTTAGACCCGCCACTCATTCTTCTTACTATGTCTTCCACTCCCTCGCCTCATTCTACTTATTCTTTATTATACTACTACATTTTCTTCTTTTTTTATCTTTATTGTTTTTAATTATTATTATTATTATTATTATTTTTTATTATTTTTATTATTATTATTATTACAATTATTTGTATTCTGCTACTACTGTAATTCCATTTATTACCCGTGTCATTATCGAATGTAGTTATCTTCAGTTTGGATAATTTTTTCTATGTATGTAACTTTATTTAGAAAAATAATAATTAAGCTAGTCTTAAGTTTCCACGCCCGCTAACAATACAGTAACAATACATGTCCGTCATGGAGCTCCGGCTCGACGGACCGTGGCTAATGTTTATGAAATTTGTATATATTACAACATTGTCTTATTATTAGCAATAAACGTTTACTTACTTACTTACTACTACTTACTTACCTTACGCTGCAGAAATATGAAGAAATGCAACAAAATAAAGCGTTGTTTGGCCAAAAATCCTCCCCTGCCTCCTCCCAGCTGCCTGCACACACACATCCTGCTTCCTCGTTGGCGCGCACTCGACTGTCGCTCGTGCCGGATTACTCAAGGAACTCAACACTGCTTCGAAACACTAAACCTTTCCCTTATTTCCTTTCCACGCCCTTACCTGTTGACCTTTGACCAATAACACTGGGGAACAAATTTTTGTTGAGTTAGGTCTGACACTTGTTATTAAGTAATTTTTGGGTGCTGAATCCACAACTGATCTCAGTTTTTCTCTATCACGTCAAGTTTTTGAACTGTAGGATTTTCGTTTTCTTAAAAAATATGAAAAATACTGTACATAACAGTAACAGTGCTTATTTTATAAAAAGTTGCAAATGTTAACATACAATGAAAAATGAAAGAAATAGGCATGAATAGAATGTTTATTTAACATTATCATGTTTTTAGAAAGGATAAGGCTATAATTGTGTGCAGGTTAAGGTAAAAATTTACGTTTGTAGCTTTGTCTGGAGTGTTCAACTTGAGGACTATCGCGTTTGATGCTCCAACAATAGTCAGCCATCATATGCACATCCCATCTACCCTGGTAACGTTCTTCCATAACCTT
Organism: Chionoecetes opilio; assembly: GCA_016584305.1. Taxonomy (NCBI): domain Eukaryota; kingdom Metazoa; phylum Arthropoda; class Malacostraca; order Decapoda; family Majidae; genus Chionoecetes; species Chionoecetes opilio. The sequence goes on along the minus strand of JACEEZ010022959.1, from coordinate 9,373 downwards.
CAAATCTTGGTGAAATCGTTCACCTTGCTCGTCGCTAGCAGCACCAAGATTTTCCGGAAAGTTGTCAAGATGGCTATGCAAAAAATGTACTTTAATACTCATGCTGCAACCAAGCGCTTTGTAGCTCTCCAATAGTTTCTGAACAATTTCTGTGTAATTACTTGCACGTGTATTTCCAAGAAAGTTCTTGACGACGTCTTTGAATGATAGCCAAGCATTCTTTTCAAGGTCTGACATAGTACCGTTGAAATGTTCATCTTTGATGAGCTGTCGAATTTGTGGACCATCAAACACACACCGGCCTTGATTTTTTCAATTGACAGTCCAGGAAATGCCAAGATGATGTACTTCAAACAGTCGCCATCAGTTGACAATGCTTTTACAAATCGTTTCATGAGACCTAGTTTTATGTGCAGAGGTGGGAATATTATTTTCTTCCTGTCAACAAGTGGCTCATGTACAATGTTAGGATCTCCAGGTTTAAGATCAGATCTCGGAGGCCAATTCGTCTGAACCCAATGCTTCTCTCGAGCTCTGCTATCCCACATACAGAGAAATCAGGGATACTTTGTGTATCCACGTTGTTGACCAAGAAGGAAGGACACCATTTTAAGGTCAACACAGATGATCCAATTGTGTTTGTCATATTGCAGTAACTCAATGACTCTCTTTACATCTCCATATTCTTCACGAAGACAGACCGAATGCCCAATAGGGACTGCGCCAAACAAATTGCCATTGTGTAGAAGGACACACTTCAAGCTCCGCTTTGAGCTATCAATAAACAATCGCCATTCATTTGGATTGTAGATTGAAAGCCCTAATTCCTTCAGTAAACTAGGAATTTTATGGCAAAACACAAAACCGCTGGCACTTCGAAAGTACTGCAGAAATGTACTTTCTCTGGTTCGAAAGTATGATACCTTCACTCCTTGTTCAAGTATGTTTTTCTCGTTCAGTCTTGATGCTAGTATTTCTGAAGCTTTTCTGGATAGGCCCAAATCACGTGCTAAATCATTCAACTCGTGCTGATCAAATCCCCTACGAACTGAATCCTCGTGAATGTCAAAATCTGCATCATTGCTGTCACTGCGTTCTTCAACATCACTCAGATCTTCTAGAGGAGGTAGTTGTTCGAAAACTGGCACTGGAATTTCAGCTGAATGAGGCTGAATGAGGCTCACAAGTGGAATTTTGCTTATCTGGAGGGTAAGCTGTGGAGAAAAAACTTGACGTGCTAGAAAAAAACTGACTACAGATTTGGAAACAGCATGCCAATTTTAGTCTAAATAAGCTCAACAATCTAACTCAACATTTTTTTTTTCTTCAAATTGTTCCCCAGTGTAATTCTTGACCTGTAACGTTATCTAAGTCTTAAATGTCAGTAAATGTAAGTTAGTAATAATGTTGGTATCGTTTTGTAGTATTCTTTTTAAAGCTTATATTGATAGGGTTCGTTAGTGCTTCGAACTCATTAACAGCTTCGCAGAGGATAGTGGGAAGAAAAAAATTTTTTTTTTTTTGCTACGTAGTTTGTTGGTTGTTAAAGGACTGGATTGCTTTGTTAGCAGTGGCGTAGCTAGGTATCTATCCACAGGGGGCACCTGGGTGGGGCACTAGACAAGCGGGGCCACTCTGATGCCACATAGAAGGGTATAAGGGGATATTCTAAGATCAGATCAGTGGTGGGTATTACAGCATTATACAGAATACCCCAGCCATAGCCAGTTAGGGGGCGGGCATGAGGGGGTACGTGCCCCCCCTTACCCTCCCGTAGCTACACCAGCATTAGTCTTTTGTTCCCTTAACCCCTTACTGTCTCTTTTTCCCTTACTGTCTCTTTCCCCTTACCCCTTACTGTGTCTCTTTTCGCCTTACCCCTTACTGTCTCTCTCCCCTTATCCATTACTGTCTATTTTTCCCTTATCCCTTACTGTCGCGGTGCACAGACAAACATACATACACTTCAGACACATGTATTGGAAGGACGTTTCAATCTATTTTCGCACATCGCATTTTCTGACGTCCGGCTCGGAAGCAAACCAGGAAAGATATTGAATAGCATACAGAGTTATATTAGAGGCATTCAAGATTTCTTTTATAATATCATCCTGTTTTCTGAATGGACAATTTGTTATGCTCGGTTTTTGCTACCGTAGATAACACTTAAGTCGCCAGGACAACGTTTTTTTTCAATTTACACACGTCTGGTGGCGTTAATACTTACATTTCTACATCAATGATTTCAGGAAAGTTAGAAGGTGCTATCTGGAGAGTCTGTGTCATTTTGTGTCTTCATCTGTGTCATATTATGGCTATAAATGAACAAATTACTAAAATATCAACCGAGTGGCGACCTACACTAAGATCGCCAGATAGTGTTTATGTTCTGAGTGTCCTCCCGCCGTCGTCGTCGCTCGCAAAAAAAATGAGTAGCGAAATTTGAAACCGTATATACTTGCAGATACAAAGTATAAAACAACGCTGAAACAGGCTAGATTTTACCTCTACTTCATCTTCAGTGGCACATAAAAATCAGTAGTGATGCTATAATTCGTAATATATGGCAGCTGGCGACATTCGGGCATCTAAAGCTGGCGACATTAGGGCATCTAATATACTATAGGAGTAGCCGTGTTTCTGTGTGTGTGTGTGTGTCTGTCTGTCTGTCTGTCTGTCTGTTTGTTTTGGGTAGCCGAAACTGTAAATTCAATTTTGATGAGAGTAGGCTCTAAAAATCGCAAATAAATCGTAGGTGGTAAACGGCTTGGTCCCATGTCGATTGAATAATTTTGAAAGGGGATTTTGGGCTAAAAACACTTAAGGAGTATTAAATTACAGGAAAAACTCTGCGGTAACGTCTTGCCGCATTCCACAAACTCAGTAGACTCATGGACTTAAACGTTTGTGTGCGTGTGTGAGTGTGTGTGTTGGAATCACACGGAACACAAAGGGTTGGAATCACACGCAACGTGTTCTACCCCGAGGCACTTTGACCAGTGACCAACGACAGCAACAACACGATTGGAGTTTGCAATCTCATGTTGTCTAATATATACTACTAATACAAACATCAATACATGGGTCCAAAGGGCCCACAGGCACTTGTGTGGCGACTATAGTGTTATCTACGGTATCATATATCTAAATACAGCATGAAGAGGTGAAACTAGACAAGTGGAACTATTGTCTTTTATAATTTTTTTTTTGTTTCATGATAAGAACGCCATGATTTACGGGTTAAAAGTGACAGCGATATACTGAATACTGTTGTGTCTTTTGTTTTATAATGGAATCTGACCATTTTCCTCTTTTTCTTCGGCCATGTCTTCTTATTCTTCTTATCTTTCTCCTTTATCATAATCATCATCTTTTTCTTTTTCTTTTTCTTCCTCTTTGATATATTTTTCTTCTTTTGAGTCACAATTATCATATTCATTATCTTGATTTGTTCTTTTCTTCATATTTTCCCTATCTCCCCTTCCTCCTCCTCCTTACTCGTCCTTTTTTTTCTCCTGAATCCCTTTTTCTTTTTTTATGTCCTCTTCATCTTCTTCCTATTCTTCCCCTTACCCCTTACTTGCAAAGTGTCTAGATAGGATCAACGTATCTTATCTTATCTTCTTACCCCTCTTCTCACCACCTTTAACACACGTTATATAAAGTTCCTGTTCTGTACGAGCCGCCACCGCCGTGTTCTGTTCTTATCCTATCTGTTCAGTAATGTTATCGTCTCCCTTGTCTTCCTTACACCATCCAGCCATCTCTTCCTTGGTCTTCCTCTCTCTTATTACAACCTAGCAATACTAATTTCCTGCCTTCCTTCAATCTCTTTCTCTCATCACGCGTGTTATGGCACTGGATATATTATATGTATGTGTAGCATGTAGTCATTTTGGAGGTGTATGTGCTACGTGTGTCCTGCCTCTTTTCTGCAGCACAGCTGTTATTGTGTTGCTCAGACAGACACCACCTCGTTAATAGTATTGACATGGACATAATTGTGTTTTTCTGCTGCTGCTTGCATTTCTTCAGAATGCATAGTCAGTGTTTTGTGTGTGCCTGTGGTTAATTGCCACTTATCTTAGTTGATAGGCAACTACACACAGGGACAGACACAATTAACGTTGGGTGTGTTTGCGTCATCGCCGTGTGAACAACAAGCGGGGCTTTGCATTGCACGCACTCAGCAATTCCTGGATAAACACTGTATCAAGAATGAATCCTTTCCTTTATAACTCGCCGACGGAGAAGAGGAAGGACAGAAGAGAGGGAGACGCCAAAGCAGGCGCTCCTAAGCTCAAGACTCTATGTGAGTCTTGAGTGTGTACTCACCTGTGAGTGAGTACTTGTCACGGTATAAACTGTTGGGGCTTGTCTATTAAGACTTAAGCTTCCTTGGCCGTTTGTAAGAACCTGTGACTTTATATTATAACCATAACCTTATAAGTGTACATATATATATATTATATATATATATATATATATAATATATATATATATATATATATATATATATATATATATATAATATATATATATATATATATATATATATATATATATATATATATATTAGGGTGGTCCACATTTACAGGGTAAAAAAAAAAGTTTGTCGGATTCGTCGGGCCGGGTCGGAATTCTTGTCGATACTATGGCACAAGGTTCTGTGCAAAATTTAATTCCGATCGGATGATATTGTCCCGTCCCGCAGTGCGGCCAAAGTTTTCACTATTTAACAAAATTTTGGGAAAAATAGGTGAACTGAGATAGGGATTAGGGAATCAAAATTTAGTACCTTCTACTCATAATTGTGTTTGTGTTAATGCTTTTTCATCTGTACAGTGCAATTAAAAGTGATTTAAGCAAGGACTGCATTAGTCATACAGAGCTGGACTGACACTGCCCACCACAACTGGCCAGTGGCCCAGTTACCCTTCAGCGCTTGTGGTGTGAGGGTGTGTGACGCTCCGCCTCCCAACTTGTGGCGCCGCGTTAGTCGTTGTTGTGCCTACGTTCGGGATGGCCGCTGCAACTGCAGCATGTTCACGCTCAGCCACCGAAGTGTGGCTTCTTGGGCAGCCCGAACCGAACCCCTGCTGGGGGAAACAGCTTCCCAAGAACGGGCAAGTGCTACGGCGCTTCTTCCACTTCGTCCGTGTGCAGCGGAAGTCGGTGAAAGAAGCGGCTTCCTCGTCACCGCGGAGGTGGCGGTGGTGTGGGAGAAAGCACGGATCCCACGCAGAAGAAGAGCCGCTGTGTGGAGAGGATCCTCCGGCTGTACGCATCATGGCAGAACTTGGATCGGTCCAAGAAGCGGAGCGCTGAAGGTAAGACAAATCAACAGTTGAACTAATTGAATTAGTTCGCAGAATACCCTAATATAATATATTATTTTGCCCTAATTGCCATGACATTTAACCGTGACCTGTCTGCCATGCTGGGCGCTGGCTAGGCTGGATGTTGCCCGAACGATACTCTGGAATAGTATACCTGAAATTATCAGAAGCTGCGAGTCATTACCTTCATTCAAAAAACAACTGAAATTTCACCTCATAAACAATTACTAATTTACCTCATCCACAATGGACTGGGGGACCGCTAGTCCGTCCGTCCGACCTATACGTAAGCTTAAAACTTTAACTTCTATGTAGATACGACGGAGTTGGTAATATAAGTATGTCTTCCAGTTATTAGTAATTTATTTAATTTTTTTTTTTTGCATTGCACAGAAATTTATAGATGTCATCCGAATGTATATGGTGTGTGTATTGGCGTTATATTAATTGTACTATAAATTCTATATTAACATTGATGTAAATATTATTTCCAATAAGTCACTGTCTAAACCTTTCACATACGTAACTTTTATCGTCACCAAATTATAATATATTTTGTTTTTGTTTTTATGTACTCTAATAAATGAACTAAGTTAGGTTAGGAAAACTTTATTTAGGTTGTGGTAATAAATTGTTTAAACGATCACCTACAGACGAGTTAATCTCTTTCAGTTGACGTCGAGAATCGCCGGAGTTTTCTCACTGGCGCTGATGACGCTTTTTCGACATCGGGCACGCGGACGCCTTCGACCTCATCACGGTGGACGAGGATCGGCAGTTCCTGCTGGGCCAGCGCTGCCCGGATGGACCCCGTGGCATCATGCAAGGAGTCGACCAATCCTTGGCCGACAGAGAGCGACGGCGTCTGGAGCGCGGCGTGCTAAAGCGGTCGAGCTCACCGGAGCGTGCCACGACTGCCACGCGCAGCTCATCGGGCTTGGGTGCAGGCGACGAAGAAGAGAACGGTGGTGACGACGGACGGGACGCGGACTTCGTTCCGAGCGCAGGAATATCCGCTCAATCGGCCTGTTCCCCCAAGCGTCGCCGCACGCCGATCATGACGCCGGCTGTCGCCGCTGCGTTGGACCGCACAAGGATCTCGGACCGCACCGCAGTTCATCTTTTCACCGCTGTCCACGGCGCCGACGCCACTCCCGCTCGCAGCACCGTGCGGCGCCACCGGAGGAGCGCGCGGGAGAAGATGGCTAAGGAGATCAAGGCGGAGATGACCGTGAATGTGCCGGCGGTGCCGCTCATCATACACTGGAACGGAAAACTTGTCGAGGGGATGGCCGGTGAGGGAATCGCGAGCGATTTGCCCATCCTGGTGTCCGGTGACGGCATCCAGAAGCTGTTGATGGTGCCGAAACTCGCGGCGGGGACGGGCGTGCTGACCGGGCAGGCGGTCTACGACGCTGCGAAGGAGTGGGACCTCGTCGACAACATCATCGGCATGTGCTTCGACACAACAGTCAGCAATACCGGACTCAAGGAGGGCGCGTGCGTCCACATAATGAAGCACGTCAAACGGAATCTGCTCCACTTCGCTTGCCGGCACCACGTGCTCGAGCTAGTGGTGGGAGCATTCACCGTCTGCTTCGGCCCGTCTTCCGGCCCCGAGATCCAGCTGTTCAAGCGGTTTGTGAAGTGGTGGCCGCTCGCGAACCAGGCGTCGTCCAAACCGCTCGACGACCCCGTCGACGGCGCCGACAAGATCATCGCCACCTGCCACGCGTTGCTGAAGGAGAAGCAGCCGCGCGACGACTACCGCGAGATGGTGCAGCTCACCATCATCGTGTTGGGCGGTGAGGTTGAGGCGAACATCCGGAAGCCGGGCGCCTACCACCGTGCTCGATGGATGGCAAAGGTGATCTACACTCTCAAGATCACCCTCTTCCGCGAGGAGTTTGCGCTCACCAAGCACGAGAAGAGGGAGCTGATCCGGTTCACGACGTTTATCGTCACAACGTACGTGGAACCGTGGATGTCCGCCCACTGCTCGACCTCGGCCCCGGCAACGGACCTCGCCCTCCTCAAAGCCCTCGCCGCCTATCGCGACAAGGAGATCGGGCGGGCATCGGGCAAGGTGATGGCCCGGCACATGTGGTACGTCTCCGAGGAGCTCGTCGGCCTCTCCCTCTTCGACGAGGCGACGGTGGTCGAGGAGAAGCGGGCCAGCGTCAGCGCCATGCAGCAGCGGCTGGGGGAGAAGAACCCGCCTCGCCGCGCCGACGTCGCCCTCGACGCAGTGGAGCAGCGCTCCCTGGCGTCGTTTGCGACGACCAACTCTGTCGGCCTCGTCACCGCCCTCGGGCCGGTCACGATTTCTCAACGTCGATCCGGCCGAGTGGTCGGGAGGGACGACTACACCACGGCTCGTCGGCGCGCCCGTCACCTACGGGTTGTGAACGACTTTGCGGAGAGGGGCGTCGCCCTCATCAGCGCGTTCTGCGGCGCCATCACGCGCGACGAGGAACAGCGACAGCACCTTCTGCAGGTCGTGGAGCGCCACCGGGCGTTGTACCCGTGCGCGAAATAGGTATAGGATGGCGCGCACGGTGGATTTCGTTTTTTTGATCATCGTCACCAGTGTAGACTCGTAGAGGTTTAATAGTGGAAACTTCGGCCGCTCTGCGGGACGGTATAAAGTTATCCGATCGGAATAAAATTTTGCACACATCCTTGTATCATTGTATCGACAAGAATTCCGACCCGGCCCAACGAATCCGAAAAAAAATTTCAAAGTGGACCACCCTAATGCTCACAGATAACTGCGTCCTCTATCGTATCCCACTCATCTTGGACGGTGCACGTAGCCGCGCAGGAATCGTTTGCAAACTCACCACGGCCACTTGGGAATTTACGGACATATTTGCGTTTGCGGAAGCACTTAGGCAAATCCGCATACAAATTCAGACTTCCGCATTTGCGGAAGTTGCGGTTTGCGGAAGTGCCGTACTCTGACACAACACATACACACACACACACACACACACACACACACACACACACACACACACAGGGGAACTCCGTAGTGTAAGGGATAGCACGCTCGACTCACAACCGAGAAGTCCCGGGTTCGATACCCGGGCGGAGCGAAGACAGACGGGCGGTCTTCTTAAAACCCGAGCCCCTGTCCACCCAGCAGTGAATGGGTACCGGGTGTTAGCCGGGGGTTTGTGACCCCCCTCCTGGGGTGGTGGCTTCGGCAAACACTAAGCACTAAGGATGAATGATAAAATAAATGTTGATATGGAGACGGGGCCATACGAGCGTTGCTCTGGCCCTGTAAAATACAACTAGATGAATACAACTAGATGAATACACACACATATACACCGCTACCTGTCACTTGTGTCTTTTAAATTTGTCGCGTATGTGAATCGCAGGAATATCAGATGGGAATCCCATAATTATACCCAAAATTATGACTAAACTTCAGAAGTGAAGTATGTAATATCGTAACAAGGAAATTTTCTAACAACACGATTGATTTGCCCCAATATTAACATCAGGTCACGTCGCACAAAGAAATAGTTGAAGGATTCTGACTCAAAAGTTTTCAGTAAAGAGCTGGAGGCGCGAGGGAGTGCAGCTGCAGGGCCTATTTGTACACGCGTCCTGCCATCCACCACCACCCTTTTTATCTGCTCTCCGGCGAGGCTTTGGTGAGTCAAACTCGAGATAAAATACTTGGTAGTGGTTTTAATGTGGTACCCTTGAAAGAACTGGATTAAATTATTTATATTGCATGGTTAGGTGTATTCATGGTTGGGTGTAGGTCGTCATTTTTTTTCATTGTTTCAAATTTCCTCTTTGTGGCGACGAATTATTTTCCTGTTTTCATTCATCAATTTTTTTTCTTTTTGCCTCTGACACTTTCCTCGACTGCACTTTAATGCATTTGTCGTTGAGGTGTTGCATATTACTACTACTACTACTACTACATTGTTGAAATACAAATGAATTGTTGTCTAAAATTCTAGACATCAAATCAGAAGTATGTAACACTGCTGACACTGAAACATGAGGAT
>JACEEZ010022957.1:2500-7500 GCA_016584305.1 Chionoecetes opilio | reverse complement strand
TAATGAATATAATTAATATTCTATAGATATGACCAGTTTAATACCCTTGTCTACTAGCTTATTTGGTTTATTAAGTTATTTTTCGTAAGTTTATGGCTAACAGACGGTTATTCAAGGGAAAAGTCTGGGCGTGAAAGGGTTAAGTGTCAGAAAGTCTTTGTTTTATAACGTATTATATGAGCCTTTTTTTTTTATCAGTACTGAACTTCATTAACTTTTTTTTTTTTTGCGACTAAGTACACACGTCACACTTTCTTTCCAAGCAGACATTCCAACAATCAACCGCGATCAAAACTGATAAAATATACAAGATAAGAAGGACAACAGCTACAGATAAGAGTGTAGCACCGCAGAGGGAAGCAAGATCAGCCATCGAGGAGGAAGGAAGGAAGGAAGGAAGGAAGGAAGCAAGGAAGCAAGGAAGCAAGCAAGCAAGCAAGCAAGGGCAGTGTTGAGCCTGATATGCTAACGACGCTTAGCGCTTTCTGCCACCTGCCGCCATCAATAATCCTGTCAGGTGTGTGGAATATTAGTAATTAAACCACTAGGACTGTACCTGTACGTAACTTCCTATGGTCATAACGGTAATAATCTTCCCCTTGAGACCCAGAACGTAATTTCCATTGTCATTTGGGTACCATAAGACGATTTTTTGTAAATATAAGCAATATTTTATAGATATATTTTATAGATTAGATTAGATAGATAGATTATAGATATATTTTATAGAGTACTCCGTAGTGTAGTGGTTAGCACGCTCGGCTCACAACCAAGAAGTCCCGGGTTCGATCCCTGGGCGGAGCAAAGATAGATGGGTGGTCTTTCTTAAAATCCGAGCCCCTGTCCACCCAGCAGTAAATGGGTACCGGATGTTAGCCGGGGGTTTGTGACCCCCCTCCCGGGGTGGTGGCTTCGGCCAACACTAAGCTGCAGCGGTAGATCACTATGGCTCTGAGGAATTGTATATCCTCTAAACAAACAAACAAACAAATAAATATGACCTGTTTAGTATACTTGTCCACTAACTAATTTGGTATATTAAGTTACTTTTCTTAATTTTATGGTTGACAAGACAATTTTTTATAGCAAAGGAAAGATCTGTGTGTGAAGGGGTTAATGGCAGGTTTCTCTTGGATGGCTAATATCTGTTTCAAGCTTATCCCTCCCTTCCGATCATGAATATAAATCAGTTAAGCTTTGAGGCAATTTCGACCGTAGTAATTGCATCGTAGTGTAGCAAGTGCATTGTATTGTTTTGACCGATTCTAAATTGGTTTCACACTCGATGATCTGAACCACCATTATTGAAGTGAATGTGAACCACTTTGGAATATCAGATAAATCCTATCTACGAGTGAGGATTAAATGTAGCTATCGCAAAACACATTTCAGAGAATCTTTTAAAGAGAAGAGTGATCAGACACCTCTCGAACTAAATTGGCCCTTCCCCCTTTTCTTTATTCTCTTACCGTCTTCTTTATAGGGACTGGCAACTAAGCGGGGTTTTTGTTACTATTTTTTTACCCTTGGCCAGTCCTTTGTGATGTAGAAAAAAAAGCTAACCTACTTTTCCCCCACAGGTGCGCCAGGCAGCAGCGACTAGAACACCCGGTGCCCAGCAGTGGGCGGACCATTGCTACTCGTAACAACAAACCCTCGCAGCGATTCGCGTGGGAAGACAAAGATTTCAGCGCCGACAGCTGCTGATGAGTATAATTTCTTCCCGCTGTTCGTTCAACATGTTTGGCATGACTGCTAATTGTAGTAATTTAATATGTATGGCCTTGGTTATAACAAAGTTGCATGCATAAGTCGAAAATACCTCGACGAGTCTCCGGATCAATACCAGACACGCAACAGGAGAAAGTTAATCAAAGAAACTAGTAAGTACTACTTTAAAATTTTATTCATTTCAAAATCTTTCCTACAGAGAGAGAGACAACGGTAGCATGAAAATCCTGCTGAACGACGACCACCGGGGAGAAGACACGACGTTCATCCGGTGGCGGTGCTGGTGTCAGTCTGTCTTCCCCCACGCGAGGGTCTGTCTGTGTAGCGCCGCCCACTGCTGCTATCGGCGGCGATCTGCTGTTGTCTGGCGATCCTGTAGGGGTAAAGTATCATGCGAAACATGTTGAATGTGAAATAACTAACTCATCAGTAGCTGCGGTGAATTTTCTTTAGTGATCCACAGATCCTTTACAAACATTTACATCTCTTATTATTAATTTTTATTTATGTTCCCACCTCTCCTGATCGACTAACTAAAGCGTGAGATTTGAGAGAACACGTCATGGGTACACATTTTATTTATGTTCCCACCTCTCCTGATCGACTAACTAAAGCGTGAGATTTGAGAGAACACGTCATGGGTACACATTTTATTTATGTTCCCACCTCTCCTGATCGACTAACTAAAGCGTGAGATTTGAGAGAACACGTCATGGGTACACATTTTATTTATGTTCCCACCTCTCCTGATCGACTAACTAAAGCGTGAGATTTGAGAGAACACGTCATGGGTACACAATACGTGATCACTAAGACAAAATTTGCGATACTGATATATAATAAATTACTACTGCCCACTAAATAAATCCAAGTATAAAAGTATGATACACATTTCACTGACTCCTAACTTACTTTCCCACACAGGATCGCCAGGCAACAGCAGCTCATAACACCCGGTGACTCTCGGTTTGTAGCGCCTCGCACAGACTCGCGTGGTGGAAGACAGACTCCAGCACCGCCCCTGATGATTGAACGACTTTTCTTCTTCCCAGTGGTCGTTCATCTGGTTCCTCGCGATACCATTGCCTCTGTAGGGAAGGAAGTTTTTGAAATGAATAAAATGTTTAGGAAATACTGTTTTCTTTGACTTTCTCCTGTTGCGTGTATAGTTTTGTTCCGGAGACTCTTCGAGGTATTTTCGACTTTAAGTCAACTTTGTATAAAACCAAGACCATAATAGTATAGATTTTGAGGCCATAAATTAAACTACTACAATAATTACTACTTATGCCAATCATGTTGAACGAACACCGAGAAGAAATTATACTCATCAGCAGCTGTCGGCGATGCAGCTGTGTGTCTTCCCACGCGCAAGTCTCTGCGTGAGTTTGTTGTTATGAGTAGCGATGGTCCGCCCACTGCTGTTCACCGGGTGTTAGAGGCGGCGGCTGCTGCTGCTACCCGGCGCACCTGTGGGGGTTATAGGTAAGTTAGGAGTCTGTTCAGTGTTATGCGATGGCTACCTTTAATCCTTACTTGTAGAAATGATGTTTTAATATTTCGATGTGGCTCACATTCACTATAATAATGGTGGTTCGGATTACCCAGTGAGAAGTACATTTAAACAATCAAATGCAGTTGCTACAAACTACGTTGCAATTACCACAGTCACAATTGCCTTAAAGCTTAAATGATTTATATTTCTAATCTAAAGGGAGGGACTGAGCCGAGGCAGATCTTTACCGACCACTAACCATTGGGTTTTTTTTTCGTGTATGCCTTCGGGTGAAAATAAAATTATCATTATTATTATTATTAAACATTAAGCGACCAAATATCGCACTACTATATTGAATATCAGTAAATAAATGCCATCTAATATCTAGTAAATTATAAATCACTTAATTATTCAAATATATAAACTATATAATACATAGACTATTTAATATCTAGTAAATAAATGTCAAGTATATTATGAATGATATTTAATAAATTGTAGATATATAAAATAAACTAATATATAAAGTGCCTAGTAAATTATAAAGTGAGTATAGTGTGCATATAGGCCATAACAAAATATAGCCCGTAATTATGTACTAAGTGCGTACCTATCAAAGATTTCTTATTACACAAAATATTTTTCTCATGTCATCTACCCGTCAGGATGGCTCGATTGGTAGAGCTGTTGTCTTGCGTGTGTAGCGTCCCTGCGCATTCGGTCAGCGGTTAGAGTCCGCCTAGTTCGTGCTGGCGTGGTGGCGCTTTGTATAGTCAATAACCTTGTAGTTGGTACTTGCAAAGTGTCTAGATAGGATCAAAGTATCTTATCTTATCATGTCATCTACACACTACTACTACTACTGAAAAAAATACTAAAAAGGAAAAAAGTTGCCTTCAATCACCATTACTACCACGGGAAGGTACTACAGCAAGAAAAGAAAAACTCATATCACTGGAAAAAATAGACGAAAATGAAAGGTAAAGAAAAACAAAATAAAATAATCTCACCTGTAAGCTTTGTAGGCAAGCTTACAGGATGAAGATGAGCTGAATGAGAGACTGACAGAAAATGTGATGATGGGTGGAGTATGTAAAGCAGGATTTGTCAAAGTGCATGATAGAGAGAATGAATAAACCATGGTGGAATGAGGCTATTAGAGAGGATAGAAAGGGGTCGAAAAAGAAAATAGGTATGAAGTGGCGAGGCGTAGAGTGAATATCAGAATACATGGACAGTATAATGTGGAGATAACAGCGACTAATAAAGCGAAAGTTATGAGATGCAAGAGTTATAGCGATAGATAGATAGATATAGAGATAGATAGCGTTAAGCGAAAGATAATAGATTCCAGAGTTATAGCGATAGATATTTAGAGTTAGAGATAGAATGAGTTAAGCGAAAGATAATAGATTCCAGAGTTACAGCGGATAGAGATAGATAGAGTTAAGCGAAAGATAATAGATTCCAGAGTTACAGCGATAGAGATAGAATGAGTTAAGCGAAAGATAATAGATTCCAGAGTTACAGCGATAGAGATAGATAGCGTTAAGCGAAAGATAATAGATTCCAGAGTTACAGCGATAGATATTTAGAGTTAGAGATAGATAGCGTTAAGCGAAAGATGAGACGAGTTATAACGATATAGGTAGATAAGAGAGTTAACCCCTTGAGGCCCAGAACGTAATTTCCATTGTAATTTGGGTACCATTAGACGATTTTCAGTGAGTATAAGCAATATTTTATAGCTATGACCTGCTTAGTATCCTTG
>JACEEZ010022956.1:0-13309 GCA_016584305.1 Chionoecetes opilio | reverse complement strand
ATTTTTAACATTGTTAAAAAATTTAGTTGGGTAAAAGGGGGCTGAAAAGTTTAAATTTTCGACATTATTAGCCTTCCCAAAAAAAATCTAAAAAAACCCTTTAAAAAAAAATTGTTTTTTAAAATTAAAATTGATATCAAATTTCAGAAAAAAAACATATTTTTTAAACTATAATTTTGTTTAAAAAAATAGTTTTAGCAAATATTTAAAAAATATTTAGCTACAGATAAAAAAAGAAATTACTTCAATTTGGTTTGAAAAAAAACAACTCCTCACGATTAAAATAGTAAAATAATTGGGAAAAACACTACATTTTTTGTGGGTTTTTAGCAAATATGATAAGAAAAAAATACTTGATATAATTTCAATAACGCTACAGTTTACAAGGGAAAATTTTGAAAAAAAGCTTTCAAAAATTTCCCTTTAAACACAAAAAGAACCTCTTACTCTTCTTTACTAGCTTAATGTAATGAAGCTACTTATAGGTTTCCAAAATTTTTCAAAAAGAGGATTTTTTCCATCAATTTTTAGGAAAAAAAGCTATTACCCGAAAAATAGCTAATATCATTGAAAACAAATACATTTTATGGGTTATAAACAAATAGGATAAGTAAAAATACTTTTTATATATACAAAACGCTACAGTTTGAAGAAAATATGAAAAAACGCTTGAATATAACCCTTTTATCACAAAAAAAACCTCTTACTCTTTATTTAATAAACTTAATGTAAATGTAAGCTACTTATAGGTGCAAAAATTTTTCTAAAAAAAAGGATTTTATACTTCAATTTTTAGGAAAACCGGGTAATAAACAAACCCAATTTAAAAAGGGTAATATCATTTAAAAAAAAATAAAATTTTTTGGGTTTATAGGGAATAAGTTTTAAATAAAATAATTTTATATATACAATAACGCTACAGTTTTCAAGAAAAAAATGAAAAACGATTGCAATTAACCGTTTTTATCACAAAAAAACCTCTTACCTTCTATTTAATAGGGTTAATGTAATGTAAGCTTCTTATAGGTGCAAATTTTTCTAAAAAAAGGTTTTATACTTCCCCAAAGAGGGAAAAAAAGCTATATTTTCACTGAAACAGCCTTTAAAAAAAAATTTAAAAAATAAAATTTTAGGGGTTTATAGAAAAATGATGAGTAAAAACTACTTGTATATATACAAAAACGCTAAAAGTTTACAAGAAAAAAGAAAAAAAGCAAGAATATAACCCTTATATCACAAAAAAAAAACCTTTAGTCCCTTTTATTTAAAAAGCTTAAAAGTAATTTAAAACTTTCTTATAGGTTTTCAAAATATTTTAAAAAAAGGATTTTAAAGGGTTCAATTTGTGGAAAAACCCAAAATTTTCACTGATAAATAGTAAAAAATCATTTAAAAAAAACTACATTTTATGGGTTTATACAAAAATAATAAAATAAAATACTTGTATTAAAACAAAAAACGTTTCCGTTTAAAAAGTCAAATATGAAAAACACTTGCAATATACCCTTAATTTACAATAAATAACCTCTACTTTTTCATTTTAAAAGGTTAAAGTAATGTAAGGGTACCCCTTTTAGGTTGAAATTTTTTTCTAAAAAAAAAGGATTTTTTTACTTCCCAAATTTTAGGGGGAAAAAAAAGCTATAATCACGAAAAAAAGCTAATATAAATTTAAAAACACTACAATTTTTTGGGTTTTTTAGCAATATGAAAGTTTAAAAATACTTGTATATATTTCAATAAAAGCTACGTTTGAAGAAAAAAAATATGAAACAAAAACTTCAATTTACCGTTTATTTTTAATAAATTTAACCCTCTTACTCTTCTATTTTTTAGGGTTAATGTAAAAAGTTTAAAATATTTTGGTGCAAATTTTTCTAAAAAAAAGGATTTTTTCCATCAATTTGTAGGAAAAAAGGCTAAAAACACCGATAATAGCTAATATCATTGAAAACAAACATTTTTTTGGGTTTAAGCAATAGGATAAGGGTTAAAAAATACTTTTATATATAAAAATAACGGCCCACAGTTTAGAAGGGAAATATGAAAAAAAGCTTGCAATTTTACCGTATACACAATAAAAAAACCCCCTTTCTTTTTTATTTTAAAAGCTTAATGTAATGTAAATACTATAGGTGCAAATTATTCTAAAAAGAGGGGTTTTTTACTCCCAAATTTTTAAAGGGAAAAACCCCTATAACCCCAATTTAAAAAGCTAAAAATCATTGAAAAAAACTAAAATTTTTATGGGTTTTAATTAGCAATAAAAATAAGTAAAACTACTTTTATATATTTCCCCCAACGCTACAGTTTTCCCAAGGGAAAATATGGAAAAAAGATTTCAAATAAAAGTTAAAATTCCCCCAAAAAAAAAAACCTTTACTTTTCTTTTTAATAGCCCTTTAAATTTTAAAGTAAATTTTTTTAAGGGGCAAATTATCTAAAAAAAGGATTTTTTTAATTCCAATTTTTTAGGGGGGAAAAAGCTATATATCACTGATAACTAGCTAAAAATCATTGAAAAAAACTACATTTTTGGGGTTTATAAACAAAAATGATGAGTTTAAAAAACTTTTATTTTAAATAACGCAAAGTTTAAAGAAAAAATATGGGGAAAAAAAGCAAGGGAATTTTAAAAGTTAAAATCACCAAAAAAAAAACCTTTTTACTCTTCTAAAATTTTAATTTGCTTAATGTAATGTAAGCTACTTAAGGTGCCCAAAAAATTCTAAAAAGAGGATTTTATGCTTTAAAATTTTTAGGAAAAAAAGTATATATCACTGTAACTAGCTTAAAAAATCATTTTAAAAAAACTACATTTTTTTGGGTTTATAGCAATATAATAAGGGAAAAAATACTTTTTATATAAAACAATTAAAAGGGTTTAAAAAGGGTTTTGAAGTCAAATATGAAAAAAAAACTTGCAATATTTCCGTTTATCACAATAAAAAATCCTCTTACTTTCTATTTTAAAGCTTAAAGTAATGTAAACTACTTAAGGTGCCAAAATTTTTCTTAAAAAGGGGAAATTTTTTACTTCAATTTTGTAAGAAAAAAGCTTTTATATCACTGATAAAAATAGCTTTAAATCATTTAAAACCCCTACTTTTTTGGGGGGTTTTTAGCAATATAATAAGGGAAAAAAATACTTGATATATACAAAAAAGCTTTCAGTTTTTAAAAAAAACTATGAAAAACACTTGAAATACCGTTTTTATCACAATAAAAAAACCCCTTACTCTCTAATTTTAAAAGCTTAAGTAATGGAAACTTATAGGTGCAAATTTTCTAAAAAGAGGGAAATTTTTCACTTTAATTTTTAGGAAAACAAACTATATTTTCACGATTTAAAAAGCTAATTTTCATTTTAAAAAAAACATTTTAAGGGTTTTTTAGCAAAAATGATAAGTTTAAAAAACTTTTTATAATACAAAAAAAGCTACAGTTTACAAGAAAAAATTTGAAAAAAAGCTTGCAATATAGTTATATCACAATAAATAACCCCTTTTTTCTATTTATTAGCTTAAATGTAAAAGTTAAGTATTATTTGGGGCAAATTTTTCTAAAAAAAGGGGTTTTATATTTTAATTTGTAGGAAAAAAGCTATAATCACCCAATTTAAAAAGTAATATATTAAAAAAAACTACATTTTTTTGGGTTTATAGCAATATGGGAAAAATAAAAAATACTTTATATTTCCCAAAAACGCTACAGTTTTCCAAAAAAACTATGAAAAAAGCTTGCCCCAAATATACCCTTATAAACCAAATAAATAACCTCTTCTTTTTTCTATTTTAAAGCTTTTTGTAAAAGTTAAAACTACTTTAGGTGCAAAAAATTTTTCTAAAAAAAAGGATTTTATCCTTTCAATTGAGGAAAAAAGGGTATACCCCCGATAAAAGCTTTAAAATTTGGGAAAAAAATTTCATTTTAGGGGGTTTTTGCAAATAATAAGTTTAAAAATACTTTTTATATATAAATAACGGGACATTTTTAAAAAAAAACATAAAAAAAATTGCAATATACCGTTTTAAACACAAAAATAACCTCTTTCTTTCTATTTAATATTTAATGTAATGTAAGTACTTTTAGGTGCCCAAAATTTTTTCTAAAAAAAAAGGGTTTTTTCTTAATTTGTAGGAAAAAAAGCTTTTATATCACCGATAAAATAGCTAAATTTATGAAAAAAAAACTACATTTTAATTTTTTATAGCAATATAAAAAGTAAAAAAAATATTTTAATATACAATAAAAGCTACAAATTTACAAAAAAACTTTAAAAAAAACCCTTTAAAATACCCTTATATCACAATAAAAAAAACCTCTTACTCTTTATTTAAGAGCTTAATTTAAAGTAAGCTTTCTTAAGGTGCCAAAAATTTTTCTAAAAAAAAGGAAATTTTTTACTTCAATTTGGTAGGAAAAAAGTATATACAACGATAAAAAGTAATATAAATTAAAAACACTACATTTTTTGGGTTTTGCAAAAGGGTAAGTAAAAATACTTGTATTATACAATAACGCTACATTTTTTAAAAAAACTATGAAAAAAAGCTTTCAATATACTTATACCCAATAAAAAACCTTTTACTCTTTTTTAATAGCTTAAGAATGTAAGCTACTTTTAAAGGGGCAAATTTTTCTAAAAAGAGGAAATTTTTTCATTTAATTTTTAGGAAAACAGTATATATCCCCCGGGTAAAAAAGCTTAATAAAAAAATTTTGGGAAAAAAAATACCTTTTAAGGGTTTTTAGGGAAAAGGGTAAGTTTTAAAATAATTGATATATACAATAAAGCTCAGGTTTTCAAAAAAAACTATGAAAAAAGCTTGCAAAAATACCGTATACACAAAAAATTTAAACCCCTTTTGTTTTCATTTTTTATTTTTAAAGAATGTAAGAAATTAAGGGGCCAAAATTTTTCCCAAAAAAAAAAGGGTTTTTTTACTTAATTTTTTAAAGGGAAAACAGCTATAACAAAGATAAATAGCTAAATCATTGAAAAAAAACACATTTATGGGGTTTTTAGCAATATAAAAAGTAAAAAATACTTGTATATATACAATAACGCTAAAAGTTTACAAAAAAAATTTTGAAAAAAAAAGCTTGCAATTAAACCCTTTATCACAATAAAAAAAAACCCCTTTTTTTTCTATTTAAAAGCAAATTTAAAGAAGCTACTTTTTGGTTTCAAAAAATTTTTTCTAAAAAAAAGGTTTTATACTTCCCCAAATTGGGAGAAAAAAAACTATATAAACAGATAAATAGCTAAAAAAATTTTAAAAAAATACATTTTTTGGTTTAAAAGAAATAATAAGTAAAAAATATTTAAATAAATAAAAACGCCCACATTTAAAAGGAAAAAATAAAAAAAAGCTTTTCAAATATAACCTTATATCACAAAAAAACCCCCTTACTTTTTTATTTAATAGCTTAATGGAATGGGAAAATACTTAAAGGTGCAAATTTTTTCTAAAAAAGGAATTTTATTTCAATTTTTAGGGGGGAAAAAACTTATATATCACCAAAAAAATAGCTAATTCATTTAAAAAAAACACATTTTTAGGGGTTTAAAGCAATTTTTATAAGGGAAAAATCTTTTATTAAAATAAATAACCCAAATTTTAAAGAAACTTGAAAAAAACGTTAAAATACCTTTTACAAAATAAATTAAACCCCCTTTTTTCTTTTAATTTGTTTAAAAAAGAAATTTTAAAGAAAAAAATTTTAATTCCCCAAATTTTAATTTTTTAAAAAAAAGGGATTTTAAAATTTTTAAATTTTTTTGGTAAAAATAAATTTCATTGAAAAAAGTTTTTTAAAAAAAAAAATACATTTTAGGGTTTTTTTAAACAATATTTTAAAAAATATTGTAAAAAATTCAATAAGCTTACATTTTTTTTGGGAAAAAACTAAATTTAAAAAAAGCTTTTTTTTGATTTTTATATAAAAATAAAAAAAAATTTTTTCTCTTCATTTAAAAAAAATTTAAAAATGGGTAAGTCCTTTACCCAAATTTTTTAAAAAAAAGGTTTTTAAAAATTTAGAAAAAAAAGTTTTAAAAGATAAAATACAAAATTTTATTGGGAAAAACCCCTTTTTTTTTAGCAATTTAATTTGTTAAAAATATTGTAAAAAATAAAAACACGCTACAGTAAAAGAAAACTTAATTTTTAAAAAAACCCAAAAATTACCGTTTTAAACAAAATAAAAAACCTCTTTTTTTTTTCTATTTAAAAAATTTTTTAAAAAAGTAATTTAAAGAAAAAGAAAAAATTTCAAATACTTTCCCTAAAAAAATTTTAAAACTTAATTTGTAAATAAAAAAATTAAAATTTAAAAAGGGTTTTTAAAAACAAATTTTGAAAACCCCCTTTAACCATTTTTTGGTTATTGAAAAATAAAGGGGAAAAAATTTAAAAAATTTTTATATATACAATAAAAGCTTTCAGTTTTCAAAGAAAACTATGAAAAAGCTTGCAAAATTTCCGTTAAAATCACAATAAATAAAACCCCTTCTCCCTTTTATTTTAAAAGTTTAATTTAATGTAATACTTATGTGCAAATTTAAAAAAAGGATTTTATACTTCAATTTGGTAGGAAAAAAAGCTATTATCAGATAAAATAGCTAATTTAAATTTTAAAAAAACTACATTTTATGGGGTTTTTTTGCCCAAAAGGAAAAAGTTTAAAAAAAACCCTTTTATATATTTCAATAAAATTTTCATTTAAAGAAACTATGAAAAACGCTTGCAATATACCGTTTTTTCACAATAAAAAAACCTCTTACTCTTCTTTTTTAAAAAAGTTAATTAATGTAAGCTACTTATAGGTGCAAAATTTTTCTAAAAAAAGGATTTTATACTTCAAATTGGGAGGGAAAAAAAGCTATATATCACCCATAAATAGTAATATAATTAAAAAAAACATTTTATGGGTTTATAGCAATAGATAAGTAAAATACTTGTATATATACAATAACGCGACAGTTTACAAGAAACTATGAAAAACATTGCAATATACAGTTTTTATAATCACAATAATAACCTCTTACTCTTCTATTTAATAGCCTTACTGTAATGTAAGCCTTCTTTAGGTGCAAATTATCTTAAAAAAAGGATTATTTTATACTTCAATTTGTTAGGAAAACAGCTTATATATCACTGATAACTAGCTAAAATCATTGGAAAACACATTGTTATGGGGTTATAGGCAAATATGATGAGTAAAACTATTGTATATTTATATTACAATAACGCTACAGTTTACAAGAAAAACTATGAAAAACGCAAAGCAATTATACCGGTACCTATATCCACAAAATAACCTGCTTACTCTTCTATTTAATAGCTTAATGTAATGTAAGCTACTTATAGGTGCAACAATATTCTAAAAAGAGGATTATGCTTCAATTTGTAGGGAAAACAGCTATAATTCCACTGATACTAGGCTAAAACTCATTGAAAACACTACATTTTATGGGTTTATAGCAATATAATAAGTAAAATACTTGTATATATACAATAACGCTACAGTTTAGAAGTCACTAGGAAAAAACACTTGCAAATACCGTTATAGCACAAAAATATCCTCCTTAACTTTTTTTTCTATTAATAGCTTATGTAATGTAAGCTACTTATAGGTGCAAATTATTCTAAAAAAGGGATTTTATACTTCAATTTGTAAGAAAACAGCTATATATCACCGATTAAATGGTTAAATATCATTGAAACACTCATTTTATGAGTTTTTAAAGCAATATGATAGTAAAATACTTGTATCTATACAATAACGCTACAGTTTACAAGAAACTATGAAAAATGCTTGCAAGATACCGTTATATCACAATAAAATAAACTCTTGTCTCTCTATTTAATATCTTAATTAATGTAAGCTACTTATAAGGTGCAAATATTCTAAAAAAAGAGGGATTTTATACTTCAATTGTAGGTAAAACAGCTATATATCACTGATAAACTAGCTAAAATCATTGAAAACACTACATTTATTGGTTATAGCAATTAATAAAGTTAAAACACTATTGTATATTATACGATAACGCTACAGTTTACAAGAAACTATGGAAATAACGCTTGCAATATACGTTATATCACAATAAATAACCTCTTATCTTCTATTTAATACTTAATCTAATGTAAGCTACTTATAGGTGCAAATAATTATTAAAAAAAGGATTATACGTCCAATTGTAGGAAAACAGCTATATATCACCGATAAAGAGCTAATATATTGAAAACCTACATTTCTATGGTTGAATAGCAATAGGATAATGTAAAACTACTGTATATATACAATAACGCTAACATTTTTATAAGAAACTATGGAAAAACGCTTGCAATATACCGTTATATCACAATAATATAACCTCTTACTCTTCTATTTAATAGCGTATGTAATGTAAGCTACTATAGGTGCAAAATTATTCTAAAAAAGGATTTTATACTTCAATTTGTTAGGAAACAGTATATATCACCCAATAATAGCTAATATCATTAAAAAGAAACATTGAGGGTAGAAAGCATTATTCATTCAGGTAAATCCTTCTATTAATGATATAATACTACAATTAAGAGAAAACGATGAAAAACACGTATAATATACAATTGTATCGCAATATAGAGTCTCAAAACTCCTATTATAAGCTGTACAGTAGTTTAAAATTAGCATTTCTCCCTCCCCCCCCTCCCCCCCGAAAACAACTATAATTCCACATTTTGAATTTCTCTATCAAAAAACAAGGGCTGAATAATGTCAATTTCGACGTTTTGTAGCCCTTCAAAAATACATTAAAACACTTGAAAAAACGTTGTTTTTAAAGGAATAAAATTGAGACCGAAATTTCATGAAAAATACATATTTTAAGCTCCTAGTATTGTAAAAATAGTTGTGTAAAATTTGTGAATAATGTCAAATTTCGACATTTTTTAGGCTTTCAAAATACAATTCAAACAACTTGACAAAAAACGTTGTTTGTAGATAAAATTGATACCTAAATTTCATGAAAAATAATATTTTAGCTAATAAATTGAAAAATATAGTAGTTGTAAAAGTGCTGAATAATGTCAAATTTTCGACAATATTTAGCCTTGCCAAAAGAGTATAAAATACTTGAAAAAACATTGTTTTTAAGATTTAAAATTGATTATCTAAATTTCATGAAAAATGCCAGATTTTTAGCTATTAATTTTGTACAATATAGTTGTAGCAAATATAAAAAAAAGCTATTTAGCTACAGAATATAAAGAAATATACTTCAATTTGTAGAAAAAACAACTCCTCACTGATAACTAGCTAAAATAATTGAAAAACACTACATTTTATGTGTTTATAAGCAATATGATAAGTAAAACTACTTGTATAATACAATAACGTAAGTTTAGAAGAAATCTGAAAAACACTTGCAATATACCGTTTTATCACCATAAATAAACTCGTACTCTTGTATTTATAGCTTAATGTAATGTAAGCTACTTATAGGTGCAAATTATCTAAATAAAGGGAGTTTATACTTCAATTGGTAAGAAAACAACATATATCACCATTAAACTTGCGAATATCATTGAAAACAATACATTTTAGGGTGTTAGAGCAATATGATAAGGTTAAACTACTTTGTATATATTACAATAACGCACAGTTACAAGAAACTATGAAAAATGCTTGCAATATACCGTTATCACAATAAATAACCTCTTGCTCTTATATTAATCGCTTAATGTAAATGTAAGCTACTACAGTTGCAAATTATTCTAAAAAGAGGATTTTATACTTCAATTTGTAGGTAAACAGCATATATCACTGATAACTAGCTAAATTCATTGAAAACACTACATTTTATTGGTTCTATAGCAATTATAATTAATAACCAACTACTTGTAAATATACAATAACTTTACAGTTTACAAGAAACTATGAGAAACGCTTGCAATATACGTTATATCACAAAAAAACCTTTACTCGTCTATTTAATAGCTTATCTAATGTAGAGCTATTATAGGTGCAAATTATTCTAAAAAAAAGGATGTATACTCAATGGTAGAAAAAACAGTATATATCACCGAATAAATAGATAATATAATTGAAAAAACGTTACCATTTTAATGGGTTATAGAATAGGATAAGTAACACTACTTGTATATATATAATAACGCTACAGTTTACAAGAACTATGACAAAACGCTTGCATGCAATATACCGTATATCACAATAATAAACCTATTACTCTTCTATTTAATAGCTTAATGTAATGTAAGCTACTTGATAGGTTGCAAATTAGTTAAAAAAGGATTTTATAATCAATTTGTAGGAAAAACAACTATATATCCCCGATAACTAGCTAATATCATTAAAAAGAACACATTTTGAGGTATAAAGCATGTATCTAAGGTAAATTCCTTTCTATTAATGATTAAAATCACTACAATTAAGAAGAAAACTATGAAACAACACGTATAATATACAAAGTATCGCAATATAGAGTCTCAAAACTCTATTATAAGCTTACAGTAGTTTAAAATAGCAATTTTAACGAAAACAACTTATAATTCCACATTCTGAATCTCTATCAAAACAGGGCTGAATAAATGTCAATTTTCGAAATTTTTAGCCTTCAAAAATACATTAAAACACTTGAAAAAAAAACGTTGTTTTTAGGAATAAAATTGATACCTAAATTTATGAAAAATAATCTTTTAAGCCCATAGTTTGTAAAATATAGTGTGTAAAAATTGCTGAATAATGTCAAAATTTCGAAATTTTTAGGCTTTCAAAAATAATTTTAAACACTTGAAAAAACGTTGGTCTTAAGATTAAAATTGATACCAATTTCATGAAAAAAATACAATATTTTTTAGCTCATTAACAATTGTAAATTATGTAGTGTAAAAGTGCTGAATAAGTCAAAAATTTCGACATTATTTTAGTCCTTCCCAAAAGAGTCTAAAAATACTTGAAAAAAAACATTGTTTTTAAGATAAAATTGATATCTAAATTTCATGAAAAATACAGATTTTTTAGCCTATTAATTTGTTTAAAATATAGTTGTAGCAAATATAAAAAGCTTTGTCGCTACAGATATTAAAAGAAATATACTTCAATTTGTTAGAAAAAACAACTCCTCACGATAACTAGCTAAAATAATTGAAAAGACTACATTTTATGTGGTTTATAGCAATATGATAAGTATAAGAACATCTTACTCTTCCTATTACTAGCGTATATGAATGTAAGCTACTTATAAGTGCAAATTATTCTAAAAAGAGGATTTATCCATCAATTTGTAGGAAAACAGTATATATCCGATAAATAGCTAATATAAGTGAAAAACACACTACATTTTTATGGGTTTATAGCAATAGCGATCACGTAAAAAAACTACGTGTACATATATACAATAACGCTACCAGTTTAGAAAGAAATTATGAAAAACGCTTGCAAATACCGTTAATCACAATAAATAACCTCTTATCTTCTTATTTAATAGCTTAATGTAATGTAAGCTACCTTATAGTGAATTATTCTAAAAGAGGATGTTAGACTTCAATTTGTAGGAAAACCGCTATATATCACCAATAATAGCTAATATCATTGAAAACACTACATTTTATGGGTTTTATAGCAATAAGTAAGTAAAAACTACTGGCTATAATACAATAACGCTACAGTTTACAAGAAACTATGAAAAACGATTGCAATATACGTTATATCACAATAAAAATAACCTCTTACTTTCTATTTAATAGCTTAATGTAATGTAAGCCTTCTATAGGTGCAAATTATTCTAAAAAAAGGATTTTATACTTCAATTTGTAGGAAAACAGCTATTATACACTGATAACTAGCTAAAATCATTGAAAACACTACATTTAGGGGTTTATAGCAATATGATGAGTAAAACGACTTGTATATTTATATACAATAACGCTACAGTTTTACAAGAAAATATGAAAAACGCAAGCAAGAGACAGTTCTATCACATAAATAACTCTTACTCTTCTATGTAATGCTTAATGTAATGTAAGCTACTATAGGTGCAAAAATATTCTAAAAAGAGGATTTTATGCTTCAATTTGTAGGAAAACAGCTATATATCACTGATAACTAGCTAAATTCATTGAAAACACTACATTTATTGGTTTATAGCAATATAATAAGTAAAACTACTTGTAATATACAATAACGCTACAGTTTACAAGAAACTATGAAAAAACGCTTGCAATATACCGTATATCACAATAAATAACCTCTTACTCTTCTATTTAATAGCTTAATCTTATGTAAGCTACTTATAGGTGCAAATTTCTAAAAAAAGGATTGTATACTTCAATTGGTAGGAAAACAGCTATATATCACCAAATAAATAGCTAATATAATTGAAAACACTACATTTTATGGGTTTATAGCAATAGGATAAGTAAACTACTGTATATATACAATAACGCTACATTTTATAAGAAACTATGAAAAACTCTTGCAATATACCGTTATATCACAATAAAAAAACCTCTTACTCTTCTATTTAATAGCTTAATGTAATGTAAGCTACTTATAGGTGCAAATTATTCTAAAAAAAAGGATTTATACTTCAATTTGTAGGAAAACAGCTATATATCACCGATAACTAGCTAATATCATTAAAAAGAACACATTTTGAGGTATAAAGCATTATCATCAGGTAAATTCCTTCTATTAATGATATAATACTACAATTAAGAAGAAACTATGAAAAACACGTATAATATACAAATGTATCGCAATATAGAGTCTCAAACTCCTATTATAAGCTTACAGTAGTTTAAAATAGCAATTTCTAACGAAACAAAAATATAATTCCACATTTTGAATTTCTCTATCAAAACAAAGGGCTGAATAATGTCAATTTTCGACATTTTTGCCCTTCAAAAATACATTAAAACACTTGAAAAAACGTTGTTTTTAAGAATAAAATTGATACATAAATTTCATGAAAAATACATATTTTAAGCTCATAGTATTGTAAAATATAGTTGTGTAAAATTGCTGAATAATGTCAAAATTTCGACATTTTTTAGACTTTCAAAAATACATTCAAAACACTTGAAAAAACGTTGTTTTTAAGATTAAAATTGATACCTAAATTTCATGAAAAATACATATTTTTAGCTCATAACATTGTAAAATATAGTAGTGTAAAAAATGCTGAATAATGTCAAATTTCGACATTATTTAGCCTTCCAAAAGAGTATAAAATACATGAAAAAACATTTTTTAGTTAAATTGATACTAAATTCATGAAAAATGCTATTTTGCT
>JACEEZ010022955.1:146331-162378 GCA_016584305.1 Chionoecetes opilio | reverse complement strand
ATAAAATATATATAAAATACAGGGGGGTACTCGGCATACGACGTATTTGACTAACGACCAAAGCGCTATCCGAACAAAAAAATATTGAATTTTTCTGTTTTGCTCACGACGGCTAACCTGTCATCCAACCACGTAACGGTTGTCAGGCAAAGGAGCGAGCTTTTCCGGCCAACCGCCAACCCACCCATGCCGCGCACATGCGTGACCACGTCCAATGCCCACCCTATTTTTCTCCCGCGCGCAGTCAACACTTTGTTCGCCTGCCATATCCCCCACTGATCTATATAACATGGATCGCGGATCTGGGCTAGCTGTGGCCGAGAAACTGAAGTCACCAGCCGCCATCTTGTCATAACCAAAACAAATACATGGGCCGTCCAGGCAGTGGCTGGGTGTTGGCTGCTGGCTTGTGATAACCTATATTACCACCTACTACTACTATTAACACCTACTACTACTACTACTATTACCACCTACTACTACTATTACCACCTACAACTACTATTAACACCTACTACTACTACTACTAAACTTCCAACCTTGTGCATCGTCGAACCTTCCAAGTCATTTATTTACGGTGATACACAGACAACAGGTGTGTTGCGAGGCCGTACAGGTGTGTAGTGACAGGTGTCTTGCGAGGCCGTACAGGTGTGTAGTGACAGCTGTCTTGCGAGGCCGTACAGGTGTGTAGTGACAGGTGTCTTACGAGGCCGTACAGGTGTATAGTGACAGGTGTGTTGCGAGGCCGTACAGGTGTGTAGTGACAGGTGTGTTGCGAGGCCGTACAGGTGTGTAGTGACAGGTGTGTTGCGAGGCCGTACAGGTGTGTAGTGACAGGTGTGTTGCGAGGCCGTACAGGTGTGTAGTGACAGGTGTGTTGCGAGGCCGTACAGGTGTGTAGTGACAGGTGTGGTGTATGTGGTAAAGCGAGAGGCTAAGAGTGCAGTGTTAGCCCCCGAGTGTGTGTGTGTCTGACCTAATGAGCGAACGCGCAGTTCTCGTCCACTATAACGGCGCCAGCCCCGTACCGCCGCGGCCACGGGTACGGCGCGAGCCACAGTGGTCCCTAGAAGCTACTCTTGGGGATTACAGGAAGTTTAAATTAATCATAAACCTTTGGCCTAATCAAAAAACCTTTCTTAATTAGGTATATTGAATTGAAAGTAGTTAGTTTCGTACACTGATTTTTTTTTTTAGTATTTTCGTACATACCTGGTGTCGTTTCGTAACTCTAGTAGTCAAGTTCAACTCTGAGCTGAGTGTACGAAACGACTATGGTTTCATATAGACTACGAAACAACTTTTGGTAATAATGGACGAGAGTTTGCGGTGTTTTAAGAGACATCAACTATTTTTTCTTGGCCTACAATAGGTGCTTGTTGCAATGGAGATAGTTTTATTTTGCGCAACCCCCCCCCCCCCACAAAAAAAAAATTATAATAATATTAATGAAACCTAACCTTATAGGTTTTAATGAAACCTAACCTAGCTAACCTTAAAGGTTTTAATGAAACCTAACCTAATCTTATAGGTTTTAATGAAACCTAACCTAACCTTAAAGGTTTTAATGAAACCTAACCTAACCTTATAGGTTGTAATGAAACCTAACCTAACTTTAACCACAAGGTATACTTGTTTCTTTCTTCGCAAAATAAAGTTATCTCCATTAGAACAAGCACCGCTTATTAGGAAGCGCTATGATCATTTGTATCATAACCGCACTCAGGTCTGCTTCCGTTCCCCACTAATTATTAACAAGTATAAAAAAATATACTTATATCTATATCTAAAAAAAATATAAAAAAAAGTATACCATATCCACCTTTATTTTTTTGTAACTAGTAGTTGGATGACTGGAGTGGGTAGATGGATTAAGAGTGAATGGGCTGGGTGGGGAGTGGGTGTGGGTGTGGGTGTGTGTGTGGTGTGTGTGTGGGTGTGGGTGTCTGGGTGGGTGTGGGTGTGGGTGTGGGTGGGTGTGTGTGTGTGGTGGGTGTGTTGGTGGTGTGGGTGTGGGTGGGTGGGTGGGTGTGTGGGGGTGTGTGTGTGTGTATGGTGTGTGGTGGGTGCGTGTGTGTGTGTGTTGGTGTTACTCACAGGTGGAAAGATTTGCCACTTCCAGGTCCTGGTCTGTTTGTACAGGACATAGCAGCACAGCTTGGCATGACGAGGCGATAACACAGCCAGACAACAAGCACAGCTTGGCATGACGAGGCGATAACACAGCCAGACAGCAACGCGAGCCGCAGAAACAAGGCTTTGTTTTGGTTACGGCAAGATGGCGGACAGTTGGAACCAGTGCTGAGCCAGGCTTCCGCGATCCATGTTATATAGATCAATGATATCCCCTACCACTATTTCAACTGCGCCCTACGTGCCACCTAGCCTCCCAAGAAGCAGCCTGGGGCTCCGGAGAAGGCTCCGAAAAGGAAGAAGGTGCACCTGACGTTGGAGGAGAAGAAGGAAATAATAGAGAAATTCGAGAGCGGCACACGCGTACACGAGCTGGCCAGGCTCTACGGTCGGAACCACTCCACCATCAGCACCCTAATTAAACAGAAAGAGGAGACAAGAAGGCTGGCACCGCCAAAGGACGCACCACACTGAGTTATCACTTCTCCGTCCAACCGACCACCCCAGCTGGAGGAGGTGGAAAAGCTGCTGCTGGTGTGGATTAACGAGGAGAAGGTGCGGGCCAATAGGATTTCCGAAGAGATTATTCGAGAAGGCCCTCAAAATCTTCCACGACCAGAGAACAGGTGCCCCACGACTTCAACAACAGTTCCTACAGCCGTGGAAAACTTCAAGGCGAGCCGTGGCTGGTTCACCAACTTTCGGCGGCGCACTGGCCTTCACAGTGTGCTGCCTCATGGGGAGGCAGCGAGCTCCGACAGCAAAGGTGCAGAAATGTACGTCACCGAATTCAAGAAATTTGTCGACAAGGAGTGGTTCCTGCCGCAGCAAGTCTTCAACGCAGACGAGACTGGGCTGTTTTGGAAGAAGATGCCCAGGAAGAAGTATATCACTGCCGAGAAGAAGAGCCTGTCGAGGCACAAACCCATGAAGGACCACCTGACCGCTGCTACTGTGCGTTAACGCCACGGGGGACTGCAAAATCAAACCACTCCTCGTCTACCACTCAGCGCACCCCCGGGCGTTCAAAAGCAATAACATCTCCATTCCTATGTTCCCTGTCATGTGGCGGTTCATCATCAAGGACTGGGTCACCCGCCACCTCTTCAGGGAGTGGATTGACCTCGAGTTCACCCCTGTAGTCAAGAAG
This sequence comes from Chionoecetes opilio, assembly GCA_016584305.1. Classification (NCBI taxonomy): domain Eukaryota; kingdom Metazoa; phylum Arthropoda; class Malacostraca; order Decapoda; family Majidae; genus Chionoecetes; species Chionoecetes opilio. Next base: position 159,092 of record JACEEZ010022955.1, on the reverse strand, counting down.
TATCTTCGGGAGAACAACCTACCTCGCCGCGCCCTCGTAGTGCTAGACAACGCTCCCGCCCACCCTCCTGTCCTTGACCACGACCTTGCCGCCTCTGCTGACTTCTTCACCGTGAAGTATCTTCCCCCTAACATCACGCCTCTGCTTCAACCGATGGACCACTAGGTCATCGCAAATTTCAAGAAACTGCACACCAACTTTCTCTTTTGGAAGTACTTCAACGTCACCGACAGCACAAACATCAAACTGCGTGACTTTTGGAAGGACCATTTCATCGTCTTCTGAGCCATCCGCCTCATTAATTAAGCAGGCATGGGATTAAGTGACCGTCCGCACCCTCGTCGCTGCATGGCAGAAGCTTTGGCCTGCAGCATTGCCGGCGGGTGACTTCAATGGCATCGAGACGAAGCCTGACGAGCTTGTGGTGCCTGAGATTCTGTCGCTGGGGCGCAGGTCGGGCCTGCAGGTTAGCGACGACGACGTCAACGAGCTGGTGGAGGAGCATGGGCAGGAGCTGTCTACAGACGACCTGCAAAACCTCAAGCAACAGCAGCAGGAGGAGGCCGCCGAGGAAGCGCAGTTGTCATGGGGGTAGGAGGGGGGTCTCTTATTTTTACTCCTTTTTTTCTTCTCTCTTCCCTTTACTCTTTCTTGCTGTTGAGATATTCTGAGGTTGATTCGTGAAGGGCCAGTCTTGGTCAAGGGGGTCTAGCCATGCCCTGTCGACAGAGACTTGCATAGTGCCCGTAAGATGGAGCTAGGCATAGACCAGTCTATGACACATATACAGTGGTCTATGAGCTAGGTGATGATTTCATGAGAATAACGCCAAATCTGACAGAGGCTTCACATTGCCCTGGGGCTACATTCAGAGAGGCTAACTTCCGGTCTTCACGACCTAGCGACTTCCAACAGCTGTTTTGGGCAACTTTTGGCATTCTGCAGGCACATTGATGACGTACTTAAAGACGTTAAGCTGTCAAAACATAGCGACCACGGCAGGGGTGGCGTAGAGCACGCAATATACATAAAAATACTCATAAATTGAGTATATATGATGTTTTCTGACTCAAAAACTGAACAGGGCAAGTATACAAATGAAATTAGGCCATAAAACAGTCTCCTACCCTCGTGATGAGTTTATCATGAGTTTGTTAAGGGGTGATGGGCCGAGTGGTGAACGGCGGCACCTCACACACAGACCACCTCGCTTGAGTCGCTTCACCATCCCGGCGGGTAGCTGCCACCAACCGCCACGCATCAGACTGAAGGTATAATGGCTCCCTTTTCCTTAATAAAACCCCAAGCCCTTGTCCATCCAGCTGTGATGGGTATCGGGTGTTAGCCGGGGTTTGTGACCCGCCTCCCGGGGTGGTTGCTTCCCCCAAATGGCAGGAAGACCAGTTACGAATAGAGAGATTATCAAGCGGAAAAGATCACCCATAGTGACACCGTAGCGCCACTGCCATATCTCGTACCAGAATCCCCGCGACTTCCGGGTTGTAGAAATCGAGGAAGTTAGTTAAGCTAAACACCGTGCCCTTTAACTCTTTCTGAATGTCTGCCCTGGGCCGCAATTACCTTTTGAAATCTCGTCAGTATGTCCTTCCAACAGGCATCAGACTCAGGCTGGTAATTCATAATTCGGATATAAATAATTTCCTTTTTCCATTCCACGTACCGGATTCGAACCCATGCTACACAAGATTTTACAACCAAACACGACGCGTTAACCAATATATGTCAATAAGAACGTTCCACTTGACCGAAGTGGTTCTGGTGTATTTATGTTCATTACACAGGCGCCAAACAAGGAAGAGGCAACCGGAGGGCGAATTTGCAATGTGTCCGCGGCCAAGATCAAGCAGTGGCTTCGTAACTGGGAAGACGTCCAGGAGTGCCTCGTGACCTACCACCCTGACAAGATTATCTTGTTTGACGGCATAAACATTTTTGAGAAGGCTTTCGAGTACTTCAGAACCTACGTAAAGAAGCGTGTGAGGCAGCAAACCATGGACAAGATCCTGCTTGGCCCGAGTGCTAAGCGTGCACGTGTGAGCGAGCCGCAGCCTAGCACAGGTTCTGCCCTTGACCCAAGTGTCCGCAGTGTTTTTTCCTGAGAGTGACAGTCAGCTGCAGCCTAGCCCCAGTGACATTGTCAGTGCGCGCCAGCCGCCCCTCCCTAAAAGTGAAAGTGACAATGACAGTGGCATTGAGGAGCCTGGCCAGTGACTGTGCGCAGCAGCCTCACCGCAAGGCACTAGTGGGTGTCAGTGACAGCGACAGCGACCCTGATGACCCTGGCATAATGGAAAGAGACTCTCATACGAAGCAGCACTAAGTGTGCTGATTCATCTCCCACTCAACCACCATCGACTCTACAAAACAGCTGTAACTCGTCACTTAGGTGAGTACAACATTTAACAATGTTGTGTGACTTTACTTGTACATTTCCTAATGGTAAACACAATGCTATGCATTATAGGGCAAAAGGCATTGTTTATACGTGTTTTACTGCACTTTAAAGCGACGAATACAAAAAGAAAATTATTCATATATTTGGAATTCTTTGGGTTTTTCGTGAATAAAGTCTTGCCATCCGACCGTTTTTTGCTTCCGACAGCGATTTTGGAAAGCTTCTTTGCGAGGTGGTACGTCGGAGTCGGTATTTGGGATATTATAGGACGAAGTTTATTCACCGGCTTGTGTGTCTTGATATTGCCGTAGCAGTAACCCATGCCGTATTCACCAGAGAGCTTTCCAAATTCGATGGTGGAGTTGGCAGAATTGTTCTTAGATATCAATTTGTTGATTTGCTGCGGCGTTTCCCTTCCGTCTCCTCGGCGTGTTATATAGGAAAGGTTTCATTCTTGAACAGGTGTTTGTTTACACAGGAACTGCTGAGTACATGGAATGCGAAGGTCCGCTCGCTGTTCACAGGCGATGAGTCAAGAACACCCAAGGTTAGTTGTGTCTGTCCAGGTGTGCAATGCTTATCAACTAAGATAAGTGGCCATTAACCACAGGCACACAAAAAACACTGCCTGTGCATTCTTAAGAATGCAAGCAGCAGGGAACAACACTATTATGTCTATGTCAGCATTATCAAAGATATAGTGTCTGTCCGAGCAACACAATAACATATGTGTTGCTGAAAGAGGCAGACACACGTACATACACCTCCAAAATGATCACATGCTTATAACATATATGTTTCATCATACACATTCATATAATCTATCCAGTGCCATAACACCATGACCCGAAATCGCGATACGGCAAAATGACCAGCTACGGCGAAGTCATAAACTTGATCACTAAAGAGAATAAGACACTCTTAAGACAAAGAGAAAACATCTTGAAAAAGATTATAAACGCTGAACTAGCTATTACTTTTAACGATATCTGTCTGCGAGAAAATATCCTACCCGTATATACTTTAAATATAATATATATATATATATGTATATATAAATATATATATATATATAATTATATATATATATAATATATATATATATATATATATATATATATATATATATATATATATATATATATACTATATACATATATATATATGTATATATATATATATATATATATATATATATATATATATATATATTATATATATATATATATATATATATATATATATATATATATATATATATATATATATATATTAGGGTGGTTCAAAAAATGAAAGTTTTAAATCTCTTACGGCACCCATGAATTATTGTGAGGAATGGCAAGAAACAAAAGCACAAAAAGTTTCATGTGAATTTTTCAAGATTTAGGGGTCGCACAGGGTAGTTGATTTTTCGAGAGAATACAAATATTCATTTCTCAAGTTTATTTATTCACATCAACTATAAATGCCACAGAAACGAAACTATTTGCTCGGAAGTGAGGTAACTAACTATTCTAGGAACATTTCACGATACAGCAGTGTATACAAGGATGAATATACTTTGATACTATACAAGGAACAGTGATGGGAATGGCACATTTCCTGGACTCTCTTAAAACTAAAACTTCGAATGACTGAAATAACGAATGGACGAGGTGGACGGACTCAGCACTCCCTGGTCTGCAGCGATGGCAGAGAAGACGTGGTGGGCTCCGCGAGAGGTCAACTTGACCCTGTCAGCTGCTGCTGCCATCTCCTTCGTGATCTTCAGCCTTTTCGGACGAGAAGCAGAGGCAGCGGCTCTTCCCGAGCAGAAGAGTTGGTGTCGGACGAAGAAGTTGATGAATCAGCACATTCAGCAGTGGCGGAACTCCCGGTCACCAACTCAATCATCTCTCCCCTCTCCAAAGTCTCTGCTAACTCCTTCTCCTTCCTCCTTCTCTCAGCAGCCAACCTCTCATGTTTCCTAGACTCTTTTGCCATGCCTTGTCAACAGTACTCATTACCATTTTCCTCTGGCCCCTTTGGTCGTCGAGGAAGTCCTTGTCCTTCTGTTTGAGGTGGATCATGGAGGAAGAAGTGGCAGGGGCTGCGATGTCGAACAGTGACGCCAAGTGTCCCTGGAGGAGGGCGTCGGAGACCTTGTCCCCCTCGGATTGACGTTTTTTCGCCTTCTTACGAACTTCGTACTTCCCGACGAGGGTTTCCAGTTTTTTCATGATTGATCGCAGCGAGACAACAAAAATATGGGCCCGTTCCCAAACTCTGACGACTTCGTCGATGACAGCTTTTCGATTGTCCTTGCTATTCGATCCATGACAGAAGAGTCGCCGCAGAACATCTTCCCCTGTTGGAAGGACAATCTGGCTGAAGGCTTCAAGGGGCTGTGCCAACAAAAACAGCTCATTCTGTTTCAGAGTTGAACGTGCCATTTTGACCTGAGGATAAAAAGATGATGTTTTTAGCTTACTTCTGGGTTTGACATTATAAATACAGAGCTATATAACAGCAAAAACTACGTTGGGGTATGCACCAAACGAGTTGCCATCGCCAAGAAGTATATCTAAAGGCATGGAGCCCACAACACTGTGTATGGTAGGTACACTATGCTAAGGGGAAACAGAGCAAACTTTCGATCACTCGGTGCGACCCCTCAACATGCTTTTATTTGGACGAGACTCTGGATTTGGGAGTTTCTTAAGAACCCTCACAATAATTCACGAGTGCAAAAACGAATAGATCATTTTGAATTTCTTACTCCATAAAAGTGAACCACCCTAATATATATATAATATGGGGATGCGGTAGCGGAGTGGTTAGCGTCTCCGACTGGCGTTCTCGGTGACCCGAGTTCGATCCCAGAAGAAAACCAAAAAACCTTTCTGCACCGTCGAGTGGCCTAAGAACACCCACATGCCCTGCCCATCAACTCTACCTTCTATTGCGAATGCATCGGAGGACACAGGGGGGCGGCATGAGCCTCTAATCACAGGCGTCACTATAAGAATCCTGCCTGCGCCACCACGGGCGAGGGCCAACCATCACAGCCCTCAAGTGAACCTCCAGAGCCTACTATCCGAGCCCTGGGTCACCACTGCCTACAGGCGCTATAGGCACAGATGTAAAAAAGAAAAGAAAAAGAAGAAAACAAAAAAATATATATATATATATATAAATATATATATATACGTATATATATATATATATATATATATATATATATATATATATATATATATATATATATATATATGTATATATATATATATATACATATATATATATATATATATATGTATATATATATATATATATATATATATATATATATATATATATATATATATATTATTTTTTTTTTTTTTTTTTTTTTTTTTTTTTTTTTTTTTCTTCATTTTTACATCACAAAGGACTGGCCAAGGTCATACAAAAATAGGTAACACAAAGCCCGTTAAGTTGCCAGTCCCTATAAAGAAGACAGTAATATAATAAAAAAAAGAGGTGTGGGCCAATTTAGTTCGGGAGGTGTCTTGTTACTCTTCTCTTGAAAATATTTTAGTCGTAAGAAGGTGGAAAAAATTAAACAGGAAGATAGAACAAAGTTCTAACGGTAAACAGAGTTCTAACGGTAAACAGAGTTTACCAGTGAAAGGGATGAAAGGGTAAAGATACTGATTAACTCTTGCAGTAGGAAGATGGACATAGTAGGGATAAGAATGAGTAGAAAGTCTTGTGCAGCGAGGCCGCGGGAATGGGGAAGGCATGCAGTAAGCATGTTCAGAAGAGCAGTGAGCATGAAAATAACGGTAGAAAATAGGAAGAGAAGCTACATTGCGGAGGTGAATTAAAGATTGCAGTCAGTCAAAGGAGGGGAGTTGATGAGACGAAAAGCATTTGACTCAACCCTGTTTAGGAGAGCTGTATGAGCTGATCCTTCTCAAACATGTGAGACATACTCCATACATTGACGGATAAGACCCCTGTAGAGAGCAAGCAACTGGGAGGTAGAAAAAAAAGGACGTAGACGCCACAGGACACCTAACTTTTTTAAAGCTCTTTAGCAAGAGATGAGATGTGAGATATCCAGTTCAGATTTTTAGTAAAGGATAGTCCAAGAATGTTCATTGTTGAAGGAGATATTTGAGTGTCATTAAAGAAGAGGGGCTAGTTATCCGGTAGATTTTTTCGAGGAGATAGGTGAAGAAATTGGGTTTTTGAGGCAATGAAGAAAACGATGTTTGCTTTGCCCCAATCAGAAAATATAGAAAGATCAGAAGTTAGGCGGTCGGTGGAATCTCTCCGTGAATCACTTAGTTCCTGTTGAGTTCGACGTCTAATAAACGACGTTGAAAAATACAGGGTAGAATCATCAGCGTAGGAGTGGATAGGGCTTTGAGTTAGACTGTTAGACTTAGAAGATCATTAATGAATAATAGAAAGAGAGTAGGTGATAGAACAGAACCCAAGAGAACATCACTATTGATAGATTTAGGAGAAGAACATGTCCGTCTACAGTAGCTGCAATATAACAGTTTGAAAGGAAACTTTAGATGAAGGTATAGAGAGAAGGATAAAAACCAGATGAGGGTAGTTTGGAAATTAAAGATTTGTACCAGACTCTATCAAAAGCTTTTGATATGTCAAGGGCAACAACAAAAGTTTCACCGAAACCCCTAAAGGATGATGACCAAGATTTAGTTAGGAAAGCTAGAAGATCGCCAGTAGATCACCCTTTACGGAAACCGTACTGACGATCAGATAGAAGATTGTGAGCAGATAGATGCTTAAGAATCTTCTTATTAAGTATAGATTCAAAAGCTTTAGAAAGGCAGGAAGTCAAAGCTAGAGGACGGTAGTTTGAAGGATTAGAACGGGCACCCTTCTTAGGAACAGGTTGGATGTGAGCAAACTTTCAGCAAGAAGGAAAGGTGGAAGTAGATAGACAAATACGGAAATGTTTGACCTGGCAGGGTGCAAGCACCGAAGCACAATTTTTTTGAACAATAGGAGAGACGCCATCAGGACCGTAAGCCTTCCGAGGATCTAGGCCAGAAAGGGCAAAGAGAACATCATTACGAAAGGATCTTAATGACAGGTATAATATAGTTAGTTAGTATAGTTAGATGGTGGAGGAGAAGGAGGAACAAGCCCTTCATCAACCAGAGTGGAATTTTCAGCAAAGGTTTGAGCGAAGAGTTCAGCTTTAGAAATAGATGAGACAGCTGTGGAGCTATCTGGGTGAAGGGAATAGATGAAGAATAGGAAGGAAAGATGAGGAAAAAAATTGTTAGAGATTTTATTAGCTAGATGCCAGAAGTCACGAGAGGAATTCGATTCAGAAAGATTTTGACATTTTCTATGAATGAAGGAGTTTTTGGTAAGTTGAAGTAAAGATCTGGCATGATTACGGGCAAAAATATAAAGGGCATGAGTCTCAGGAGATGGATGGTTACGGTACCGTCTGTGAACCGCCTCTCTATCTTGGACAGCATGAGAACAAGCAGGGTTAAACCAAGGTTGACGGGCTTTAGGATTAGAGCAAGGTTGTGGAATGTACGTCTCCATGCCAGAGACTATGACCTCAGTTATGCGCTCTGCACAAAGAGATGGGTCTCTGACATGGAGGTAGTAATCATTTCATGAAAAATCTGAATAGTACTGCCTTAGGTCCTCCCAATTAACTGAGTTGAAATGCCAGAAGCATCTCCGCTTAGGTGTGTCCCGAGGCGGCGTCGGAGCGATAGGACAGGTTACAAAAATATGATTGTGATCGGAGGAACCCAACGGAGATAATAGTTTCGCATTTTTACATATATATATATATATATATATATATATATATTATACATATACATATATAATATATATAATATATAATATATATATATATATATATATATATATATATATATATGTTAATATAGTATATATATATATATATAAATATATATATATATAATAAGTATATATGTATATATTATATATATATATATATATATATATATATATAATATATATATATATATATATAAAATTTAATATGTATATATATATGTATATTATATGTATATATATATGTATGATAATATATGTATATATATATGTATATATATATGTATATATATATATGTTTTTATATGTATATATTATATATATATATATATATATATATATATATATTATATATATATATATATATATATATATTATATTATAAAATATATTATATATATATATATATTATATATATAAAATATATATATGTATATATATATATATATGTATATATATTTTATATAAAAATATATATATGTATATATATATATTTATATATGTAAAATTATATATATTTTATATATATTATATATATATATATATATATTGTCACAAACCACAGATGCAAAGTTGCCCCAAAGTGGTGGAAACTGACATTTTTACAAAACCCCGATGATCGTATAGCTTTTGAAGGAAATTTACCCAGGTTCGAGGTGAGGGAATATAGCAAGGGGCGGGTATCTTACAAATTACTTTAAATTTACTTATAACACAAAAACAAAAGGAGCCGCATTAGTAATATCTAGAACAATCCCATAACCAATAACTTTAACAAAATACCCAAACACAGACTTTTGACATATACAATACACAAAATATAAGAATAACCCTAACTGGAGGAAATGAAGCAAAGCAATCACCACCCGTGAAAAATAACACAAAAATTCAACCTTGGTAGGTGCTTCTCTAGCCACTCTCGAGGAGAGGAGGAGGGAGGTCGTGCCCAGTGAAGTCGAAGACCCTTTCTGCTGAAGTGGCAAAACTAACCCTAGACATCACCTCGGATAGGGTAGGGGAGAGGAGGCGGCGTGGGGAGAGTGGTAACGAGCGTCTCAACAAACTTGGAGGGAGAACTAGGTGGTTACCACTGACTAGAGGTAACCACCCGTGCCTTGCCTACGTGACCCCCGTCACCTGACAAAGTCGAATGTTGTGCATTACACCCCACCGCCAAAGACCTCCGTAAGGCTGATGAAGGAGGTAAGAAGAGTCCGGGAGCGGTGAGGCAGGGGTCCCATACCCTCAGGTTCTAGATGGGAGCACGGAGAGGGGGGTCCGCAGGACGTTATCCACCCCCTTGATGTGTTGGAACCGTCAATTTGGGTAGGGTTGAATTTGGAGGGCCCATCTGAGGATGCTTTGGGTTCTTGGTCTTCATGGAGTGTATGAAGGCCAGTGTTTGTGGTGGAGAACACCAACGTGGAGCGAGGAGCGAGGTGGAATAGCAGTCCAAATTTCTGAAAGGGCTGACACCAAGGCTATGCTTCCTTCTAAATGGTGGAGTACCCCCTCTGGTGTAGCTTCACTTCGCAGAGTGGTGGGCCCGACAGGATGAAGCACATCGGTAGAAGTGTCAGGTTGGAGAAGGACCGGCCCCAACTCCGCTCCACTCGCATCTATTGGAGATGAAAGGGTTTGATTGAAGTCGGGGTTCCGTACGACAGGGTGAGAGGCCACAGGGTCTTGAGGCTGGTAAAGGCCAGGTCACAGGCGGGAGTCCACCGGAAGGGGACTGAGGAACTGGTGAGGTCTGTCAGTGGTGCAGCCACAGTAGAGAAGTTGCTGCAGAACCTTCGGTAGAAGCCTGCCCCCCAAGGGAATCTCAGGAGCTCCTTACGAGTAGCAGGAGTGGAAAGGGCAAGGAGGGCTTCCACTTGGCCTCCTTGGGTTTTTCACCTCGCCATGACCCACGGTGGGGGCCCGGTAGGTCACCGAGCCCTGACCGAACGTAGACTTAGCCAGGTTAAAGGTGATCCCGGCTTCCTGAAGTAAGGAGAAAGACTCTGTAATCGGTCAGGTGGTCTTCCCAGGTGTCAGCCACGACCACTATATCGTCCAGATAGGCGGCTGTACCCTCCAAGTCTTGTACGATTCCTGTGATCATCCTCTGGATGTTTGGCAGGAGCGTTTACACAAACCAAAGCTGAGTACTTTATATTGAAATAAGCCAAAGGGGGTAACGAAGGCTGAGAAAATGCGGGCTCTGGGGGTGAGTAGTATCTGATAGTACCCCTTTTGGAGTCGATGGTGGTGATATACTTTGACTGACCTATTGTATCAATAATCTCATAAATGCGGGAAGGGGGAATGAATCACGAACTGTGACTTGATTGATTTTCCCTATAATCGGTGCAAACCTTTAATGAGCCATCAGGTTTAGGTATAAGTATACAGGGTGAAGCCCATGGTGACAAACTAGGTTCAGCAAGATTATTTGTTAACAGGTAATCTACTTCCCTTCTCATTATTTCCTTCTTCTCTGGGTTAAGTTTGTATGCACTTTGTTTAATAGGTCTGGCCCCTGGAAGCATTCAATATCATGGTGCATAAATTTACAGGTCCCAGGAAGGTCAGCTGTAACATCAGGAAATTGTGAGAAGAGGGAGGAAATGTCATGAACTTGAGTGGAAGACAATTGATTCATGTAATTAGAAAATGTTACTTAGCCAGACGAGTTCAGGGGATTTCCCATAACAGGAGGTAAATCTCCAAATTGAATCACATTGTGGCTCAGGCTCGTTCAGACTTTCAGGACACTGTTCAGGATTCATTCTCTCCACAACTGAAATACTTGGGGCTGTAAGGTCTTCCTCTGTATCTCTGGAATGATAGTGTTTAATTAGGTTAACATGGACCATTTGAGTGTTCTTCCGCCTATCAGGGGTGGAAATAACATAGTTAACTTTACCCAGTCTTTTCTCGCCAGATAAGGTCCCATGTACTTTACTTTCAGGGGTGATCCTGAAATGGGAAGGAACAACAGAACTTTGTCTCCTGGTTTGAATACCGAATGACTGCCTTGTGCTGTTGTTTTTATCATTCTCTCGGGGAAGTAAGAAGGTTTTTGATGGCAAAAGAACGAGCATTACTCAATTTGGTTTAAAGGGTTTTCTGAATGTATGATTCCACAAAAACTGAGGAGGGAGTAGAATCTAACCATTTATCCTTTATGATTTTGAGAGGTCCTCTAATTTGGTCTCCCAAACAACAGCTCATACGGAGAATACCCCGGGACTCCTGTGGGCACTCTCGAAGCAAACAGGAGAAAGTCCAGCTGTTCATCCCAATCCAGGTCATGCTCACAGCAAAACTTTCGTAAGGCGGATTTGAGAGTCTGATGAAAACGTTCCAGGACCTTGGGACTGGGGTTTGGTAGGCACTCGAAGTTACTGAGCCGCCCTGTTTCTCTCGTAACCTCCTGAAATATGTACTAGTGAAGTTGCTCCCTTGGTCTGTCTGAATTGTTTTAGGGACACCAAATGTGGAAAAAAAATGCGTAAGGGCTTGAGCAAGGTTTTTGGAAGTAACCGTCTTGAGAGGAAAAGCTTCAGGATACCTGGTTGTAACGTCCATATCGTTAACAATACTGGTTACCTTTAGGGGTTTTTTAGGAAGGGGCCCCTACCACGTCCAGTACCACTTTCTCAAAAGGTTCAGAGGTTACAGGTATAGGATTTAGGGGGGCGGAGGAATGACTTCATTTGGCTTTCCCGCCACCTGACAAGTATGACATTGCTTTATGAAGGGCTTTACCTGTTTTTTTTCATTCCAGGCCAATAGAAGTTCACTAGTAAATTTCTTATAGGTCTTGTAATTCCTAAGTGACCTGCCAAACCATCATGTGCCAAAGTAATCAAAGAAGATCGCACAGAGTGAGGGAAATACAATCTGGTGGTACTCAGCCCACGAATCAAGGTGTTTCATTTCAGGGGGTCTATATGCTCTTAACAAACATTACCTGGTAATAGAAACACGGAAGGGTTGTTAGATCTATATCTCCACAGCAACGTTTCTGATCTTAGATAAGGTGGGGTCGTCTTGTTGAATTGCACTAATTCTTCCTTAGTTTTTACTTTTCTTATTAAGACACTCTAAAGAAGTTTCAAGAGCTTTGTGGAGGAATGGGTCTTGAGTTTACTTTGAGAGCGAGTAACAGCACAGGAGGGATAAAGAGGGTTGTCAACTGAACTAGCGGGTAAGGGAGTATCAGACACCTTAAGGGTAGGAACAAATAGTTCTCCCACTAGATCGTTACCAATAACATTTGTACTCCAGAAACAGGTAGAGGAGTCTCTTTTATTGCTAGCTGTACCTTTCCAACTAACAGTGGACATTTAAATATACGCTGCAAGGGGATAAGCAGTACAGTGGAAAGATCTGTGAGCAACACTTTCTCACCTGTCAAAGCAGAATTTACATTTGGAAAGCATCCTTGAAGAGGACTGACTGTGCTGCAGCTGTATCTCTCAAATAGTGATGGGAGACGATGGAGTGACTTTATCTAATGACA
>JACEEZ010022955.1:131331-141331 GCA_016584305.1 Chionoecetes opilio | reverse complement strand
ATATATATATATATATATATATATATATATATATATATATATATAATATATATATATATATTATTATATATATTATATATATATATTATAGCGAGAGAAAGAGAGAGAGAGAGAGAGAGAGAGAGAGAAGAGAGAGAGAGAGAGAGAGAGAGAGAGAGAGAGGAGAGAGAGAGAGAGAGAGAAGAGAGAGAGAGAGAGAGAGAGAGAGAGAGAGAGAGAGAGAGAGAGAGAGAGAGAGAGAGAGAGAGAGAGAGAGAGAGAGAGAGAGAGAGAGAGAGAGAGCAAATATATTTGTTATATTTTTTTCCACCTATGGGTAGTGTACTGCCTCCAGTCTTTTTTCTCAAGTTCATGTTTAAAAAAGCAGCCTGCAATTTATGTCGCTGTGAAAGAAAACATCCACCGATATTAAAGTTCATTTTTCTCATACTGTGTTTGTGTGTGCATATAATCACAATACAAATATAATATGAATCGTAGACATACACACACATACGCACACACGCACGCACACACACACACACACGCACACACACACACCACACATACACACACACACACACACACACACACACAGACAGACACACACACACATAGACACATACGATATCTTGTAAATGTTGATCCATGAGGTGTGTTGTAGATTATGTGGCTGCAGGGTAAACGTCCATGAATGTTCAGGGGAAAGCACCTACTAGCAAGGAAGCAGCCTGATAGGTTGTTTGGTAGTGGGAGCCAGAGCGGAGTACGACAGGTGGTGTGTTGCCATACACTCCAGGAAGGAATGACCTGGTGAGTGATTACATTTGTCAGTAGTTGTGTTGATATGGAGGGGTAGATATATATCGAGTCGCCATATTGATATATATTGATATGTACACGTGGTATGGGACAGCCACAGAGAGCCGCGAGTGAGTGCTTCCTCTTAGGAAAGGTCAGGTTACCAGATACCAACATTAAGTTACAAAACTCTCACCACCTGTACATTATTCCCGCCCCCCCCCTCCCCCCCACGCAAAAAAAGAAAAAGAACGTGCCCGTACGTTCTACAGAACATAAAGGGGCATGAACATAATCAATAAGTGTGCAAGGTACATAATAATAGCCAGGTAGCAGACATACACAGGTCACCAATAAACTGAATCCCTACACAACTATACAAATTGAAGAGGGCTAAAGAAAATATGGAGCCTATGCAAACAAATAATGGAAATGCAACACAAAAAAGTAATAATATTGCCCACACAATACAAATATATTGAATTGCTAAAAGCAACCACCGGAAAAAGCAGAGCAAAACAGAAAAAATCACAATTAGAAGTGAAATAGAAGGAACCACGCAAGTAGGAAAGGGGGCAGAAAATATAAGTTAATCATAATGATAAGTGAAATATAAATAAACCACGTGAAAAAAAAGAAAAAAAAAGCGACAAAAATTATGCGGGTAGAAAGATTACAGTGGGAGCACAGTCACGTGCGTGCAACAAAAAACAAAAGTGAATGCCAAGCCATAATGTAAGAAGTGGGGTAAAAAGACCAGCGTACTAGCACAGAATAACGTGCGTGTAACAACAACAAAACCCAAAACAAGCAAAAGGACATGCCAAACAACAAAGTTAAGTGGGGAAAACCCACCAAACAAGCAAGATAAGCAGACAATGCTTCGGAAGAAAAGAATATACCAGAAGGAAGTCACAGATAGGTATAGAATGACACAAAGGGCATGCAAAAATGTATCATGTGGCGCGTCCAACATTAAAAGACGTCCATGGGCACAGTGGGTCCAACAGCAAGCCATTGGTGGGGCGGGCGGATGGGTGCCGCAGGCAAGGGTGGGCGGTGCTGGAAGTTGGCCGACAGCGTAGGAGGGCGGAGGGGGGAAAATCTCCCAGCCCATCTCGTGGCGCGGCTAGGATGGGATGAGGTCGCCGCTGGAGGGGGGGAGGGGGTGAGGGGGGAAGTGACCACGCCAAATCGGTCAAACCGATATAGTCGGAGGTCGTCAGGCGTGGGGACAGCCAGAGGGCGGGAGGGGGGCATGCGGGCGGGCGGCGAGGTCACTGAAATCCCCATATTATAACAGGTGGACACAAAAAAAAGTGAAAAACTTGCAAAACACTCTCACAAAAGTTAATGGAGGCCAATATAATAGATATGAAGCACTGAATATAAATGAATGCACATAGAAGCCAAGCAAATGTTACTAAAACTTTTCAATGCACAGGGTAACACTATAAGGCTAACAGTAGTGGAAAGAAAATCACAAGGCGACAGAAAGCAAGTTCTCACGAATCATACGCAAACGAAGCACAAAGCTAGCGGGTGGGAAGGCGTGGACGAGGATGGAAACCAACTGCAGGAGGTGGCAGGCGCAGTAGACGCTGAAGGAGGCGCAGTAGAAGTCCGACGGAAGACGGCCAGGGTAGCATCAGCAGTCGTATCAGCAGGAGAACCAGCGGACCAGGGGCAAGGGCACGGTACAGGAGACGCTGAAGAAGACACAGCAGGAGAGTGCACCAGCGGCAAGGGCACACAAAGGACCCGAGGGAGGGCGGCATGGGCAGTCAGCAGGACGCGTGAGAAAGCTTGCACATCTATGGGATGATGGATGCAACAGTCAGGGAGAAGCGTCGCAGGGCAGGCAGCGGATAAATGCAACTCACATCAGGAAGTCACGCAGTGTACGTAGAACACACACATGTGGGCGTGGATGGAGGGGCTAGCATCGTCACACAGGGGGAAGGAATCACTCACCAGGCCCAAAGGCTGATCACCAGTGTAACGGTTGATCAATGGTGAGTGGCGAGAAGAATTATAGCTGCAGTTGAAATGACGCAGGAAGGCCAGGAGTGGAAGCCAGGGCGGCGCGGTAGGCTTAGTAGCATCCAAAGTATAGTCGTAACGTGGGCGAGCGGGTGGTTAGGGAGGGACAGACGTGAGGGAAGCGTCCGACCCTAGCGGGCGAGTCCGAGGAAATGAGACGTGATATGCCAGACGATTGACCTGACCCAGCCCAGGATAAATCAGGTTGCCAGATACCAACATAGAATTACCAATTCTCACCACCAGTACAATCTTTTACGAGATTCACGATAATTTAATTAGACAAGAAAAGTGTCGGGAGCCACAGTTAGGGGTAACCTTGGTCAGATTTTAATTATTTCAACTCAGCCACCTTATCGTATCACTCCCTTCTCTCCCTCCTACCCTCACTACCTTCCTTTCTTCCTTTCCCATCCTCCTTTCTTTTCTCCTTATATTTATCATTAATTCCACTCCTCCTCATTGATCCTGCTTTACATACCAATGGTCCTAAGAGATTAATGGCAGAGGAGAAGGAGAGAAAGAGGGAGGGAATGGGTAGTGGGATATAGGAGGAGGCATGGAAGAGGGGGGTTGTAAGAGTTTGCGAAAGTATAGAGTAAAGCAACATTGGTTTTGAGGATTTATTTTATGATTTTGAAAGTTAACCTTAAAAATTTATGTTTAAAAAAAGGAAGATAAGGAGGAGGAAAAGATAAGATAAAGAAAAAGGATGAGCAATAGAAGGTTCAAGATAAATAAAGCAGAATATCGAGAAAAGGAAAGAAACCGAGGAAAGTAAGATAGGGGGAGGCGGTGGCTGAGTGGTTAGGGTCTCGGAGTTGTGAGCTCGATGTCCCGAGTTCGAATCCTGCCGGGGGGAGCTCTTTCGACCTTCTTTAACGCGGTTGACAAGAACCTGTAAGGTGAGGACAAGGTCCCGAGTTCAAGTCTTATGAAATTAAAGTTGCTGGCCAGGCAAAGACGGTATTTGTTTTTTGTTTGTTTGTATTTTGTTCAGGTTTATACGACTAAAAGTAGGGATTCGGTGAGTCCATTAAAATTATATCAGGGAGAGATTGTAAGTTTTGATGAAGATATGTGTAAAATTTTAAATTATTATTTCCTAAGTGTTTTTACCCAGGAGGATACACAGACGATACCAGACAATGAACAGATGTTTAGAGGAATTGATGATGAGGAACTCGAGATAATGTGATAACTAGGGAACTGGTACAAGAGGGTATATATAGAATGAAGAGTTTTAAATCACCAGGATCAGATGAAGTTTATCCCATGGTATCAAAATAATGCAAAGAGGTTGTTAATGAGTCATTAGTGCACATTTTTAGGAATTCGGTTGATCTAGGGGAAGTGTCGTTAATGTGGAGGAAAGGTGATGTAATTCCCATATTGAAGAAGGGCGATAGGTAATTAATGTAAAATTATCAATCCGTTAGTTTGACGTCAGTGGTACATACATTATTGGAATTTGTTATTGCAAAAAACATTAGAGAGCATTTAGAAAAGCATAATTTGGCAAATGATTCACATTATGGGCTCACCAAGGGTACCTCACCAATTTATTGAGTTTTAATAGGAGAATTTATGAGACAGAATAATGATGAGGATTATGATATAATATACCTGGACTTTAGTAGGGTTATTCGACAAAGTACCATATGAGAGACTATTAAATAAGGTTAAGGCACACGGAATACATGGGAAGGTTCGTCGATGGATTATATCTTGGCTAACTGATAGGCAACATAGGGTAACAATTAATTATTCAAAATCTAATTGGGGGCAGGTAACAAGTGGGGTTCCACAAGGGTTTGTTATGGGAACATTACTATTTTTTATTTACATCAAAGACTTAGATACTGGGAATAGCAGTAATATCAGCAAGTTTGATGATGATACTAAGATAGGTAGGATTATTAGATCACAGTCTGATCTAAACGGTTTGCAGGGAGACTTAGCTATGTTAAACGAGTGGGTAGTCAAGTGGCAGATGAAATTTGATATTGACAAGTGTAGCGTAATTAATGTTGGTAGAGAAAATCCTTGTACGTAATATGTACACTATACGCAATGAATCACTAAACATATCAGAAGATGAAACAAATCTGGGGGTGCGGGTAAGCTCAGATCTCCGTACTAGGAAACAATGTATTGAGGCTAGAAATCGAGCTAGTAGAGTGTTATGATTCGTTACCAGGAGTGTTAAAAGTAGAAGTGCTGAGGTTATTCTAAAGTTTTATTTGGCTCTAGTTAGACCTCACCTAGACTATGCGGTTCAGTTTTGGATTCCGTATTACATGATGGATATAGCCTTATAAGAACCAGTGCAGAGAAGGATGACCATAATGATACAGGGGATGCGTAATTTTACTTATGAGAAGAGATAGAAGCTATTAAAATTATGCTCACTCGAGATGCCTGGAGTAAGGGACAATCTGAAAGAAATTTGTAAATGGTTAAAAGGATACAATAAGGGAGATGTAGGAAAAGTTCCTGTGGCTTGTAAATAGGGTAGACAAAGAAGTAACGGGTTCAAACTGGAAAAACGTAGATTTAAAAAAGAATAAGCAATAGCTGGCTCACAAATAGAGTGGTAAATGATTGGAATGGATTAAGTCGTCAGGTATTTAGTGCAGAGTCAATAGGTATCTTTAAAAGGAGGCTAGATACTTTCACTGATGGGGATGAAAGGTGGATGTACGTATGTAGTGTTAAGTATCATGAACTATCTCGTGTAGGTAGGTCTCACAGCTTCTCGTAGCTTTCTTATTTTCTTATGTTATGCTATTAAATCCCAACAAGGAAAAACTGTCAAATCCATCGTCGAGTGGCCGATGACACCTGCATGCAAACATCCCTGTTCTTTCATCTATGACTTCAAATGTGTCGGAGGGAGCACCAGGTGGCAGCATGAGCCTGACTGAGGACCTGAACATCACAGAAAACGGGAACTTCACCTATAGACCACAGTTGTTTCTATAAAAATGCAGGCTGCGCCACCAAGGGCGAGGACCAACCATCACAGCCCTACAGAATGTGCAGGGGGCAACTGCTTAAGCCCTCAAAGAAAAAATAGCCTGCAGGCGCTATAAGCTCCAGCGTTCAAAAAAATGTCATATTCATGAAAAAATTGAGAAACACACGTGACTGGTATAATAGTGCTGCTTGTTTTCTTACATGTGGGGTGGAGGGAGGAAGATGGAGAGAGGGAAGTGAAGGAAGAAAGGTATAGGGATGAGGGAAAACAAGAGGTTACGGCCGCTATTTATTTTATTTTGCATCGGAGCCTATAGCGCCTGTAAGCTATTATTTTTTTCTTGAGTGCTCAGGTGGTTGGCCCTACATATTCTGGAGGGCTGTGATGGTTGTCCCTCGTCTGTGGTAGCACAGGTTGACTTCTATTTTTTAAACACAACATAATGGTAAAAAGGGACCTGTATAAGAAAGTTAAGGATGGGCAGGTGAATAACAAGCAGTATAATAAGCAGTATAACGAGATGGCTAGAACGGAAAAAAAAAATAAACAAGAGCAGGGAAGAAGAATTATGAGATTAAGGTTGCAGGGAAGGCAAAGACCGATCCAAAGGTATTTTTTCAGGTTTATAAAACAAAGACTAGGGAATTAGTGGGGCCATTAACAAATAAGCAGGGGGAGATTATAAGCACGGCAGAGGATATGTGTACAATTTTAAATGATTATTTCTTAAGAGTTTTTACTCAGGAGGATAAACAGAAGGTACCTGATAGTGAACATAAGTTTAGAGGAGATAAGAAACTCAAATATATTGTGATAGCTAGGGAAATGGTAGAAGAAGATATAGACGGAATGAAGAATTTTAAGTCACCAGGACCAGATTAACTGTATCCCAGAGTACTAAAAGAATGCAAAGGGGTTGTTAGTGATGCGTTAGTGCATATTTTTAGGAAATCGATTGATACAGGGGAAGTGCCGTTAATGTGGAGGAAGGGATATGTAGTTCCCATATTTAAGAAGGGAGATAGAGGATTAATGTCAAAGTATCGACCCGTTAGCCTGACGTCAGTGGCAGGTAAAATATTGGAAGTTGTTATTGCAAAAAACATTAGCGAGCATCTTGAAAAGCATAGTTTGGTAAATGATTCACAACATGGGTTCACCAAAGGTAAATCATGTCTCACTTTATTTATTGAGTTTATCATAGGAAAGTTTATGAAACAGCAGATAATGATGAGGATTACGATATAGAATACTTGGACTTTAGTAATGCATTCGACAAGGTGCCACATGGTAGACTCTTAAATAAGGTTAAGGCTCATGGAATAGATGGGAAGGTTCTTCGTTGGATTAGATCTTGGCTAAGTGATAGGCAACAAAGGGTTACAATTAATGGTTCTAAATCTGAATGGGGGCGGGTAACGAGTGGGGTTCCACAAAGGTCTGTTTTGGGTCCATTACTATTTTTTATTTACATCAACGACTTGGATAGTGGGATTAGTAGTGATATCAGCAAGTTTGCGGATGATACTAAGGTAGATAGGCTTATTAGATCACAGTCTGATGTAAATATTTTGCAAGGAGACTTAGATAAATTAAATGAGCGGGCAGATAGATCAATCAATCATTGGGGGCATACGCCGGGGGGCGCGTCGCCTCGCCCACCCTACGACGCCACTCCCGGGGGTCACTTCGCGCGAGTTCCCATACAGGCTCCTTTCCCATACCAAGCAGCTCTCGACAAGAAAAATCAACTTGACCCAGCCACGAGCCTTGTGGGCGCCCCCTTGGCCTCCTCCACGCCGGATTGTCTCTTACAGATACAACCCAATGGGAAGGATCGGTTTCAGGGTAGCGTGCCACATGCCCATATAGCCGGAGTCGGCGCTGACGGACTATGCAGGTAATAGGCCTCGATTCAGTCTCACGGTGCAATCGCTGATTTGACACGTAATCATCCCAGCGATACCCCATGATTCTGCAAAGACACTTATTACCAAAGGCATTGATTCGTCTCTTCAAGTCACTATTTAGTGTCCATGTCTCACAACCATAGAGTAAGACAGGGATCACACGCGACTTGAAGATCCGGATCTTTCTCCTCCTGCACAGGTACCGGCAACGCCAAATACTCCCGCTGAGCGAGTCCATAACACCGTGGGCTATGCCAATCCGCCGTAAGGCTTCTTGACGTGACCCGCCGTCATTTATGGACTGCGCTACCAAGGTATGTAAAACTTTCCAAGATCTCAATGTCCTCGCCACACGCATGAACAGACTGTACTGCTTCATCTAGTAAGTCTCCAAACACCTGGACCTTGGTCTTGAGCCAGGAGACCTCAGGACCCAAAGGCTTTGCCTCCTCGTGCAGCGCCTCGAGAGCCATCACCAGGACCTCCAGCGACTCAGCAAAGATTACTGCATCATCGGCAAAAACAAGATCAGTGATCTTGGTGTTGCCGACGGATGCTCCACAATCACTTTGATCTACAACCTTGTCCAATACCCAGTCCTTACAAGCGTTGAAAAGTGATGGGGCAAGGACGCACCCTTGCCTCACTCCTGTATTCTGAGGAAAGAAGCTGGATACACCTGCCCCACACTTCACAGCACTCTCAGTCCCAGAATACAGACCAGTTATCAAACCAATAGTCCTTGCAGGAATCCCTCGAGGTCGCAGAAGATCCCAGAGTGACTCACGATGCACTGAGTCAAACGCCTTCTTGAGATCAACATAGGCTGCAAGCATCCCCTGTCGAAACTCACGTCGGCGTTCCACCAGGACACGAAGCGCTAGGATACGGCCCGTTGTTGACTTACCAGGCGTGAACCCAGACTGCTGAGGTTTCTGATGCTTCACCAGATGACTGCGAATTCGTGTCAGCAATAGATGGGCAAGCACCTTGCCTGGTACGCTGAGCAGCGTAATACCGCGGTAAGTGTTGCAGTCCTGACGGTCCCCTTTCCCTTTCCAGATAGGGACGACCAGCCCCCTTTTCCAGTCAGGAGGAATGGTACCTGATTGCCACACGGCAGTCAGGCCAGCATGCAGCCCGCGGATCATGGCCTCACCCCCAGCTTTGAGGAGCTGCGCACTGATATTACAAACACCAGCTGCCTTTCCAGCCTTCAACTTTGCTACAGCCTCTCTGACTTCGTCAAGAGAGGGTGCGGTTTCGTCAATGGGAGGATCGGCATCCACTGCCTGTAACCCAGTGATGTGAAGCTGCTCAGTTGGAGGGTCCACCGTGAACAACTGCCCAAAGTACTCAGCCCAACGAGCCATCTGCCCATCCATGTCCGACACGAGGCGCCCATCTGCTGTTCGAAGAGCACTCGCCCGAGAAGGAGACTTGGAACGGAGCTTCTTCAGGGCTCGGTAGGCGGGTCGGAGGTCATTAGCGTTCAAATGACCCTCGACATCCTCAGCGAGACTTCTGACATACACAGCGCGCCAAAGCATTGTTCGCGACATCATAACACAGTGCTTCCATACGGGAATTCAGAAAATGTACTCTATGGCAGCCTACTGACTTCCGAGAGAGATATCTTACATATGGCAGCTTGTTTAAAGCACGGGCAGTCCATCAAGACCGTTGAGGAATGTTCAGATGCCACTTGTCAATTATAGACGAAGCATTTTAAAAAGTATCGCCTTCCTTCCCGCGAGTAATTTGAACAGAGGCGCATTGGTATGACTATCATTATTTTCATAATGAGTGGCAAGAAAGACCTAACAAAAGAACAAATTAAAGTTATTGTATCTCTACACAAGGCAGAGAGGCCAGTGGAAGAAATATCAAGGATTGTGGATGTTACGAGGAGATGTGTGCATAAGTGGGTGGAAAGTTTGACGGTGGGTTGCATCGTCGCGACAGCCGCGACACCAGAACATTATAAGTGGCCAGGGCGAGGGTGTAAAACATCAGCAAGCACCCTAACTGTCATGAAACGTCAAGTGGATGCCCATCCTCAATTAAGAGCAAGAAAAATATTGCGATATGACTTTTACATCCTCGTCCTGGCCACTTATAATGTTCTGGTGTCGCGGCTGTCGCGACGATGCAACCCACCGTCAAACTTTCCACCCACTTATGCACACATCTCCTCGTAACATCCACAATCCTTGATATTTCTTCCACTGGTCTCTCTGCCTTGTGTAGATATACAATAACTTTTATTTGTTCTTTTGTTAGGTCT
>JACEEZ010022955.1:106331-126331 GCA_016584305.1 Chionoecetes opilio | reverse complement strand
GATTTTAAAATGGCTTCAAATAACCCTGCCTCAGAGACCCTAACTGGGGAGGGGACCGCAAATATCCCAAGGTCGGACCGATCCAACGGTGACGACTCGAGGTGTCTTGACACTTGACATTTCCTCTAACTTTCTCTATATACATTTCTCCAAAATTCATGGTCTTAATCTAACTTCCAATCTATATAATATAATCCCTCCTCCTCTAATCCTCATTTTTGTTTTCTCACCAAAACCCAAGTTAATACTGACAATAGTCCTTTTTTTGTATCCTCTTACTTTATCTACTCTAATTTACAATACCAAGCTGGCTGATCATATGTACGCATCGACATAATTTACTCTCGTTCCTACGGTATTGAATCTTCAGATTTTTTCAATATGGCTTCGACTTCCAAAGTCATTCTCTAACTAAATGTATATGTGCTGTATATCTCTCAACATATTCATCAGATAAGTTGAGTTCTTTTATTATTTATGGAGCGGCGGTGGCAGAGTGGTTAGCGTCTCCAAGTGGCGTGCTCGGTAACCCGAGTTATTAGAGCGAATTAGATTAGAGCGAATATCCACTTAAGATCTTTCTGCAACCATCGAGTGGCCTACGAACACCCACATGCTACCCATTAACTCTACCTTCGATTGCGAGTGCATCGAAGGATATACGTAGGTGGGCGGCATGAGCCTCTAATCAAAGGCGTTACTATTAAATCATACCTGCGCCTCCATGGGCCAGGGCCAACCATCACAGTCCTCGAGTGAACCACTAGACCCAACTTTCCGAGCCTGGAGATCACTGCCTACAGGCGCTATATGCACGAATGTAAAAACTAAACAAAATCAACAATTAACTTTCAAAGTGTAGCACATCATAACAGATTTACCTTTTGTTGAAGTCTACATTTTGGGGGATTTTAATGTGCACCACCAACGTTGGCTATCATATTCAATTAATGACCAATCTAGTGCAAGAGCCTACAACTTTGATATACTTAATGACCTTAAGCAGCTGGTGTAGCACCATACCTGTATTCTTGACCACCATGTAGACATCTCCTGAAATCATAGCCTTTATATTTATGCACGTAATCATGCCAAATATATTATTGAACATACCACCAAAATTTCCTCATTAAGAAATGTCAAAATGTTTCTAGTTCCAACTCTTTTCGTGACATCTGCCACTAATCTACATACATCTCCAACATTTTGTCTTCTTCATCTTTTCCTCTTACGTTTCACCACGATGATTCCACATCTGTCTCATCTTTTTCTAAAACTGAACTCTTCGTTTAAACCTTTGCACATAATTCAACTCTTATTGGATTTATTGTTCCTTCTCCTCCACCTTCTGACTATATCATGCCTGTTATTAACTCTTGTAATGAAGTTTTGTATGCCTGCTCTGGCCTTGATCGTCGGAGCGATTGCAGTTATGATAGAGTCTCTCCTATTGTTCTCAAAAACTGTGCTTATGTTTTTGCATTCTACCTGGTCAAATTTGTCCGTCTTTGTTTATTTACGTCCACCTATCCACCATGCTGAAAGTTTGCTCATATTCAACCTGTTTCTAAGAAGAGTGACCGCTCTCGCCCCTCAAACTACCGTATTATAGCTTTCCTTTCCTGCCATTCTAAGGTTGTACAATATATACTAAATGAGACGATTCTTAATTATATCAGATCACAATGTTTTATCTGATCACCAGTGTAGTTTCCGTAAGGGGCGATCCACTGGCGATCTTCTAGTTTTCTAACTGAATCTTGGTCATCCTCTTTTAGGATTTTTTGTGAAACTATTGCAGTTGCCCTTGACTTATCAATGACATTTGATAAAATCTGGCACAAATCATCAATTTCTATATTAACCTCTTTGGGTTTCTATCCTTCTCTCTTCAATTTTATTTCCATTTATATCTCATGCTAATTTATATCTCTTGTATATTCATATCTCTTATATATTTATATATATCTCTTCTATATTTATATCTCTTGCTAAATCAGCCTCTAATATGTTAGGTGTCACGTGACGTCTGCGTCCTTTTTCTTCTCCCTCCCAACTGCTTTGCTTGGTCCTTACATCCTTACAGGGAGGGGTCTTACCTGCCCATGTATGGAGTTGTGGGAAATGTATTTGCATGATTAGATCATATGTAGGAGATGTGTTTTGTATGGTTATATAATAGGATAAAATAAGTATTTGGTATGTGTAGATATTCCTGTTAGGCAACTTTAGACATTCTCTGTCGTGTCGCTCCTCGGCAGTCCGCATCTCAACACCACCGAAAGTGATACCTTGTACTCCGGCTTCCCTCTCCTCAATATAGCAGAGCCACCCGGAGTTTACATTTCATTCTACTGAAAGCCCAAAGGACGTGTCACCAAGACATGTCTTAGAATTGGTGAGTACACCTCCTACATATTATATAATCATGCAAATACGTCTCCAAGAGTATGCCTTTCACGTATAGGAGGGATCCACTCAAACAGCTCTCCTAAACAGGTTAAGTTAAAAGCTTTTCGTCACATCAACTTCCCTCCTCTAACTTACTGTCTTCAATATATCAATCAGTACCGCAATGTTGGCTATCTACTAGCTATCTCCTACAATTTTTTTCATGCTTACTGCTCTTGTGAACATGTTAACTGCCTCCCCCCCCCCCTCCTGCTGCCTCGCTGCTCAAGACTTTCTTTCATGCACTCAGTCTTAGTGGTGTTGTAGACAATGTCATGCTCGGTAGCACACACCTAACACACATTAATATTGTCCTGCAACGCATCCCAAATAAGCCTGTAAAAGTTGAAATATCAGGCAAACCATTCTTTCGGTCCGACGGACCAGTTCTGCGCATGCGCACTATGAATTTGTGTGTTGCCTGGCAACGGAGACTCTACCCAGACTACCTTCGTTCACTTGTACCTCTAAGCCTTACAAGTACGGAATAGTAGTACGGCATAGGAATGTGTGTGTTGCCTGGCAACGGAGATGCTACCCAGACTACCTTCGTTTACTTGTACCTTTAAGCCTTTCAAGTACGGAAAAACGAACTCACAACCTTGGATGCTTCCTCCTCCTGCTTATTAATTATGGCGGTTAATATTCCGCATGAGTTAGTGGGCTCTATAGGCCTTCCAACTTACCTTTTCTTTATCATTTTCGGCTCAATATAATGTGCAGTAATTATTAATTTCCGGAAACCAAAAATATTACACTTATTTTCATATAATAATAGCTAGGTTAGGTTAGGTTTAGGTTTGGTTAGGTTAGCTTTAGGTTATGTTTAGGTTGGGTTTAGGTTTTCTTAGGTTGGGTTTAGGTTTTCTTAGGTTGGGTTAAGTTTAGATAGGTTTGGGTAAGTTTCGTAAGTTATTTAGATTAAATAAGCGAATCTGATGGTGCGCAAATGCCCGGCTGCCCCGGCTGGTTGACACTGCCAACTCCTGCGGAATATTTTCCATTGTAGCTGCGAGACCTCTAGCCGAATTTCGCAAGTTGTCATATATTCAACTGAACTCAATTCGAAAGGAGGACATAATACAAAGTTTACTGACCGCGCCTGAACCTGGAGAGGATGGAAATCTATAGCATTACTGATACAGTTAATAGCTCTGATTGCAGAAGTTGAATATTTAAGGAAGGCTCTTATATCTACTGACAGCGTCAATAACAAGCAGGTGCGAGATCTTCAAGCAATATGATCGAACAACAGGAGGGCATAGCAAAACAGCAACGTTTACTTCAAGACATAGTCCGGAAGGCAACAAAAAGTAGTTTGATGATACTATGTAGGCACTCCTGAAGGCCAAGAAAGTCTGGAAGGTGCTGCTACGGATGATGCTAAAATTAAGAAGGTGTAGGCAACAATTGGTTTATCTACAAACGAGAGAGAAACGTGAGAGCATCACGACGGCTGCGTAATACTAGAGGTTAGGCGTTGACGCATCCTGGTCACGGTAGCGTCGCGAGAGGACTGAGACACCATGCTGGAACAAGAAAATTTCCTGAAGGAGGCAGGTGAGACGTTAAAGCAGATTATCATACATAAGGACACACATCCTGCCGTAAGAAAGGAGTGGAAAAGACTGTAGGAGGCGGAAAAGATGGAGAAAGAGAAACCCGAATACGTCAGTTGCAAAATAAGAGTAGAAAGTTGGAGGGCAGACCATTGTTGTATCTGGTGTTATGTGTGTGATATTTTAAGAGTGGTCCTGGTATGTTTTACTTTATTTATGTAGTGTGTTTGGTTGTGATTTGTGATTTTTTGGAGGCAGGTATTTGTGTGTCTTTTATATGATTGTCTTGAGGCATTCTTATTTGCGCCTGTGAGTGCGCGTATGGCTGCATGTGAATTTGCATGAATGGTTGGTCTTATGAGTAGTGCTTTTTAGCGTGTGTTTTTCGTTTGCACGCGTGCGTGTGTGTGTGTTCTACGTATCTAATTGGCATACTAGGTAATTGATTTGTTTTCAATGGTATGTTGGTTCAGGTATATTTACCATTGTTTTTAATGTGCTTGGAAAAAAATTGTTATATGTTGTTATATTGTATTTTCTTTTTTCTAGTATTCTTAGTTTAGAGTTATCTTCTTCCAATTTATTCTATATTTGTTCAGCTCTTTCGTAGAGTCTTATATCAATCGGTTTGGTCTTTGTTAGTTAATGTATTTCTTGTGTGTTGAGTGTGTATATATATATATATATACCTTTGATGTGTTGCTAATCTGAGGGCTTTGTTTTGTGTTATCTGCAGTTTCTTTATTTGTGTTTTTCTCATTCCTATTGACGGGATAGGTGTATAGTCTAAGGTAGGTAGCTTGGTAGGACTAAGTTGGTAGGACTAATGTTTTTACTAAATGTGTTTTAATTTTAAATTGACGTACTTCTAAATCTGAAGAGGCGTGTTAGAGCTTGTAAGGCCTTTTGGTGCCTGTCTTTTATTATGTTTTGTATATCCTCTGCTTGTGATTGTGAGCCCTAGTGTC
The DNA here is from genome assembly GCA_016584305.1 of Chionoecetes opilio. NCBI lineage: Eukaryota > Metazoa > Arthropoda > Malacostraca > Decapoda > Majidae > Chionoecetes > Chionoecetes opilio. The sequence continues at coordinate 121,353 of JACEEZ010022955.1, read as the reverse complement.
TTTCCTTTGTTTTGGGTGTCCAATATATATAATTATTTATGCATTTAGTTTTTGCTTTCAGTCATATAATTGTGAATATATTATTTTATTATTTTATTTTTCATTGTTTTTCCTACGGGTGTATGCGGTTTACTTCTCTGGCAGTCTTTCTGTTGGGAATTTCCTTACATTTCCAAGATTAGTGGATTATTTGTGTTGTGTCGTCTGTGTATGATATATGTGTACAATGTATGCCTTGTAATGGGTCTGGTAGGTCCCTGTTTTTTGTAATAAATAGTGCTGGAGATAATACATTGCTCTGGCGTACACCAAATTTTAGCCCATTAGTGCCCAAGTGTACTTTAAAGGAAATCTCCATGAAAATTTGGTAATATTAGGGAGTGGACCAGACCATACCATTGACGGAGAGTGTGTGTTATCCTATCGCTTGCAAAGTACAGTCACTGCCCCTGCTAACTGCCCTACAGCAGCCGCCACTGACATCATATTTATAATCTTGCCTGCTTCTACTGTGGTCTCTAATGGCCCCAAATCAACCAACTGTTCAACGTTTATTTCCATGACTGCCACAAACTGAACCCAAGCAGGAGTTTCTAAAAAATATGTATACCCATAGACCACTGTATACCTGGACGGACTGCACACGCGACAATGTTTTGAATTGCGGGGCTGCATAGGGGCCTGCGGGGCGCCCGACAAAGAGATATAGTGCTCTATGGACTATCATATAGACTGGTTTATCAGTATATATGATATACTGTAATCTTCGTAAATGTTTGTTCTATAATATTATCAAATAAAAAACAGTAAAACACGCTAAAGAAATGCCATTACGAGACTATGAAGAAATATGCATGAACTTAATATTCACTTAACTCTTCGCCATTTAAAACTTTGCGAGTCAGCTTTTATCATGAAGGGTATCAATAGAAGCGCAATTAATTAGCTTTCCATTGCTATATTTCGTTATCTGATAAATTAATTAGAACCATGCATAAATTAGCGTTAAATAAATAAATAAAATCATATATCGAGTAATTTTCCCGATTGATGAGGTTATTTATTTAGTTAACGCTAATTAATACATGGTGCTAATTCATTTATCAGAAAAATAAATATAAAAGTAAATAAATAACATCATCAATCGGGTAATTTTCCCGATTGATGATGTTATTTATTTACTTATATATTTATTTTTTTGATAAATGAATTAGCACCATGTATTAATTAGCGTTAACTAAATAAATAACCTCATCAATCGGGAAAATTACTCGATTTATGATTTTATTTATTTATTTAACGCTAATTTATGCATGGTTCTAATTAATTTATCAGATAACAAAATATAGCAATGGAAAGCTAATAAAATTGCGCTTTTATTGATACCCTGCATGATAAAAGTTGACTCGCAAAGTTTTAAATGGCAATGAGTTGAAGTGAATATTAAGTTCATGCATATTTCTTCAGAGTCTCGTAATGGCATTTCTTTACCGTGTTTTACTGTTTTTTATTTGATAATATTATAGAATAAACATTTACGAAGATTACAGTATATCATATATACTATATAGTATATCAGATAAACCAGTCTATATGATGCGTATATATATATATATATATATATATATATATATATATATATATATATATATATATATATATATATATATATATATATATATATAATATATATAGTATATATATATATATATATAATATATATATATATATATATATATATATAATATATATATATAATATAATATATATATATATATATATATATATATATATATATGAATCTGAGCGGCCCTCCGACTTCAGGGCAAGTTCAGGCCCATGTGCAACAGGCCGATATTCCGTGCGCAGTCCAGGTATACAGTGGTCTATGGTATACTTTAAAACCAGTGTGTGATTTTAACTACGCTCTACAACCATTTTTGTAATGAGCTGGAGTTACCTTTCATTAAAACTGCCCACCTCTTTAACTCTCTGGGCCTCTCTTACACAGAAATTCGCTCATTACATACACAATGTTGTTAGAATCTTTTGTTTTTTTGGTAAACAAATATAACATACAAATAATGTTAGTTTACTAGTTACAGGTTACAAACCACATTTCTTGAACATCACCAGGATACCTCACTTCCACACACCTTAAGCTAAGCAGACACTGTTTATTTCCTCAGCACACGAACAGTAACTTATACGATACCTACGTCGCTCTTACCACTTCACATCACCGTCCTGCGACAAACTATCTTTCAACGTGCTGGTCACTCTCATTCACAGCCAACCTTAACAATATCCCTCACTGGTCCACAACAACGAAATCCACTTTCCACGTCTCGCCGAAACCCCTTCACCTGCAGCTAATGTTCTATGCCCAGGTTTCCACTGAGGTAATATCCTCCTGCGATCCCTAGATCGCAGCTATTCCCCGTCTTGGATACTCGCCTTTCTTAACACAGCAAAACTGTTGTTTTGGTAGTCGTGGGTCTTCTAAGCAATGGGTCTCCTCCGATCTCAAAATACCAACCATCCTGCTAAGCCACGACAATACTATAAACCACTTTTTTTACGGTTTCTATACCATTCCTCAATATATATATATATATATATATATATAATATATATATATATATATATATATATATATATATATATATATATATATATATATATAAATTATATATATATATATATATATATATATATATATATATATATATATGAGGAATGGTATAGAAACCGTAAAAAAAGTGGTTTATAGTATTGTATATATATATATATATATATATATATATATATATATATATATATATATATATATATATATATTATTATATATATATATATATATATTATATATATATATATATATATATTTGATAACTTGAGCAAACTATGTAGGTCAACATACCTCATACACTCAGTAAATCTCCCACAGACTCCAGTAAAACTCCTGTTAATGTCCTCTAACCAGATCCCGCCATTTCGCCCTCAGCCCGCGGTTTGTATACAAAACTCTGAACACAACAAACAGCGGACAACAGAGATGGGTCGTAAGCCCGCCTATTTCAAATCCTCATATTCACCCCCTCCAACTGTATGCGTGCTCCCCCAGGCCCACGCACACTAAACCCACAAGCAATGCATCTAGATCCTTATTTTTTATGTTCAGCCAGCCTTAGAGAACGCCTAAGACTTATGGTTTCTTTCACTCCACCTTAGCTGTTCCACTGTGTTCTTCCTCATGTAATTGTTCACATTCTGGCACATCCTGGGTGTGTACATGAGTTAGGTCCTGCTCCAATGCCTCATCTTCCTGCTTCTCCTCAATAGACTACAATCCTTCACCGATTCCAAACATTCTCAACCCCTCAGTTATGCCTGGCATTTCTACCTCCTGCTTACCATCGCCCGTCAGGGTGGCAAGGTTGGTAGAGACGTGAACTTGCAATGTGCAGCGTCCCTGCGCATTCGGTCAGCGGTTCGAGTCCGCCTAGTTCATGTTGACGTGGCGGCGCTTTGTATAGTCAATAACCTTGTAGTTGGTACTTGCAAAGTGTCTGGATAGGATGAAAATCTTATCTTATCTTATCCTGCTTACCATTGGACCTCTCACCTTGTTTAGATTGTTTTGGTTAATCAACATCATCTAACTGCCTACAAGGCCGCAAATTACTCCGATGCAACCCCTTATCCTGACCTAGTTCGTTTAGTTGTCTTACCTTGTACCCTCCATTAATTTCATCTTAAAATTCCAGAATTACCCAAACCTCTGCTGCAAACTTTGGATATATCTTATTGCTCCCCACTACAGCATGGTCCTTTAGCAGTACACGTTGTCTTTCCTTCAAATGTTCTGCCAGTACCTGCTCCTGTCTTTTCTTTCTATTCCGCTCATTATACTCGTCTATGTTGTTCTTTGCAGCTTTCCATGCCGCTTGTTGTGTCTTCTGAAGCTTCTTCACCAATTGAGTGTGGGTGGTAACAGCCTCCTCAAAGCCTAATGTAAATATATCCAGTGGTAAATGAAGTTCCACGCAAACACCAAGTAGTGAGGTGAAAATCCCGTCACAGCATGGGGTGTGCTGTTGTAAATAGCTGTAAGGCTGGACATATACTTTGGCCATTGCTCCCTTTGCTCTGTAATGGCTAATGTAGCCAACATACCATGCAGGGTCATATTAAATCGTTCACAGACATCATATCTCTGAAGATGGTATGGGGTGTTCCTTGACTTCTTGATATGGTAATATTTGCACAGTTCCTCGATCAATTGACCTAAAAAACCTCCTACCCTGGTCACTATGTGGCGGCGGTAGCAGAGTGGTTAGCGTCTCCGAGTGGCGTTCTCGGTGACCCGAGTTCGATCCCCGATGAGAACCAAAATCCACTTAAAATCTTTCTGCAATGTCGAGTGGCCTAAAAACACCCACATGCTGCCCATTAACTATACGTTCGATTGCGAGTGCATCGGAGGAAACAGGGGGGTGGCATGAGCCTCTTATCACAAGCGTCACTATAAAAATCCTGCCTGTGCCACCACGGGCGAGGGCCAACCATCACTGTCCTCGAGTGAACCTCAAGGTTCTTAAAGTACCATCCAAGGTGCCAAGGTACCATCCACCTCTGGAGGTCACTGCCTACAGCCGCTATATAGACCAACATGTAAAATAAAAATGACTATACACTTGCTCTTGGCAACATAACCAGTTAAATATTTCCTCCACTAATACGTATATTGGGTACTGTGCCTACTTTCTCGTTCTTGGTGGGAAAGGCCAGTGCAAACTTACTAAACACATCCGTGACAATCAAAGCATTTTCCTTCCCATCCCTAGCAGGATCTAACTCAGTGAAATCCATGGCCAGCACTTCCCAGGGTTTGTTAGCTTTAATTGATCCCAATTTAGTTTTATCACTTGGACACGCATCTTTTACCATTGCACAAGTCTTGCACCCAACCACATACCTCTTTATATTCTCCGGCAGCCCAGGCAATGCAAAAGTCCTCTTAAACAATGCCACGGTCCTAGCTACTCCTTGATGCATTCCTGGTCCAGGCTACTCCTGGATGAAACATTCATCATGCGCCCTTATCATTACCTCCTCTCTCGGACCAACTGGCAGGACCACTTTCCACTTGCTCTGTTCCCTCCTCTCTCCTCTCCAATATATTATCCCATCTCTCATGACCAACTGTCGTCTTATCCTCCACAACTGTTTAAACATCTCTATATTGAGCAGATCTCTTATATTCATCTGATGCAGCCACCCAACCACCTGCATCCAGAATTTCACTAGCACTGGACATGCATTTTCTAAGCATTCAAACACTTCACTCGGGGTCTCCACTTGACTGTTCCGTACTCTGATCAGCGCTGGCTTTTCTTAAAAAAACATACAAATAGGTCACAGACACCTTGTCTGGGATGGGTTGTCCTTGCAACCCATCTGCTTTACACTCTCCTCAGCGTCTCGTATCCACTCATCTAACTCACTGGCCCTCCTTAATCTCCATGAAAATTTGGTAATAATAAGGAATGGACGAGACCATACCATTGACGGAGAGCGTGTGTTGTCATATCGCTAGTAAAGTTCAGTCACTGCCTCTGCTAACTACCCCACAGCCGCCACCACTGACATCATATTTACACTCTGGCCTGCCTCTACTGTGGTCTCAAATGGCCCCAAATCAACCAAATTTTCAACCTTTACTTCCATGATTGCCACAAACTGGGCCCAAGCAGGAGTTTCTAAAAATATATATATATACCCAAAAAACCAGTGTGCGACTCTGCTACCATTTATGTAATGAGCTGGAGTTACCTTTGATTAGAACTGCCCACCTCTCTTACTCCCTGGGCCTGTCTAACAAAAAAAAATCGCTCACTACATACACACTGTTGTTAGAATCTTCTACTCTTTGGGTAAACAAATATATGATACACAAAATATTAGTTTACTTCTTACAGTCTACAAACTACAATTCTTGAACATCACCAAGACACCTCACTTACACACACCTTAAACTAACCAGGCACTGGTTATGTCCTTAGCACACGACAGTAACAAAGAATATACCTACGTCGCTCTTACCACTTCACACCACCTTCCTGTGACAAACTATCTTACAACCTGCTGGTCGCTGCCATGCACAGCCAACCTTAACAATATCCCTCTTTGGTCCACAACAACGAAATCCACCGAGGTACTTCGATTATCACAAGGTCGCTGCTATTCCCCGTCTTGGATCCTATCCTTTCATAACACAGCACAACTCCTGCTTTGACATTCGTAGGTCTCCTCAGCAGTGGTCCTCTTACAACCTCAAAATAACAACCATCCTGCCAAGCCAGGATTATACTATAAATCATTCCTTTTACTGTTACTATACCATTCTTCATATATATGCTGAGAGAGAGAGAGAGAGAGAGAGAGAGAGAGAGAGAGAGAGAGAGAGAGAGAGAGAGAGAGAGAGAGAGAGAGAGAGAGAGAGAGAGAGAGAGAGAGAGAGAGAGAGAGAGAGAGAGAGAGAGGAGAGAGAGGAGAGAGAGAGAGAGAGAGAGAGAGAGAGAGAGAGAGAGAGAGAGAGAGAGAGAGAGAGAGAGAGAGAGAGAGAGGGAGAGCATAGGTTGAGCGGCGCTGTGATTTATTTAGTTAACGCTAATTTATGCATGCTGCTAATTCATTTATCAGAAAACGAAATATATCAATGGAAAGAAAATATAATCTCAATTCTATTGATATGTTCAATGTTATAAGTTGTCTCACAAAGTTTTAAATGGCGACGAGTTGAAGTGAGTTTTAAGTTCATGCATATTTCTTCAGAGTCTCATAACGGCATTTATTTAATCTGTTTTACTGTGTTTTATGTGATAATCTTATTGAACAAACATTTATACATTTATAAACAGCATACCATTTATACATGTATAACATGATATACTGCGGGGTCATGCCTTAAGAACTTCCGCGGGTCTAGAGTGAACGGAGAGGCCCTGGCAGCAAGATGGCGCCCAGTAGCGTTTAACATAGGTCTAATGAATGGTGTTACCAAGATAAAGAGACAGAAGGTAACGTCACCTCCCCGGGGCGTCGAGGCAAAATCAGTCCTTTGTGCGCATGACGTCAATGGGTATAGCGCCAACGGCGCCACCGTTCAAATATTTTATGGCCTCACTGAGGCCTCACCGCCGACCCGACACCTGACACGCCTGACACCTCCCACCATCTCTCTCTCTCTCTCCCTCTCTCTCTCTCTCTCTCTCTCTCTCTCTCTCTCTCTCTCTCTCTCTCTCTCTCTCTCTCTCTCTCTCTCTCTCTCTCTCCCATCCCGTAAAGGCCGGTTCCCATCAGCCCGCTTGAACGGCCGTCTTACAACAACACCGCTCAAGAATGACGTCACCATCATCACCGCTTGAGTGGTATTTGTGGTAACTGGGCACAGTTGGCAACTCTGCTCGAGCGGACACCGCCGAGCGGGAGAGATGACTTGAATTTAACTTTGTACGGCGGCCGTACAGCGGTACGGCGGTGCGGTAGACTTTGTTGTGACGTCATTGTGACGTCTTTGTTGTTGTACGGCGGCCGTACAAGCGGGAAGGTGGGAACCGGGCTTAAGCCACCCATATTATTTACCTTGATCAGTATTGTGTACTCGAGAGAGAGAGAGAGAGAGAGAGAGAGAGAGAGAGAGAGAGAGAGAGAGAGAGAGAGAGAGAGAGAGAGAGAGAGAGAGAGAGAGAGAGAGAGAGAGAGAGAGAGAGAGAGAGAGAGAGAGAGAGAGAGAGAGAGTTCTAGCTAGCACACAAGCTGGGGACGAGACCCTTTGCTTGTGCCGCTGTTGCCGCTTAGCGGGACAAGCAAAGTTAATTTCCCACCTGACATGCAAGGCCATGGCTTATTTTCTTATGTTCTTATGGTCTTATGTTCATACCTCCTCCCTTCCCTTACCTTCTCCTCCTCCTACCCCTTCCCCTACCTCCTCCTCCTCCTCCTCCTCCTCCTCCATCTTCTCTTTCACTCTCACCCTCCTCCTCGCCCTCTTAATTCTTATTGACGTCACTTCCCCCAGCGCGGCAAAAGGGAGGTGACGTTACCTTCTGTCTCTTTACCTTGGGTGTTACCCTCTTATACAGAGACCCTAGACGCGGTGTGGGCAGTGGGTAGCCGGCGTCTGTTTCCACCGCTGCTCCGCTCCCAACACACATCACCCAACTACTCTCTCTCTCTCTCTCTCTCGCTCTCTCGCTCTCTCTCTCTCTCTCTTCTCTCTCTCTCTCTCTCTCTCTCTCTCTCTCTCTCTCTCTCTCTCTCTTCTCTCTCTCTCTCTCTCTCTCTCTCTTCTCTCTCGTCTCTCTCTCTCTCTCTCTCTCTCTCTCTCTCTCTCTCTCTCTCTCTCTCTCTCTCTCTCTCTCTCTCTCTCTCTCTCTCTCTCTCTCAGTTTACAACTTATGCCTCATTATAGAATCATATATTATGCACTGACGTCGCGAAGCTCCACCCCCAAGCGCACACTGGCGCTGATGTAAACAAAATGCATTGCTTTACCTGTAAACGCGGTACACTTACGCTTACTAACCTATTTTGTTATTGCTGGGTAAGTTATTGATGATGTTCATCTGTCAGACTAGGTCCTTCAGATGTTGGACTCAACAAAACTGCAAGAAAATTGGGAATTAAAAATTATCTTTATAACATTTCACGGCACAAGTGGAAGGACATCATCACGACTCTTCATTTACCACGGCGGTAAATTGATACTTTCAACCAGAAAATGAGTACGAAGTCAAAAGTACTCTTTACCATGAAATTTGAAGTGTTAAGAGTGATGATCACATCAAGAATCATCTGAAAGGCCTCATTTTGTCGTTCTCCTCCCTCCTTCAAAACAAACCATATACTGACTGAATATTTTTACTACATTAGGAGGTTAGATGTGGGGTTAGGTTTAGTTTAGGTTTGTTTAGATTAAGTAAAAAAAAAAAGGCGTGCCTCAACAGCAGTCGTGTTACATGTTAGACGTGAGGTTTGAATATATAAGAAATTAGCCCCGATGGTGGAGCTGCGGTACGCGGCCGGCGATCATTTTATCTTATAACATCGCTAGGGATTATGGAACCATACAGTGTAGGAGCGTACAAGCATTGATAGTTATATATATATACATATATATATATATATATATATATATATATATATATATATATATATATATATATATATATATATATATATATATATGTATATAATATTTATATATATATATATATATATATATATGTATATATATATTTATATATATATATATTTATATATATATATATATATTTATATATATATATATATATATATATATATATATACTTATATATTTATATATATATTATATATATATATATATATATATATATATATATATATATATATAATATATATATATATATATATATAATATATATATATATATATATATATATATATATATATATATATAATATATATATATATATATATATATATATATATATGTATATATATAATATTATATATATATATATATATATATATATATATATATATAATATATATATATATATATATATATATTATATATAATATATATATATATATAATATATATATTATATATATATTTATTATATATATAGTTATATATAATATATATATATATATAATATATATATATATATTATAATATATTATATATATATATATATATAATATAATATATATATAAATATATATATATATATATATATATATATATATATATATATATATATATGCAGTGGTCATGAGTATGCAGTGGAAGTCTCAAATCGATTTGATGTGCCCGGTGCCCTCGAGGACCCTGTAGAACTGTGAATACCTCTACAAGGTATAGGTATAGGTATAGTTTGTATAGGCATAGTGTACCTATACAAACGTGAAACTCTACAAGCTGCCACGGAGTGTATTGGAAACTGCCCGAGGTCAAGTCAGGCAAGACGCTCGAGAAAATCGAGGAGAGTCGCGCTGCCAGGCTTGCTGGGAACCAGCTAGATGGGAACAGGAGAGGGCTCTGTCACGCCGGACTAGAACCCTTCTGGGGAGAGACAAGGAGAGGGATGTCAGGAGTCTCGCTGAGGATTTCGAGGGCCATTTGAACGCTAATGACCTCCGACCCGCTTACCGAGCCTTGAAGAAGCTCCGTTCCAAGTCTCCATCTCGAGCGAGTGCTATTCGAACAGCAGATGTGCGCCTCGTGTCGGACATGGATGGGCAGATGGCTCGTTGGGCTAACTGGAGTACTTTGGGTAGTTGTTCACGGTGGACCCTCCAATTGAGCAGCTCCACACCACTGAGTTACAGGCAGTGGATGCCGATCCTCCTTTTGACGAAACAGCACCCTCTCTTGACGAAGTCAGAGAGGCTAGCAAAGATGAGGGGTGGAAAGGCAGCTGGTGTTTGTAATATCAGTGCGCAGCTCCTCAAAGCTGGGGGTGAGGCCATGATCCGCGGGTTGCATGCTGTCCTGACTACTGTGTGGCAATCAGGTATCATTCCTCCTGACTGGAAAAGGGGGCTGGTCGTCCCTATCTGGAAAGGGAAAGGGGACCGTCAGGACTGCAACACTTACCGCGGTATTACACTGCTCAGAGTACTAGGCAAGGTGCTTGCCCATCTATTGCTGATACGGATCCGCAGTCATCTGCTGAAGCATCAGAGACCTCAGCAGTCTAGGTTCACTCCTGATAAGTCAACAACGGACCGTATCCTAGCGCTTCGTTTCCTAGTGGAACACCGACGTGAGTTTCGACAGGGGATGCTTGCAGCCTATGTTGATCACAAGAAGGCGTTTGACTCAGTGCATCGTGAGTCACTCTGGGATCATCTGCGACTTCGTGGGATTCCTGCAAAGACTATTGGTTTGATGACTGGTCTGTACTCTGAGACTAAGAGTGTTGTGAATTGTGGAGGAGGTGTATCCAGCATATTTCCTGTTAATACAGGAGTGAGGCAAGGGTGCATCCTTGCCCCATCACTGTTCAACACTTGTATGTACTGGGTATTGGACAAAGTTGTAGATCAAAGTGATTGTGGAACATCCTTCGGCAACACCAAGATCTTGTTTTTGCCAATGATGCAGTAATCTTTGGTGAGTCACTGGAGGTCCTGGTACTGGCTCTCGAGGCGCTGCACGAGGAGGCAAAGCCTTTGGGACTTGAGGTCTCCTGGCTTAAGACCAACGTCAGGGTGTTTGGAAGCTTACTAGATGAAACAGTACAGTCTGTTCATGCGTGCAGCGAGGGCATTGAGATCTTGGAATGTTTTACATACCCTGGTAGCGCAGTCCATAATGACGGCGGGTCACGTCAAGAAGTCTTACGGCGGATTTGCATAGCTTACTATGTTATGAACTCGCTCAGCAGGAGTATTTTGCGTTGTCGGTATATGTGCAGGAGGACAAAGATCCGGATCTTCAAGTCGCTTGTGATCCCTGTCTTATTCTATGGTTGTGAGACATGGACACTAAATAGCGACTTGAAGAGACAAATCGATGCCTTATAGTGAGGCAGCTTAGCACCGAATTTCAAAGGGATGGGGACATGCCGGATAAAAGCACCAAATTTTGATCAGGCAATCTTCAGGGTCCCAGCTCTGATTCTATAACCGGCGCCAAGCGATACGACCACTCTTATGCTTCTACGATACATTTTTGTAATATGAGCAATTTAACACATACGAAAATCAAGAAAAAATGTAAACTCTTTCAGACCGTGCGTATATTTACCCAACATGGTGCAAAATTGCCATGTTTCTTGTTTTAAGGTATTTTCTGAGTATGGTTGCTCATTATTTGGCCCATTAGGGGTGTTTATAATTCAATCACATGAAATAATCATACTTAGTACACAATTAAGTAGGAGAGCAAAGAATGAAGGTCAGTTCAAAGGTTTTAATGGAGGAATCTGCTAACAACTGACATTAAAACATGGAAACATGCAGTGTTAATGTCTTAAATCCCTTCTCTGCACAAAATTCAATTACTACATTTCACACTAAGCCGGCTAAGCTACTTCTCACATCGGCAGCTGCATAGTTATGTGCACTTCCACCGCGCCTTCTTGCATGAGCATCGTCCTCCACACGTGCACATGGCGCTTTTGCAACCACTTGATCAGTCGGCTGCAGGCCTGGGATGCCACAGGCAGGTTGGAGCACACAGGACGCCAGGTCTTCGTTGCACTCTCTAGAGTCCATCCAAAGCCCTCTGAGGTTGGAGGCTTCTGCTCACAATGATCACTGGTTGCCCAGATTCCAGCTTGGTAGACTGCGCGCAGTGTGTGCTGCAGAAGGGCTTCTTGCGTTGGGGGAATGTTCTCCATTGTCCTGTTTTTCTGGGAGAAGAGTTCCCTACGTGCCTCGTTCACAGAGTCCAAGTTGCTCTTCTTATTGTAGATGATCACGGTGAAGCGCTCGAGCAACTGGAATTCCTTGCAGTTCACTGTCACAGTCATGTAAGGGTGATTCATGAGGTTGTTGAAGGCTTCCGTCACCTCCACGTAGGCATTCCAAGCCTCCCATACCGATTTCTTCCCTTTGCCAAAGAAAGCGGAAGTTGTGTCGCAGCCCGTGAAGCTGTGGAACATAGGCAGTGCCGTTGACCTATCTTTTCCCAGAGCATAGCATATGGCATTGATATCCAGGTACATGAAGTTCTTTCCAGTTCCAAAGGCTACCCAGATGGCTGCCATCTGATGCTGGCTGGTCAGGGAATGATACTTTCCTATCAGTATGACAACGACGTCTGTGTCGACAGTGCGTACCAAACAGGTGGTGCATCCCTTGTCCAGCGCATCTTTCAGGTGAACGACAATCCTTGTATCGGCCTCTTCATGGTCACATCGTGGCATGGAGTGGTCGGAACCTCTGCTGATCACATCTGTGCCTGATGTTATGAAGACCTCCTTTCCGTCTGGCCAGTCATTGGAGCCGACTTTGTCTGAAAGGAACTGGAAAAGCTCCTCCTTGTTTGTGGAATCCCGGAGGAAGTCGGGCCAGTTGCTGGGCACCTTGGTTGGACCGCCGACCTTTCTCCGCACACCTTTTCCCCTTTTCTCTCTAGTTGACTCCTTGATACTGCTGGCAATGTAGCTGTCCCAGACCACATCGACTCTTCTGCAGGATTCAAGTAGCTTCAGGATGTGGGGGATGCAAACGCCATTAGCATTGAATGTGGTGACATTAGTATGAGGAAGCAGATACACCACAGCAACACCGTCGAGAATTCTTGCATCCAGAAACGGCGGTGTAATATGCATTTAATTAAATTTAAAAAAAAAAAAGTTCTATTATGCAGGCTATTCTATCGGGGAGGCGGTAGCAGTGGTTAGCGTCTCTCAGTGGCGTTCTCGGTGACCCGAGTTCGATCCCCGAAGAAAACCAAAATCTTTCTGCACCGTCGAGTGGCCTAAGAACACCCACATGCCCTGCCCATTAACTCTACCTTCGATTGCGAGTGCATCGGATGACACAGGGGGGCGGCATGAGCCTCTAATCACAGGCGTCACTATAAAAATCCTGCCTGCGCCACCACGGACGAGGGCCAACCATCACAGCCCTCAAGTGAACCTCCGGGGCTTAACTACCGAGCCCTGGGTCACTATTGCCTACAGGCGCTATAGGCACAAAATGTTAAATAAAAAATAATAAAAAAAATAAAGATTGTGTTTAAAAAAAATGTTCGGATCGCTTGGCGCCGGTTCTAGAATTGAAGCTTGGATTCTGAGGAATACCTGGAAAAAATGTGGTGCTTTTATCCGGCATGTCCCCATCAACTACCTAAGCTGCCTCACTATTAGGTAATAAGTGTCTTCGCATAATCATGGGGTAGTGCTGGGATGAATATGTGTCAAATCAGCGATTGCACCGTGAGACTGAATCAAGGGCTATTACCTGTATAGTCCGTCAGCGCCAACATCGGCTATATGGCATGTGGCAAGCTACCCTGAAACTGATCCTTCCCATCGGGTTGTATCTGTAAGAGATAATCCGGCGTGGAGGAGGCCATGGGGGCGCCCACAAGTCTCGTGGCTGGGGCAAGTTGATGTTTCTAGTCGAGAGTCGCTTGGTATGGGAAAGGAGCCTACATGGGGACTCGCGCGTGGTGACCCCCGGGAGTGGCGTTGTAAGGTGGGCGTACATGTACATACAATATATATATATATATATATATATATATATATATATATATATATATATATATATATATATATATATATATATATATATGTTTAGCATTCTTTAGCCGAGTGTTTAGCATTCTTTAAAAGCAAAGAAGTGTCATCACCATAACGTTTATAATAAAAAGATTTAAAGGAGTAGGACAGTTAGACAGCCAGGTTCGTATGTGAAAACATATGAACGCTTTAGCAAAGGATGGACCTGAACATGACCCTATGGATACTCCGTCAGTTTGGACATTAAGTTTATCGTTGAAAATGAATGGGCAATCTGTAGCAGATATATTTAATAAATCAGAGAAATGTTTTTTTGTGTAGTTCAAAAACGAGATATCATTGCCAAATATGTTATTAGTGATAATATTAATAATCTCATCTAATGGGATATTAGTGAAAAGGGATTGGATATCAAAGCTAGCCATTATCACATTACTATAGCATTATACACGTAACAAACGAGCAATGCGATAATGGCTAGCTTTGATATCCAATCCTTTTTCACTAATATACCATTATATGAGACTTAATATTATTACTAATAATGTATTTGGCAATGATATCTCATTTTTAAACTACACAAAAAACATTTCTCTGATTTATTATATCTAGCTGCTAAAGATTGCCCATTCTTATTCAGCGATAAACTTTATGTCCAAACTACATCTACCTACATATGATGCATCAGTGAAGAGTGTAAACTGTCGCGTATACTCCGTGTAAGCAGGGACTGGGGCATCACATAATGATTTTAGTTTACTAAAT
>JACEEZ010022955.1:86331-96331 GCA_016584305.1 Chionoecetes opilio | reverse complement strand
CGACAACTGAAGCAATACATACTATCAGTTTCTACAGAATATTCAAGGTAAGGTCTGTTCTCATACCAGTGCTTCTGGAGAGAACGCCCTTTTCATACTTGGAATAACTTACAACTGGCTGGTTCGGCCTAACTGAACAGCATAGTTCACGGAATTCATAATTTATGTTGATGTTATACTTGGCTACGTGTTCTGGATCAGCGAGATACGTCATCGACAGCAAGAAATAAATTCCAGGTGCCTCTCCCGTGCTTGAATCGGCCTGTTTCTATGGAACAATCTCTTGATTTTCCATCGAATGTGTGTCATGCTCTGCTCTCATCCTTTTCACTGGATGCTTTTCGTTTACCGCCTCCTTATCTTCGTTCACTTGGATTTGCATGTCCTTTGTTTTTTGTTCATCTAGTATGTTGCCTGAACTATGAGTTCTCCTGTTTATTTTTCTGCATCTCCACTCCTTTATCCTCCAGTCTCCGATGTACTGGACCTTTCTCTGACACATTGTAAATCTGATTCATCTTTCTGAGTCATTCATCTCCCCACTTCCTGATAACCTCTGTCATTTTGATCATTTCTCATTATCACTAGCCAAGACTTGAAGTTATTTTTCCTCAAGGTTCTTCAGTCTTTCTTTGCGTGGCATTTCAGTTATGGAAGTATAAACAAAGTGACCTTATAAGTTGAGGTGATACAACATAATTAATAGTCTCACTGATTTACTAAACCAGTAATACTAACTAAAGCGGATAAAACTCAAACGAAAATGAGAATGCTTCACATTTCAATGAAATGTGAAACTCAATCCACGTTCCCCCTCAGGAAACTACAAGAAACAATATACAGAAATCCGCTCGACGCAAAGACATACACTAAAATTATGACTTCCCCAACGGCCAACGCCTCCCTCTGGGGTCTCTCTCGTCACCCTTAACGTTAACGGTAACAAAAAAAATAATGAGCCAGGACCAATTCAGCTCACACATTCCCCAACAACTGCAGCTGTCAAAGCAAGAAAGAAAAATACCCCAATTAGACTATTAAATATGCTTGAACAACACAAGGAACAACGCTGTGACAGAGACATAGCAACCAAAATCAACTCGTGGCAAGAACCCACACATCTCTTGTGTCCACGCCCCAACGCTGCCTGCTGCAACACTCCCTCACTCACGCACAGCATATGCCAATTCACTTAAGAAGAATACACTGCCCAATAACTCACAAGGTAGCTTAATTCAATTTCATATATAGGCCAACGTCAGAGCAAATATAAAAAACTGAGCTACTGGGAGAAAAATATATAATGATAAGGCAAGAGATACAATTCATTACGATATATAACTCAATGGAGGTGCCTGGCGACACAGTACACGCACGCACGCACGCACGCACGCACGCACGCACGCACGCACGCACGCACGCACGCACGCACGCACGCACGCACGCACGCACGCACGCACGCACGCACGCACGCACGCACGCACGCACGCACGCACGCACGCACGCACGCACGCACGCACGCACGCACGCAGCACGCACGCACGCACGCACGCACGCACGCACGCACGCACGCACGCACGCACGCACGCACGCACGCACGCACGCACGCACGCACGCACGCACGCACGCACGCACGCACGCACGCACGCACGCACGCACGCACTCACGCACGCACGCACGCACGCACACACACACACACACACACACACACACAGGCAGTGCGCTCCACCTCCCATTAAATGATAAAAGGATTAAATTTTAAATATATTTTCAATATAATCTTGTAAGATGGAAGCCTATCCCAGTCGAAAACGGCACTTTTAGTGAAAAGGGCAGGGGCTGAAACACCCTCCATCCCTGTGCACGAACAGATGTACTGAACTAAGCCATAATAAATGGATGTTAAACCAGCACTATAATTCTTCTAACGTTTAAGCCGCCCTTAGATGTGTCGTGTATCTGATCATCATTATGTTAGGCACCAAAGAAATAACGCTTCATATCTCTGCTAAACATAAAACAAAAGAAAATTGCCACTTAAAACTGTAAAATAGTTCTTAACTGTTAGCTACTATCATCGGTGAATGATAAGGTGAGTCTCGTTACCTGGAGGATGAAACACAACAGGTGGCTTATGAATGACTGAATGAAGCCGTAAGTATGTCAGTGGCCGGAGACACAATATGTCAAAGAGGACACATAAGAACACAAAAAAACAATAACATAAGTATACAGATAATAAATAGAGTTGTTTACTCAGACAGTTGCGGTGGTGGACACGTTCAGGGTCGTAGTTGAATAGTGGGTGGATGTGGCAGGTGAGCTTGTGAAGTGCAGTTACGGGTGAGTCGAGTGAGATCAAGGCGGGGGGAGTTGAGCTGAGCCGGCGTGATGCGGGGGGGACAGCCAGGGATATGAGTGTCGCCGCAGCGCTGCTCTCTCATACTGTGTTGTACTGGGGCATTGTAGATGCTGGGTTGTAGATATTCTGGGTTGTACAGGTTGTACTTGTGCCATGAACTGTAGACTATGTAAAGTGATGAATGCTAGGTGGGAAGGCGTTGTCTGGCAGCGCGGTAGTATTTCAGTGGAGTTGACTTTTAGCTCGTTTTCGCGACCGTTCTACCCCGGTCTGGACTGGCTCAGTCCCGGGCGGACACTGTTTTCGTGAGGCGGGCTGAGCCGGGCTGGAACGGGCTAGACTGGGCCAGCCCAGCGAGCAGGACCAGGTTGGACCAGTGTGGGGAGAACTAGCGCATGCGCACTACAGTCAGCAGGGAAGACGACCAGGAGCTTCTCGTGCTGCTGATAAGACATGCAACACCATGATGGCCGACCATAAGACTAAAATAATTTCACGAAAAACAACAATATTCGCAATTTGCTGAAACAACATCTTGGGAAATTAATGTACCGTCAACAACACTATAGTCGCCACTGCACTAATGTCACCAGGCGCCATATATTACGAATTTTAGCATCACTACAGATCTGTATGTGTCACTGAAGACATGTAGCTATAGTGTTATGTAGATAATGTAAACTACGTACTGTGCACGTGATGTGATCTGTAGTGATGCTAAAACTCGTAATATATGCCCCCCTGCGACATTAGTGCAGTGGCGACTATATATAGTGTTATTAACGGTAAATGAAATGAAATTTCATCATTCATTTTTTCACAGTCATCCCTGCAACTTGACTTCCCATTGAGAAGTCAAGTAAAAACGCGCGCTTTTTAAAAATGTTTGCAATTTCTGCCCGGAGGACCGCCCACTCGATCTCCCAGCCAATAGGAACGACGAATGGGACGGGGCCAGTCTCGATGTATTTTCGCAAACATCAGTCCAGCCAGTACCGGTATAGACTGGACTGAACCAGGGACGACGATGAACGTCGCGAAAACGCGCTATTTGTGAACCAAAAAATGTGTTAACGCTGCAAGTTGATTGGAGTGTGTCCATCTCTTTGTCTTGTAGAAGGGATGTTGATATACGTATTGCTTGTAGACCTGTAGTAATGGTTAACTTGATCAACGGTAGTGGGCGTTACCTGTTATAATGCTAAAAGGGCGGCTGGTACTTGTTGGGGCTGAACTGTTTGGCTGGGTGGCAGGCAAGCGTGGCTGCTGCTATAAAAATGCTGCTTGCTGGTTTGTGGTTGTGGTATTGGTTGGTTGGTGGCTAGTAGTGACCGGGTATGAGCTTTGGAGAACGTTGCAGTATCTTTGTAGTTACTTGGTTGTACGTACGTGGGAGAGTTTTGTCAAACGTTAAGCTTCTTGCAGCTTATGTAGTAGTAGTTGCTTGTCGAATGTAGGCGTAAAAACGTGGTACGACGTGGAAATGCTGTTTAACGCTCGGAGCTTGGCAAAGCTTTTGTAAAGGTTTGTATATATGCATGCTTGTAAAAATGCATCGGGAATCTTAGTCACACCGTTTAAATGCCACCATTGTAATTCACTATAATTGTAGACTTTATTTGGCAAAGTCAAAATGGTATCGTACAGTTTGTACACATTTATTTATTTCAGTCCATTAATTAATTTTGTTTTGCTACAAACAAAGATGTAGACCAGCCAAAGAGTGCGGCGGAGCTCGTAAGGTGAGCGACTTAAGGCGCGTTTTCGCGACGGTGCTAGACCGGTCTAGACTGGCTCAGGCCAGGCCGCGAATTTTTTTTCCCAAACAGCTTTGCAAACTTTCAGTTACTGTTAGGTTAGATTAGGTTCAGGTTCAATATTATAATGGTAACTTTGTGTTCGAATCACAATGAGGATATTTTTTTCAAGATAATCCTGTGGTTAGTTTCGGAGCTACAGCCATGCGTAGAAGGCCGCCCATCATTACAAACTCTTTTGGGAAACACTTTTTCGCGGCCGGACCAGACGCTGTTTTCGTGGCGACAGCAGGACAGAACTGAACTTGTCGTTAGAGCTCTACACCCCTGTCCCGCGGCTCCCGCCAGCCTGTCACCACTCACCACCCATGCATCACCTGTGCTCCACTTCCCTCCTCCCCATGTCCCATTATCCATGCTGCGGTATATGCTGTATATATGAATGAATATGATTAGAAATTAACACCGAGAATATGTTTTTTAGACATTTTGACAAAGGCAAATATAATTTTTATTTTCAGCTCACCTGGCTATTTTAGCTTAATCTACTTATCTCTAGAAATGTCCGGAAAAACTGGATTTCCTTAGGATTTCCTTAGATTTTGCGTTTCCTTTGAAATTTCCTTCTCATGGCAAAATTTCCTTAAAATAAGGACATTTCCTTGCAAATGGAAACACTGGTTCACTGTAACATCAGGGTTGCCAGATATTTGGGCGTGTTTATGGCCAAATTAACTGATAAAAAATTTATTACATTTTGATATTATGTGTATATAAATACAATGTATTTAAATACTCGTTAACGTATTTAAATACTGTATTTAAATGTGAAAACGAATGTATTAATACATACAGTTAAAATGTACACAAATGTATTTAAAAATCTATTTAAATACAAATGTATTTAAATACTGCCCAGCTCTGTGCGCTAGAGTCAGCGGGAAAATCAACCAGAAGCTTTCCGTGCCGCTGAGAAGAGCTGGTACAGACCAAGATGGCCGACAAGACAAAGTAATTTCCCGAAAAAGTGCAATATTCGCAATTTGCTGGGAAAAACATATTATGAAATGAGTGTAGATGATATGGGAAGTCAAGTAGCAGAGGATGATGATGAAAAAGTAGGCTGAACAGTACGATATATTGCAAAATCAGGCAACATTTTGTGTAGTGATCCAATTTATCAGAACATTTTGCTATTATGTTGTTTTCAACGAAGTAGAAGCTCCTGTCAGTAGTAACACGAATCATTGATATCACATTAATTGCACAAGGCAAAACATGCCTGATGATAGGGCTAATAACACTCCTTTAAAATGCCTGCCAAAGACGGAAATCCCATGTAATGGATGCCAGTACTTAGATATGATACATGATTGTAATATAGGTTAGGTTATAATAGGGATGTAGTAAACGTTTGACATGGCTGCGACAGGTCTTGCAATATCGTGTTGCTGGGTTTTTACTCCGTCCAGAGATTTGTAAATCTGACTCACGTCACACACAGAAAGATGACCAAGGTTCACCTTTCATATGCCAGCTAGGAGGATATTACGTGAGGTCAAATGAATATTCACTTTGTGTGTCTTTGGTTCAAGCTTGCAGGACGGTAGGACCGCCCGCTCGATCCCCCAGCTAATAGGAACCACGAATGGGATGGGGCCAATATGGATGTGTTTTCGCAAGCATCACTCCAGCTTGGACCAGCCTAGACCGTCATAGACCGGCCTGGCAAACGTCGCGAAAACATGCTATTAGTTGTCTTGTGGTCCAATCTGTTCGGCCTTGTCATTCTCATCGTTCGCCACTGGCTCTCGCAGCCTCCTCCTTGCGTCACCAGCTGAGGTAGACATTCATGCTAGCCATAACAGGCTGACATACATACAATTAGTCTGTACCTCCTACTTGCTTGAGCTAACAAAGTGATGAGCTGTCCTTGGTTCTCACGGCTAACCCGGAAAAGACTCATATAGTTATAAATGCATTATATTTACATAATTATATATTCATGCCGTTATTTCAAAATTTTACCGTTTCGTTTGATGTTAAGTACATGAAAATATCTTGTATGGAAGTTATAATTACTGTTACAATTGTTTGATGATAGCTGTAAATCCATTATAATAGTAGTGCAAAATATTATATAAGGCAGAAGTGATTACTGACTGACACTTACGAATGGTGGCGTGTGGTATGTATCATGCATCTGCAATGTATATGAGAACAGGAACAATATCAACGTTAACGGTACATAGCACAAAATAATTCAAACTCCACGTTCAACATCAACGAAAAATATCATATTATCACCACAGATATGTGTAACAACAAACAAAAATGAGGACAAACCAAACTATAATATGAGATATGTAATTTTCAGGTTAACGTGTGGTAAAATACACCTTGATAAACAGCTGGAACCCGTGATTACAGGTGCAGGGTGGATCTACGATCTTAAGAACGGTGGACACGAGGTGTGTGTGTGTGTAAGTAAGTAAGTAAGTAAGTAAGTAAGTAAATTTATTGCAATCAAATATTACAATATAAACTGAGATTGATATTATGTAGTGTTGAGGCACAGTCTGTCGAGCATCAGCTCCCTGACAGACGGATTTATATATATAGATACAATATGTATTACAGGCAACCCTTAATAACAGTTATTTTTACATTGATCAGTTATTGTTACCTAGTAATAATACTAACATAATAACAACAATAATATCTAAGATATTTACAAAATCAAGGTTTATTAATTGAAGGCTTAAGGAGTCTGGTTAGCTAGAAGATGTAGTTTTAATTTCTTCTTAAACATTAATAAATTGTCGGTAGCAGTAAATTTTTTTATGTCTGTTGGTAGTGTGTGTGTGTGTGTGTGTGTGTGTGTGTGTGTATTGTGTGTGTGTGTGTGTGTGTGTGTGTGTGTGTGTGTATGTGTGTGTGTGTGTGTGTGTGTGTGTGTGTGTGTGTGTGTGTGTGTGTGTGTGTGTGTGTGTGTGTGTGTGTGTGTAGGGAGGGGGGGTGCATGAACAGGCAGAAAAACATAAAAAGGACAGGTAAGATCAGGGAAAAAAGGAAAGATAGTACCGGATAAGAGAGATAATGAAATATACATGTACTAGGTCGGGCGCTGAGGAATGAGACAGAAAATGGTCAGAAAAATAGTGAAGGAAAGAAACAATATAACTTAAGCCAGGAGGTACTGTGCAAAGTTATGCTTGGAAAGATTTTGGTCAGAGGGAGGAGGGTGCGGACTACATGGCAGAGGTCATGGACAATGTAATAGGCCATTAAAGGTAAAATTCAGGTCACGTGAATGATAAACTACTCGTACATGCAACATTTCAGAGGATCATAAAAAGGGAAGAAAAGGGGAGAAGGTCACGTAATTGAGAGAAAAAGAGAGGGGGAGAGAGAGGGGAGGGATCTGAGGCACGGAGGCAGGTCAGGCATGGTGTGTGTGACCCTGTCTACCTGCGTGACTCAGGCAGAGGAATAGGTCATGGCATGTGTGTGTTGGTGGCTCATATATAGTTCAGTTCCCAATGTACAACAAATAGCTTTCGTTGGAATTTTTTGGAGACTTGCAAAACTATACATTTTTAGAAACTTTGGGACCTTCTGAACCAGGAAATCAATGTTTACATTATTTTCAATTACAATATGGCGGCCATCTGGGATATTCAAAATGGTGGCCATTTTTGTATGTATTTCACATTATCTCCACTTCTAGTGCTCATAGACTTATGATTTTGATGTCTAACCATACATTTTCAGGGGCAAGGAATCCCATGAAACAACCCACAATGGGCTACACATAACCTCTGGCACTGTGGATTGGATTAATATCATTTTTAAGACAAACAAAATTGTCCACTTCCAATACATGGCTTTCTCTGCTTTCAGGTTCGTATACTAGTAAAGAGTACCTGATCCATGAGTGAAGTGTGTAGCCCAACATAAGCAACTTGCATGTTGCATGCTAGACACTCTGCAACGAGATCGAAGCAGTGTGGCATCGCCCGTGTAGGTGGACCCGGGTTCGATACCAGGCAGTTTCGTCCTCACATTGCCATGCAGTGACAAGTCCAAATTTATTCACGCACTGGAAAAATTGGCAACGCCAGAACTTACAGAAGCAAGGGAACAACTAGAAGAAGACCCCAAGGAGACTGATTCAGATTTTGACAATCTCATTTGGAAAATTGCAGTGGTTGACGGGATGGTTCTTCTCCAGAAGCTGACTAAGACACATGCATATGTTGTGACCGTGAAGGATCTCAGTGTTTACTTTAATGACAGACTTGTGAACCTCACCAGAGACTTTGATGAAATTATTCTTGTGTTTGACACCTACAAGGCCGATTCCCTGAAGAACAGAACCAGGCAAAAGAGGCGTCAAGGGACGGACCCAGTACAGTATTAAGTACAAGATGAGACCAGAATCAAACACATCATGATGAGTCGCTTCTTGTCACATGACCAGACAAAGGCCGATCTCACACAGTATCTGGCTCAGAAAACACTGGACTACAACAAAGATTCGTTCCAGCTGATCATCACATCTGCCTCAGACCACACAAGAAGCAACAAGGATGTCGGTCACTTTCCTCACAACAACCACGAGGAAGCAGACACGCTGATGATAAGCCTGGGAGTCGCTGCAACTGCCCACTCCCCAAGGAATGTGGAAATGACGTTCTTCTCTCCTGATACCGATGTTCTTGTCCTGCTCATAGCGAATTATGATGTGCTGCCAAAGAACACCTCAATCTCCATGACTTCAGGGACGCTTCACATCAAGCCAATATGGACAGCTCTGGGACCAGCGAAGGCAAAAGCTTTGCCAGTATTGCACGCATTCTCTGTGGCCGACAACACTGGTCGCTTTGCACGAATAGGCAAACTGACCTGGTTCAAGCTGTTCCTAGATGCTGACGATGACATCATCAGGGCTCTATCCATGCTATGTGATGACACAGGTGTAGAAGAGAATGTCCTGCAAACCTTGGCCAGGTTTGTATGCCAGGCATACTGTCTGAAGGGCATTCAGATCTCAAGCATTCCTGATCTACGCTGGCACCTATTCTGCAAGTACATGGCAGAAAGTGACAAGCTGCCACCTACACTGTGTGCCTTGAAGCAGCACATCATGAGGACACATGTGCAAGCACGAATCTGGGGTCAGGCTTCTCTTCCCCATCAGGATCTGCTGGACCCGCTTCAGAATGGATATCACAAGGGTGATGATGGCCAGCTAAAACCAACGACTACAAGCCTTCCCCCAGCACCCAAGGCCATTCTGGAGATGGTGAGATGTCATTGCAAAAAAGACTGCTCGTCCCAGCGCTGCTCGTGCAAGTCCAAGGCCTTACCTTGCACAGATATGTGTTTGTGCAGCGCACAGTGTGACAATGACGATGATGCTGTGTACAACTACTGTGATTCTGATGATGAGATTGACAGTGACAATTAATCAAATATGTACTATTACTGTGCTGAGAATACTTTTTGAACATTTTCTTGATTAATGCCCGTATTCGTATAGTCACATACCATCATTGTACGTGGTCATTGTTCACTTTTTGTCTTGTCCTAATTAAATCAATATTTCATGGCAGCTCTGTTCTGATTGCAATGTATTGTATGAATAATTAATTCTGATGTTACTGTAATAACAATGTACTGTATGATTGCTCTAGTACTTTCTATGGCAGCTACAAGATCAAGTGAATAATTTTGACTGAGTAGAAATGGAACAAAATCATAGCAATTACCACGAGCAATCATGGTATGTGACTACGAATACGAGCATTATAGTATAATGATTTATTGCAAAAACACTGTTCCATTATATTCCTCGCCCTTGAAAATGTATATTTAG
>JACEEZ010022955.1:21331-81331 GCA_016584305.1 Chionoecetes opilio | reverse complement strand
TTTAAAAGATCTATGTATGATGTATTCAAGAAATGAAGAGATTTCATTACTGCATTCTTTGATTATTTTAATGTTGATATCATCAAATCCTGTTGACGTTAATTTTAAGTTTTTGATGACATTATTAATTTCAAAAATTGTTGTTTGTTGGAGAAAAAAAGAGAATTCAACAGATTCTTGTAAATAAGAAGTGAATTGGGTTGTAGGTGGCAGAATATTAGAAGCTAAACTGTTGGCAATTTTGCAAAAATATTCATTAAATGACTCAGCTACGTCATGATTGTTAGATTTTGATTAATCTTGAAATGTAATGGAATCAGGTACTTTATCATCCTTTTTCCTCATTAATGAGTTTACTATTTCCCATGTTTTTTTAATGTCACCTGAGTTATATTTTAGTTTTGAATGATAATAATTTTCTTTAGCTGCTCTTATTACTGAGATTAATGTAATGTATACTGTTTGAATATTTTTTCATAGGTAAGTGGCTATTTAGCATATAGCTTCTGTAATTTATTGCGGTGTTGAGAGAGAGAGAGAGAGAGAGCGAGAGAGAGAGAGAGAGAGAGAGAGAGAGAGAGAGAGGAGAAGAGAGAGAGAGAGAGAGAGAGAGAGAGAGAGAGAGAGAGGGGAGAGAGAGAGAGAGAGAGAGAAGAGAGAGAGAGAGAGAGAGAGAGAGAGAGAGAGGAGAGAGAGAGAGAGAGAGAGAGAGAGAGAGAGAGAGAGAGAGAGAGACTCGCACCAACTGGCTATGGGACAAAGGGGACTGGGATGCAATGAAGGCAACACTTAACAACATTGTGTGGTCTGACGTGCTTACAGGTGGCGTTGACACACAAGTGAAGAACTTCACAGAAATCCTGATGTCCCACCAAAGATTTGTGCCCTGCCAGACATACAAGTCTAAACCGGGAGACCAGCCCTGATTTGGCTTTCAATGCAGGAAAGCAGCAGACAATAAGAGCAAGGCCTGGCTGCGATATAAGTCTCACCCCACAAGAAGACATAAACACCAGCACAAAATGACCTGTGAAAATATGAAAAGAGTCCAGAAAGAGGCGATCAACAACTGGAGGGATCACCTCAAGCGAAAGTTAACAGGCCAGTCAGTGGGCACTAAGGATTGCTGGAGCAGCATCAAACAACAACAGGGATTCTCTCGTGACGACAGCATCCCACCGTTAACAGCACCTGATGGCTCTGTTGTCACAAGTCACCGGGGTAAAGCTCAGGTGTTGGCTGCCCACTTCTCCTCCAAGATGACAGTTCCTGACCCAGAACGTGAACCTCCTACAGTTCCGGTTCTAACCAAGGCCGCCCTAGGGAACATCACCATTACCACGGAGGAGGTGTTGCAACAACTTCAACAAGTTGATCCCAAGAAAGCGCTGGGACCAGATAGTATCAGCCCTCACCTGCTTAAAAGATGTGCCTCACAACTTGTTGTGCCTCTTGCTACCATCGAAGATGGTAGCAAGGTGGTAGACACCTTCGTCGTCGCCCTTGATATCGCTGGTGCCTTTGATAGGGTGTGGCATCAGGGCATCACTTCCAGGCTGAGAAGCCTGGGGATCTGCGGTGACCTGTTACACCTCCTGCAAGATTACCTCCACGAAAGAACTCTGCGCGTGGTGGTGAATGGTCACACTTCCTCTGAAAATGCTATCAAAGCCAGTGTCCCTCAAGGAAGTGTACTCGGGCCATTACTATGGAACGTTTACTTCAACGACATCCTGCAGCTGATTCCTGAGGCAAGAGCGTACGCAGACGACTGTACTCTCACATTCACCTGTGAGAGGAGTGACCGCCACAACATAGTCATTCGCATCAACCAGGCACTGCAGAGCATCGCCTCCTGGGCCAAGAGATGGCAAGTCACCTTTGCACCAGACAAGACCCAAGCCGTCCTCATCTCCCGCAGGCAAGATGCAGTCAACTGGGACCAACACGCCATTCTCCTGGAAGGCAGAAAAATACACCTCCAGGAGTCAGTCAACATTCTAGGGGTGGAGTTTGACTCTGGCCTCACATACACCAGCCATGTCAGGAAGGTCACCAAGGATGCTGCCTGGAAACTGAGCTGCATCCGACGCGTCGCGCACCTCCTGGACGCTCAGGGAGTCGGCACACTCTACAAGTCACAAGTCCGCTCCCTGATGGAATACTCGCCCCTCGTATGGTCCTCCTGCCCCCCGTCATACCTCGGCCTCCTTGACCGGGTTCAAGCCAGAGCCCAGCGGCTGGCCCGACTGAAAGCCCCTGAGGCTGCTTCACAAATCATTCAACCTCTCCAGCAGCGGCGTGACTTGGCAGGCATGTGCGTCATGTACAAGGCTCATAGGATGCAACTCCTACAACTAGCAGAGCTGCGTCTCGACCCACGGGCCAGGCCCTCCCATTCTACCCGTGCGGCCCACAACATCGACCATCAGGTGACTGTGCCCTTCGCGAGGACGGAACATTACCTCCGCTCCTTCCTACCCCGCTATGGTCGACTATGGAACACCTTGGTGCGCCAGACCGACCTGCACCTCACCACTTCCCTGCACGCCTTCAAATCGTGTGTAAATGCCTGGCTGCAAGCGGAACTAACGCAATAGAACATGCAATAAAAATAATGACTAAACTTTTGTATAATAAGATTATGTTTTATATTAGTATAATTTCTTTATATATATATGTGTATCAATGTATAGGTATACTTTATTTATATTATTTGTAATAGCGTATAGTTGTTAGTATAATTTATTAATCATTCGTGTATTAGTATGAGCTGAGGGGTGTTGGTTATGTTTCATTTGCCAAAAGGTCTGTGAGTTGTTTCTAAGAGGGCAATGTCTCAGGATTTCAAAAACCCATTTCTTACAAAATTCTACTTGGAACTTTTCTCAAAATTTGCTCTTGAAGTAGGGTACCCTCAAATTTTGATTTTGCGATTTCGCGACACACCGATTTCGGGCAGTGTAGGTCTTTAGTCTCCAGATGCATGAATAATGTACCTACAGATACCTGTGGGATCCCCTGAAGTGGAAATCAACTGGTAACAGTGAATAAACTTGAATGCACTGTCCATTTGGGACCCATATTTGATGGTACCCCCAAAACATCAATTTTCACTGTCCATTTTTTTTAGCTTTCCGGCGTCTGGCGGACTTAATATAGGTCTGAAAGCAATTTCGAGGCCACACTTCCGATAGAGTTTTTTGAGCTCTACAACTTTGTCTTCAGTAAAAAAAAATCAATCTCGAACGTAAGTGGATTTCTGTGAGTGTAAAGTGTCACAAAGTGGCATTTAGCTGAGCTACCTGGCGTCTGGCGGACTTAATGTAGGTCTGAAGGCAATTTTGAGGTCTTCCTTCCGATAGAGTTTTGTAAGTTCTACAACTTTGTCATCAGTGAGTTATTTTCAATCTTGAACGTAAATGGCTTTTTTGGAACAAAAACCCCCCTGACACTGCCCCGCACCACCAGTGTCAGGGGGGTTTTTGTTCCAAAAAAGCCATTTACTTTTGAGATTGAAAATAATTCACTGAAGACAAAGTTGTAGAGCTCAAAAAACTCTATCGGACGAGTTGCCTCGAAATTGTCTTCAGACCTACATTAAGTCCGCCAGACGCCAGGTAGCTCACTTCACATACATTATCGCCTTGTTTCAACGTCGTTTATTAGACGTCCAACTCAACAGGAACTAAGTGATTCACGGAGAGATGCCACCGAGCACCAAAAGATCAGAAGTTAGGCGCTCGGTGGCATCTCTCCGTGAATCACTTAGTTCCTGTTGAGTTGGACGTCTAATAAACGACGTTGAAACAAGGCGATAATGTATGTGAAGTGAGCTACCTGGCGTCTGGCGGACTTAATGTAGGTCTGAAAACAATTTCGAGGCAACACTTCCGATAGAGTTTTTTGAGCTCTACAACTTTGTCTTCAGTGAATTATTTTCAATCTTAAACGTAAATGGCTTTTTTGGAACAAAAACCCCCCTGACCCTGGCGGTGCGGGGCAGTGTCAGGGGGGTTTTTGTTCCAAAAAAGTCCTTTACGTTCAAGATTGAAAAAAATTCACTGGAGACAAAGTTGTAGAACTTAAAAAACTCTATCGGAAGGTAGGCCTCAAAATTGCCTTCAGACCTACATTAAGTCCGCCAGACGCCAGGTAGCTCAGCTGAAAGCCACTTCGTGACACTTTACACTCACAGAAAGGCCACTTACGTTCGAGATTGAATTTTATTTACTGATGAAAAAGTTGTAGAGCTCAAAAAACTCTATCGGAAGTGTGGCCTCGAAATTGCCTTCAGACCTATATTAAGTCCGCCAGACGCCGGAAAGCTAAAAAAATGGACAGTGAAAATTGATGTTTTGGGGGTACCATCAAATATGGGTCCCAAATGGACAGTGCATTCAAGTTTATTCACTGTTACCAGTTGATTTCCACTTCAGGGGATCCCACACGTATCTGTAGGTACATTATTCATGCATCTGGAGACTAAAGACCTACACTGCCCGAAATCGGTGTGTCGCGAAATCGCGAAATCGAAATTTGAGGGTACCCTACTTCAAGAGCAAATTTTGAGAAAAGTTCCAAGTAGAATTTTGTAAGAAATGGGTTTTTGAAATCCTGAGACATTGCCCTCTTAGAAACAACTCACAGACCTTTTGGCAAATGAAACATAACCAACACCCCTTCAGCTCTGGGACTATTAGTTTATAGTAGAATATTGCTATACTTTTTCCATATTATTTGTATAATTATTGATATGAATTAAATATAATACTGCTAGAGATAGTCCTTGGCGTCCCAGCCGGGAGTTTAGCACATCAACTCTCCTTTCGTTTTCAATGTATTAGGTATAACAAAAAATATAAAAAAATATAAAAAAAAGAGAGAGAGGGAGAGAGAGAAAGTCCGGTAAGTGAATTACTAATGTTAAAACAATTGAAGAATATTTTTGTTCAACTGATATGGTGTATTGATAAGTCTATAATGTGTAATAAAAAAATTCCACAAAATATGAGCATGGGAAATGCCTTAAGATTGATGAAATCCAAGATGGCCGCCAGACAAATAGCGGAAGCGTTAAATATTCATAATTATTTTATGAAGTTTGCAAAAGTCATGTGTAATATGTCTATTCACACTAGTTTTTCAAGCCACATGTGATGGATGACGTCTCAAAACTGTAGAATTATAAATAAAAAATGGCTGACGTATTGCTGTTTTGCGTAATTATGTAGGCCGTGCATTATTCTTGGTCAGTGCATGTAAGCCTACATTCGATGTAGATGTGCTTGAGACAAGGAGTAAATATGTAGACGTGCTTCAACTTGCACATGCTCGTTTTTGTTCATTGAAGTGTCTAGCATCGAGGCACAAGATCTTCTTGAACGTACTGGTGACTTGATATCAATGATCCGCAATTGAAGCATGACTTTAGATGATGCCCTAGCTTGGGATATCATTACACAATTACAGTCTGCATTGATTTACTGGTGTGCGTTGATGACACTATACCGTACAGTCAAGCCTCAGCTCATGTATATGCATTTGGTAGGCATCCTTCCCTCTCTGATCCAATCTGCACGTCCTAGGAACTGAAAGCTATACATAGTACAATCCCTTCATGATATGCTTCCATACTTAGCTGCTTCAAGCCATAATAACTACGCCAAATCACTTGTATTATACTTGATGAAGATGGACAAGCACGAGGAGAAACATCCAACTGTTTACACCAAATGCCTAGAGGGACTGTTTGTTCTGAATCGCAGTGAGAGTTCTTGGTCAGGGATATTCAGCGACCTTTGCATTGAGCAAGTACTGATGGGCAGCATTACATCAGTTGGTGGGCTGAGCAGAAGGAGAGGATTTCAGGAATCGACCGGTTTGCTGTGGCTGTTATCTATGAAGTTCATCATCTGGTGAAGTTCACAAGGCATTGCAGGAATTAGCCAGTCTTTAGCAATACATAAGTGGTGCACAAAGATATTTTTCAAGCAGGAGATAAGCGTGACGCAAACGATATCCAGACAGTCATTGCTTATCTAAAATAACGAAAGCCATCCTCACGAAGCAGTAAGGAACTCCGCAGCATCTCATCCGGAATCATTGCTGAAGGATCAGTTAACGTCGACAAGGCTAAGGCCATTGGGAATTATATTCTGGCCTCAATGGAAGGAACGTCAGTCTCGCAACACAAATTTGCCAAGAAACATGAGGTCAGTAATCTGGCATCCTCAATTTATGTGGTCTTTGATGTGGAGAAGATTGAGATCAATCCACAGCAACTGTATAAATGCTTTATTGTCGCTGGTATTGGTAATATCGAACTCTCAGAATTGTTGAAGTATGAACTTTGTTCCAATCCCTCATCGATGTTTGACTCCAAACTGCTAATGAGGATTCCAAACAAGGCTGATCTTTATAATGGTCTAATTAAGAAACGTCCAGCATGTGTTGTTAGTGATCAACCACTTGATTTAATGTATGTCATTGATGGAGGGTCGTTGCTACAACATTTGCCTTGGCCAAAGTCCACCTTATATATCAGTTTCTGCAAACTCTATATAAACTTAATTCATAACTACTATCAGTGTGTGCTTGTTGTCTTTGATGGCTTTAGCAGTAAACCATCTACCAAGGATAAGACAGACTCACCAGAGGAGGACTGGCACTGAAGTAGGAGATGTAAATTTCACAGGCGACATGACTCTCAAAATGAAAAAAGGCCATTTCTTGCTAACGCTAAGAAGAAGCAGAAGTTGATCAACATGTCATCACAGATGGAGAAGGAAGGCATCCAAGTAAAACAGTCATCTGGGGATGCTGGCTATGACATTAAAATGTCAGCATGTTTCCTTGCTGAGACTAGACCTGTGGTAGTTGTTGGATATGACACGGACCTGTTGATTCTTCTACAACATTATTTCAAACCTGCCAAACACAACAGTCTCTATCTTCAGACCACCTCAAAACTCATCGACATAGGCAGCTTCCAAAGTTCGCTTTATCCCAGGCTCAGTGAATCCATGCTCTTCATCCATGCGTTATCCGGTTGCAATACAACCTCCAGACCACATGGAATAGGAAAAATATCTTCGCTTGAAAAATATAGAAATTTACAATGGGCCGCACAAGTGTTTATGATGGCAGATAAAAGTCAGGAAGAAGTCGGAAAAGCACATAATCAAGCACTTGCAGTGTCATATGTTTGTAAGCATGGCTCTAACTTAGATCTGGAATGGGTATCCAAATGTTCTGAAAAGGTGGCTTCAAGCTCAAGTTATGTGCCCCCTGAGCGTCTTCATCCTACTACAGATGCTGCTAGATTCCACAGCCGAAGGGTCTACCACCAAGTGCAAGCCTGGTTGTACAACATCATGGTTGCTACTAAATGGGGATGGTTTGTCCGCAAAATCAGACTTGGAACTGTCTTTAAACCACAGCGAAAGGAGTAAGTTGCAGCTCCTGCGTCCTTTCTGAAGATAAGCAGGTGCAACTGTACTGGTAATTGTGGTAAGAACACTTTCTCATGCAAAATAAATGGGCTCCAATGTACACTTGCCTGTGGCCAATGCAAAGACATAACATGTGCAAATAGCCAATTCCATGATGATAGTGACTAATTGAGATACTCAAAATGACGTCTCTGTTTGAAGATATCGTAAAACCATGTCAATGTTTCCTATATACTTTTGATATGAAGTGCACAAAATATACATATTCTGGGACATCGTCGTATCCTCTGCGTCCCTACAGTAGTGGGAAGGGCACAGAGACGATGAATAACTGTAGATCCTTTAATGGGGAGAACTGATGAAGGAAGACAGGCGGACAGCCAGCTAGACAAGGAGGAGACCGCAGTCGACTAACTCCCGTGGCGCAGCGCGGGGCAACGTTTCCAGATATTGCCAAATATGATAAATGACTATCCTACACATATGATGTTGAATAATCCTTCTGTTCGTTTATTCACATATGAAAGTACGTAATCGTATCAAAACTATTTTCAGTAATATATGTCAGCAATTTTTTTATTTTTTTTATTCGTGTGGTGAGACTGCCTCCATCACATGTGGCTTAAAAACTATTGTTAATAGACATATTATACTTGAACTTAGCATGCTTGGTAAAATTATTATGACTTTTTATATTTTCGCTATTTGCCTGACAGCCATCTTGGATTTCACCAATTTTAAGACATTTCCCATGCTCAGATTTTATGGGGACTTTATTTTACACATTATAGAAATATCAATAAACTGATATAAATTGCAAAACCTTTTCCATATTTTTTTTTTTATCCTTACATATTGCCACCTTCAATTTCCAGACTAGAGAGAGAGAGAGTTAGAGGGGGGAAGAAGAGAGAGCGGGAGAGAGAAACAAATCAAACGCGTATACCGTATGAATATGAATGAAGAATGCATGTAATGAATGAGAGAAAAAAGAAGGAGGAGGAAGAGGAGCAGTTGGAAAATGAAAAATAAGATGAGTTAGATAAATAAGATAGAAAATACACTAGAGGATTTCGAAAGAGGAAGGAAGAAAGATTCAAGGAAAAAAGAGTTGATGCAAAGAGAAGAAACGTAAAGGGGGAAGGAGAGAAGACATTAATAGGAAGAGGTGAAGGAAGAAGACAGAAAGCTTCAATGAAAAAAAGGCAAGGAAACGACATGGGACATGAGACACAGATAAGAGAAAACAGAAGCTGGAAAGAAGGAAAAAAACACTTAGGAAACGAACGAATAAAAGCAGAAACAGACGGAAAGAGGTTGAGTAACGGAAGGGAGAGAAAGACGGAAGAGGAATTAGGAAGAAAATGAAAGATATGGAGGATAATAGACCGTGGTATTTTTTATTTTGATTCAATTGTGCGCCAGAAAGCCTCTTATGTGAGTGTAATAAGGCAGTAACAGCAGGAGAGTTAAGAGGAGGAGGAGGAGGAGGAGGAGGAGGAGGAGGAGGAGGAGGAGGAGGTATTCCATCTCCAGCAACAGGGCGTAATAAGAATACCAACAAACGGAGAGAGTGCGTGATTGTGTGTAAGTGAGTTAATTAATGAGTGAGTATGTAATTGCATGATTAAGTGGTAGGAATTGAATGGTTTGTGTATTGTTTCTACGACTCTCTCTCTCTCTCTCTCTCTCTCTCTCTCTCTCTCTCTCTCCTCTCTCTCTCTCTCTCTCTCTCTCTCTCTCTCTCTCTCTCTCTCTCTCTCTCTCTCTCTCTCTCTCTCTCTCTCTCTCTCTCTCTCTCTCTCTCTCTCTCTCTCTCTCTCTCTCTCTCTCTCTCTCTCTCTCTCTCTCTCTCTCTCTCTCTCTCTCTTCTTTCTCTCTTTATCCTGGCATCTCACTATGATGTGAATAACTTGCTATTTACGTGACTATTGTGACTACGTGCTATTGTCTTGGGCGACTTCAATGCTACTACTGGCACTGAAGGAGATGGCTACGAGTTATGTGTTGGTCCCCATGGCTCCGGTACCAGAAACACCAACAGTTCTCTGCTTCTGAACTTTGCAAGATCCAGAAGGTTGAGAATTGCAGGTTCTTGGTATCAGAGGCCAGAGCTGCACCGCTGGACATGGTATAGTAATGCCGGAGGGGTAGCTAAGGAGATCGACCACATCCTTGTTAGTACTCGTTGGAGGATCCTCCAGAACTGCAGGGTTTACCGGAGTGCTGAGTTCTTTGGAACAGATCACAGACTTGTTGTTGCTACACTTAAGCTTCATGTCAAGTCCAGAAGAATCTCAAGAGGTAACCATACTCTGTTTCATCTTGAGAAACTGAAGGACTTGGCATGTGCTCATGAGTATGCGGTGGCAGTCTCAAATCGGTTTGATGTGCTCGGTGCTCTCGGGGACCCTGTAGAACTGTGGGATACCTTCAAACGTGAAACTCTACAGGCTGCCAAGGAGTGTATTGGGGAGCGCCCGAGGTCAAGGCGTGGTTTTGTCTCGACGGAGACGCTGGAGACAATCGAGGAGAGTCGCGTTGCCAGGCTGGCTGGGAACCGGGACCAGCACAGGGCTCTGTCACGCCGGACTAGAACCCTCCTGAGGAGAGACAAGGAGAGGTATGACAGGAGTCTCGCTGAGTATCTCGAGGGTCATTTGAACGCTAATGACCTCCGACCCGCCTACCGAGCCCTGAAGAAGCCCCGTTACAAGTCTCCTTCTCGGGCAAGTGCTATTCGAACAGCAGATGGGCGCCTCGTGTCGGACATGGATGGGCAGATGCCTCGTTGGGCTGAGTACTTTGGGCAGTTGTTCACGGTGGACCCTCCAACTGAGCAGCTTCACACCACTGGGTTACAGGCAGTGGATGCCGATCCTCCCATTGACGAAACCGCACCCTCTCTTGACGAAGTCAGAGAGGCTATAGCAAAGTTGAGGGGTGGAGAGGCAGCTGGTGTTTGTAATATCAGTGCGGAGCTCCTCAAAGCTGGGGGTGAGGCCATGATCCGCGGGTTGCATGCTGTCCTGACTGCCGTGTGGCAATCAGGTACCATTCTTCCTGACTTGAAAAGGGGGCTGGTCGTCCTTATCTGGAAAGGGAAAGGGGACCGTCAGGACTGCAACAATTACCGCTGTATTACGCTGCTCAGCGTACCAGGCAAGGTGCTTGCCCATCTATTGCTGACACGGATTCGCAGTCATCTGGTGAAGCATCAGTGACCTCAGCAGTCTGGGTTCACGCCTGGTAAGTCAACAACGGACCGTATTCTAGCGCTTCGTGTCCTGGTGGAGCGCCGACGTGAGTTTCGACAGGGGATGCTTTCAGCCTATGTTGATCTCAAGAAGGCGTTTGACTCAGTGCATCGTGAGTCACTCTGGGATCTTCTGCGACTTCGAGGGATTCCTGCAAGGACTATTGGTTTGATAACTGTTCTGTATTCTGGGACTGAGAGTGCTGTGAAGTGTGGGGCAGGTGTATCCAGCTTCTTTCCTGTGAATACAGGAGTGAGGCAAGGGTGTGTCCTTGCCCCATCACTTTTCAACGCTTGTATGGACTGGGTATTGGACAAGGTTGTAGATCAAAGTGATTGTGGAGCATCCGTCGGCAACACCAAGATCACTGATCTTGTTTTTGCCGATGATGCAGTAATCTTTGCTGAGTCGCTGGAGGTCCTGGTGATGGCTCTCGAGGCGCTGCACGAGGCAAAGCCTTTGGGACTTGAGGTCTCCTGGCTCAAGACCAAGGTCCAGGTGTTTGGAGACTTACTAGATGAAGCAGTACAGTTTGTTCATGCGTGTGGCGAGGACATTGAGATCTTGGAAAATTTTACATATCCTGGTAGCGCAGTCCATAATGACGGCGGGTCACGTCAAGAAGTCTTACGGCGGATTGGCATAGCCCACGGTGTTATGGACTCGCTCAGCGGGAGTATTTGGCATTGTCGGTACCTGTGCAGAAGGACAAAGATCCGGATCTTCAAGTCGCTTGTGATCCCTGTCTTACTCTATGGTTGTGAGACATGGACACTAAATAGTGACTTGAAGAGACGAATCAATGCCTTTGGTAATAAGTGTCTTCGCAGAATCATGGGGTATCGCTGGGATGATTACGTGTCAAATCAGCGATTGCACCGTGAGACTGAATCGAGGCCTATTACCTGCATAGTCCGTCAGCGCCAACTTCGGCTATATGGGCATGTGGCACGCTACCCTGAAACCGATCCTTCCCATCGGGTTGTATCTGTAAGAGACAATCCGGCGTGGAGGAGGCCAAGGGGGCGCCCACAAGGCTCGTGGCTGGGGCAAGTTGATGTTTCTTGTCGAGAGCTGCTTGGTATGGGAAAGGAGCCTGCATGGGAACTCGTGCGTGGTGACCCCCGGGAGTGGCGTCGTAGGGTGGGCGAGGCGACACACCCCCCGGCGTATGCCCCCAATAATTGATTGTTAAAGATAAGGTGCGCACACACACACACACACACACACACACACACACACACACACCGCGCGATGGTCAGGTTGATAACGTTCTGGTCTCTCACTCTGTGGGTAGGCGGTTTGAATCCTCGCGCTCCCATGGATTTTTCACTTGACAAATTCGGGCGGTTACTGTCCCCCTTGAGCAAGGGGATGGGGGGGTGTGGTGTGTGAGGTCGCAGCATTGCCCAAAGATCGGTAATAATGAGCTCCAAGCTCGCACTGAGAGGGTGAAACTGGCGATCGCGAGCCAGCTAGCGTGGACAAAGACCATGGGTGAATGACACACACACACACACACACACACACACACACACACACACACACACACACACACACACACACACACACACACATACACACACATATCATCATATGTTTTCACTCAAATGTGTTGTTGACTTGTTTCAGTTGAAAAAGAGAAAATTGTTTTGTTTGTTTGGTGATTATAAAAAAGCGTTTGATACGATATGGAGGGAGAGTTTATGATACAAACTTGTGAGAGATAATGTTAATGGTAAAATATTAAATATAATCCGTAGTATGTGCATACTACATTGTTAAATCTTGTGTAATGGTAGAACAACAGATGTCTGATACGTTTACATGTAATATGGGTGTGAGAGAGGGAAAAACTGTATCGCCATTGCTCTTCGCTAAATCATTAACCCACTGAGTACCAGCTAAATATAATAAACAGTACAACCACAGTCCAGCAGATTTTGGTTATTTTTGTTTTTGTTTTTATTTTATTAAAAAGTTGAAAAATGAAGAAAACTGAAATTATCACTCTCCTCGAAAAAATGGGGGTTTTAGGGGAGGTGGGGCACCCTAAGACATCAGCTGATGCCGCCCCGGCTTAAAATTCCCGCGCGCCTGGCCGCGCAGCAAGGCAGATGTACGATGCGTCCAGTTTTCGGGTGGCGGATATTTTCACACCAGCCGAGCATCATGTGTGACTTCCTAGTTCATATATACCACGTATGTATCACATAATGTCATAATAAGTCAATTTCATGTGTGATAAGTGGACATAGTAAAGTTTTATAAATGAGGACGAGTGGCAGTGCGCCCTAGCGTCCCGGTAACCATGGCGACGGGCGGCCATGATGGATTTGTACCCTTTTTATCTGTATCCTTATATAGGATGTCCTTTGTCCCTCAGTAATGACTCATGCGCATCCCCCGTCCCAACAAGCCTATAATTGAGGGTTGCCACGTATATAAGGCATATCCCTACCAATTTCAAGTCAATAGCTACCATAGAACAGGAGTAAATAAGGTCTAAAGTCGTGGTGCGATAAGCGGGTATAGTCTTTTTATCACACTCCCCTACATCAGAGCTAGGCCCGCAAAACCGAAGGGGTTGCCGAGTATCACTACGTATTGACAACACCCTTACAAGTATCACACACAAATGTCAAGCCACTAGCTACCATACAACCGGAGTAAATAAGGTCCAATGTCGCGACGAAAAAAATGGATAAGCTCGTACTTCTAATCCCCCCCCTTCCACCCGAGCGGCGTGCCCATGCAGTTGCCGGGTACCGCCACTGTTGACCCACATATTAAGGAGTGCCCTATACCATTTTCAGGCCATTCCTTAGCATAGAAGCCGCGTACCAGATTTTTGAATGGCAGACGCACAGTGTGCGTCGCTGGGACTGGGCGTTACATACATAGTGGACGCATCACGTGCATCGATGGTATCCAGCGGGTTAATATATAATGTTAATGATTTACAAGAAATATTTATTGATCATAACTGTAATGTTCAAAATTTCAATGATGAATTTTTAAATGTTTATTTACAGCTATTATTTTTGATGTACGCAGACGATACGGTTATACTGAGTGATAGCGAGCAAATAATGAACCAGGCGCTAACAACCCTTTATAGTTACTGTTCTGACTGGAAGTTAAAGGTAAACTGTAGTAAAACGTGTCTAATGTTTAGACAACTAAATGTAAAGTAAAACTAAAGGATAGTAATGGTTAGTGGAGGTAAAGTTCAAACCAGTAATTATAGTTTTCATTTTGATGGAGAGGAAATTGATGTAGTTAGTGAGTATAAGTATTTGGGTATACTCTTTAATTATACCAACGTGGATTTCGATAGGGGATATTTGCAGCCTATGTTGATCTCAAGAACGCGTTTGACTCAGTGCATCGTAAGTTACTATGGGATCTTCTACGGTTTCGCGAGACTCCTGCAAGGACTATTGGATTACTGACTTGCCTGTACTCCGGGACTAAGAGTGCTGTGAAGTGTGGGGGAGGTGTATCCAGCTTTTTTCCTGTGAATACAGAAGTGAGGCAAGGGTGCGTCCTTGCCTCATCTCTTTTCAACACTTGTATGGATTGGGTATTGGGCAAAGCTGTGGACCAAAGTGATTGTGGAGCATCTTTTGGCTATACAAAGATCACTGATCCAGTTTTTGTTGATGATGCAGCAATCTTTGCTAAGTCGTTGGAGGTCCTAGTGATGGCACTCGAGGTACTGCACGAAGAAGCCAAAGCCTTTGGGACTTGAGGTCTCTTGGGTCAGGAACCTAGGTCCAGGTGTTTGGACATTTACTAGATAAAGCAGTACAATTAGTTAATGCGTGCGGTGAGGACATTGAGATCTTGGTGAGTTTTACATACTTTGGTAGCACAGTCCAGAATGACGGCTGTTCACGTCAAGTAGTTTTACGGTGGATGGCATAGCTAAGGTGACTAGAGTCCCGCTTTTAGGCGGGATGGTCCCGATTTTTTCAGCGTCTATCCTACTTTTTAATATTAGCTAAAGTTTTAGTAAAAGGTCCCGCTTTTTATACGTTTGTCCCGGTTATTTTACGTTTGACCGTCTTTTTCGTGTACTAAATTACCCCATTTTTAATGGAATACTGATATCTTATTCAACTTTATTATTTCACCTGCTGCTAACTTTATGGTATACTTGTGCCTTACCATTACGTCAGTAATATATGTTTGGAGTTCGTTTGAGACGTACGTCTCTCACCGAGTCACCGCCCACCAACCACTCTAGCTAGAGTTCAGACTTTTGATCACGATGTTAACGTGAAACTACACATTCTATGAGCGTTTGCAGTCTGAATATCTGTTTATTAGAAAACCAGATCAGGCAGTGATGTACACTATGAAAAATGTAATAGTGACTACAACATTGCACATGGTGGTGTTTGTGATAATTTTATGATATCACTAACACCATCTGGTCTTGTATCAGCTTTCAATTAAGGAATTTATAAGAAATTATATATATATATATATATATATATATATATATATATATATACATATATATATATATATATATATATATATATATATATATATATATATATATAATATATATATATATAATATACATATACATATATATATATATATATATATAAAAATATATATATATTATATATATATATATATATATATATATATATATATATATATATATATATATACGGGAAAAAAGGTGAAAAAGCTTGAAAAGGTGAATCGATGTCTTTGACAATAAGACTCTTGGCAGTATTATGGGGTATCGCTGGGATAATTACCAGCCAAATCAGTTATTGCACCATGGGACTGAATCGAGTTATGTTACCTGCATAGTTCGTCAGCGCCAACTTCAGCTATATGGGCACGTGGCACTCTACCCTATAACCGGTCTTTCCCATCAGGTTGTATCTGTATGAGACAATCCGGCATGGAGTAGGTCAATGGGGGCGCCTATACAAGACTCGTGGCTGGGGTAAGTTCATGTTTCTTGCTGAGAGTTGATGGAATGGGATGGGAGCCTGAATTGCAACTCACTCGTTGTGACCTCCAAGACTGGCGTCGTAGGGTGGGCGAGGCGACGCGCCCCCCGGCGTATGCCCCCAATGATTGATTAATAGTGATGATAATTATGATAAATTGATTGATGACATTGAGCTTCACATGATTGATATTAAAGGAGTAAAAAATGAAGTGCATACAATAATAGTTAAAGCTGCGAAACAAACCAAGTGTTAAATATTTGCCTACACTCAGAATGTACTTAGAATAGGAGAATATTTCACGTTCCGTTTGAACTATGAACGAGTAATGGAACCTATGTATGAGTATGATCCATACGTCTTAAGGCCCCGTCACACGATGCAACTTTTCTCCCGGGGCGGTGAGGCTAGGGGTGGCTAGGCGTGCCTCAAAGCGCATGTTGCAGTCACAGGGAGGGACATTTCAGGCGCCCGTCATCTGCCACTCGTCTCATATCTTGGGTGTTCACTTTTTTTATTTTAAGCCTAGCTAGTAATGATTCCGCGCAAGATGTAATGAAATCAGCTCGAAGGAATAAGTCCTGCTACAGTTTTCTCTGCTCCATCTTTTTGCCTCCAATATCTGAAATAACTAGCAGCCCTGGCAGCAAAATGTGAGGCTGTTCTAGCAAATATCTAGCTGGATGTCAAAATATTTATGTTTAAGGCTTTCGTTACTCAACCCATAGGCTTGTAGTAATGCATATTCCATCTGTGAGTAGCCTCTGCTATCTCTGTCTAATCTGCGTAAAAGTTTGAGTGACCTGCCTTCTAACTGCGTCATGAACTGAAGTTTACGTGTGACGTCGTCATACTCTAATAAATCTACAACGTCTTCGTATTGATGGATAAAAACCTCGACTCAATTACTTTCCTTGTAGGTAGGGAGTTTAACCTTGGCCTGTGCACCACTGACGGTGT
Organism: Chionoecetes opilio; assembly: GCA_016584305.1. NCBI lineage: Eukaryota > Metazoa > Arthropoda > Malacostraca > Decapoda > Majidae > Chionoecetes > Chionoecetes opilio. The sequence goes on along the minus strand of JACEEZ010022955.1, from coordinate 64,675 downwards.
AGATGTAATTTTATTGACGATACTGCATTATCATGACTACTACCCTTTTTCTGTGACGGCTGTAGCATTTATAATTCATGCTTTTCCTTTTTTCTCTCTCTCTTTCGTAAGGAAACAAAATATATAATTATTGTATGCAGTGCATAGAATCGTAAATTGTCAGGATGTCCGTTAACATTTATAAGGCTGAGGCCGAGGCGTTACTTAGTTACACGGAAATCGAACAGATCAGAGAGTATGTTTTCGAGAGGCAGCGAGACGACCGCAAAGAGAGACAAAGATAACATGAGAAAGAGAGAGAACAAAATGAATTGCCGATGATATATATATATATATATATATATATATATATGTTGACATTTCAGGGTGACAAAGACACTCGTCATTCTTGGGGTTGTTTATGCGCGTGCAACGTTTCGCCAAAAGACACTTGGCATCATCAGGCTAGGCATGGTGAGAGTAGCTCACCCAACCTCTTCCCAAATCTTCCCTTAATCTTCCCAACAGCCCAGGGAGGGCAGGTATACACAGATCGTCACGTGAGCTACTCTCACCATGCCTAACCTGATGATGCCAAGTGTCTTTTGGCGAAACGTTGCACGCGCATAAACAACCCCAAGAATGACGAGTGTCTTTGTCACCCTGAAATGTCAACATTATATATGTTATATATTATATATATAACATTATATATATATATATATATATATATTATATATATATATATATATATATATATATATATATCATCGGCAATTCATTTTGTTCTCTCTCTTTCTCATGTTATCTTTGTCTCTCTTTGCGGTCGTCTCGCTGCCTCTCGAAAACATACTCTGATCTGTTCGATTTCCGTGTAACTAAGTAACGCCTCGGCCTCAGCCTTATAAATGTTCACGGACATCCTGACAATTTATGATTCTATGCACTGCATACAATAATTATATATTTTGTTTCCCATGTTGTAGCAAACTCCGATCCCTTTGTCGGGCGCCAATAATTAGTTGGGAACGGGATTTGTGGATGAAATTTGATCCTCGTCTCACCTCGCCACGTCACACTAAAAACATATTAGTGAACCTATATTACTGCATTGACACTTCTGACTCAGTAAGATTAATCCCCAACAAATCCCCTAAAAAACAACCAGCTACATAAATATCAATAATCAAATTTTTCATAACTTACATTATATTTCATGTGCAGTCAATAAAAATTTCTCACAAATAGCCACAAAGAATGCGAATGACCTGCCGCCCACACAAACATCTCACTATTATTATCTCCGAGGAAACTAGCCTAGTTCTTTGGTAATACCCCTAGCAACTAAGAATGACATCACTCAAGTAATCACTTCCCTCAAAATGATGAAAGGGCACATCGATGACGGATCAGTAGAAATAATAAAAGAAAAGAAAAAAAAAATTGCCAAACCCCTTACAATACTGTTTTACCAATCAATTAGAACTGGTGTTTTTCCCAACAAATTCAAGCTGGCTAAAATAATTCCAATCCATAAATCTAGAAACAAAACTTATTTGTCCAACTAACGACCAATTTATATTTTACCAGTGTTCGTAAATTGTTTTAAATTATCAATAAAAAAGCACCTATTGATATTCTTAAGTAAAATGAACATACTAAATGATAAACAATTTGGATTTAGACCAGGTTTTAATTAATACCTTTGATGCAATCAATACCTACACATCTGCCCACGAATCATGAATACAGCCACGAATTCCATAGTGTTGCATTTTATCCAGTAGCATGTAAAGTTAAACAGTGTCAAATGCTTTTCGAACCTCAATAACGATTTAAATGATAAATTTGTTGTTATTTAGTGTTGTGTATAGGGCAGATGTGTAGGTATTGATTGCATCAAAGGTATTAAAACCTGGTCTAATTCCAAATTGCTTATCATTTAGTATGTACATTTTACTTAAGAATATCAATAGGTGCTTTTTCATTGATAATTTAAAAAAAATTGAGAATACTGGTAAGATAGAAATTGGTCGATAGTTGGACAAATAAGTTTTGTTTCCCGATTTATGGATTGGAATGACTTTACCCACTTAGCAATGTCATTTAAACCTTCTAAATGTACTCCATAAAAAAGTCATCAGAATAATGACCGACAGTGACTACTGCGAACACACCCCTCCATTATTTAAATCCTTAAATATTTTTAATCTAAATGATTTATCAAAATTAAATATTGCATCTTACATAAGAACATAAGAACATAAGAAAATAAGGAAGCTACAAGAGGCCGCGAGGTCTACACGTGGTAGTTCCTGTTACCTAACACTACCTACATCCACCTCTCATCCCCATCCATGAACCTATCCAGCCCCTCTTTAAAGCTTCTTAATGACTCAGCACTAACTACCTGTCTACTGAGGCCATTCCATTCATTCACCTTCCTATTTGTGAACCAGTTTTTCCCTATTTCCTTTCTAAATCTACGCTTTTCCAGCTTGAATCCGTTACTTCTTGTTCTTACCTGGTTAAATGCCGTAAGAACTGTTCCTACCTCTCCTTTATTAAATCCCTTTATCCACTTCAAAACTTCTATCATATCGCCCCTTACTCTGCGTCTCTCGAGTGAGTGTAATTTTAATAACTTCAATCTCTTCTCATAACTAAAGTTACGCATCCCTTGTATCATTTTGGTCATCCTTCTCTGCACTGTTTCTAACAAGGCAATATCCATCCTGCAATATGGAGACCAAAACTGAACCGCATAGTCTAGGTGAAGCCTGACTAGAGCCAGATAAAGCTTTAGAATAACTTCCGCACTTCTACTTTTAACACTTCTGGTAATGAATCCTAATACTCTATTAACTCTATTTCTGACCTCAATACATTGTTTCCTATGTCAGAGGTCTGGGCTCACCCTCACTCCAAGATCTTTTTCACCTTCTGATCTTTTCAGCGATACATTGCTTATGGTGTATCTATTACCAGGGTTTTTTCTACCAACATTCATAACGCTGCATTTATCAATATTAAATTCCATCTGCCATCTGACTGCCCAGTCGTTAAGTTTATCTAAGTCTCCCTGCAATATGTTTACATCATACTTTGATCCAATAATCCTACCTGCCTTAGCATCATCAGCAAACTTGCTGATATCACTGCTAATCCCACTATCCAAGTCGTAATGTAAATCAAAAATAGTAATGGACCCAAAACAGACCCTTGTCGAACTCCACTTGTCACCAGTCCCCATTCAGATTTAGAACCATTAATTGTAACCCTTTGTTGCCTATTACTTAGCCAAGCTCTGATCGAATGAAGAACCTTCCCATCTATTCCATGAGCCTTAACCTTATTTAAGAGTCGCTTGTGTGATACTTTGTCAAATGTCTTACTAAAGTCCAGATATATTATATCATAATCCTTATTATTATCTGCCGTCTCATAAACTTTCCTATAAAAACTCAATAAATTGGTGAGACATGACCTACCCTTGGTGAATCCATGTTGTGAATCATTGATCAAACTATGTTTATCTAAGTGCTCTCTAATGTTTTTTGCAATAATAGATTCCAATAATTTACCCACCACTGACGTTAGACTTACGGCCCAGTTACGGGTCGATAAGTTGACTTTAGTTATCTGTCCCCCTTCTTGAATATGGGAACAACATTTTCTTTCCTCCACAATAATGGCACATTGCCTATCTCAACCGATTTCCTAAAAATGTGCACTAACGACTCACTAACAACCTCCTTGCATTCCTTTAATACCCACGGATACACTTCATCTGGTCCTGGCGATTTAAAGTTCTTCATTTTATCTATACGCTCTTCCACCGTTTCCCTAGTTATCACAATATCTTTGAGTTTCTCCTCCTCCCTTCCTTTGAACATCTGTTCACTATCTGGTATCGTCTGTGTATCCTCCTCCGTAAAAACACTTAAGAAATAATCATTTAGACTTTTACACATATCCTCATCCGTATTTAAGACCTCACCCTGTCCTGACTTTAACGGCCCAACTAATTCCCTTGTCTTGGTTTTATATACCTGATAGAACCCCTTTGGTTCTATTAGGATACTGGTTAAATAGTATATGTATGTGTATAATCTAATACTAAAGCAGGATGTCTGAGTGTCTGAGTGTCCTCTACCGGCGCCTGTCGGTCTGAGGAAATGCCACCTTTTGATGACATTGTGCTGAACCAAGTGGATAGCCAGCATGGTGTGCGTTGTGTCAGCGTGTTGAGCAAGGATGCTGATGCCGACTCACCACGCAAGCCTGTCCACGCGCCACAGGCCATGGAAAACCGGAATCTTGGAAGTTCCGGTCAACCTTCCTTATATGCGGCGACGGAGCAGGGAGCGTAAGAGAACAACAGGAGACGCGTTACCTAGCGCTCCGATAAACGACACCTCCAAGAGGGTCTGTCTGTGCTCTCCACACCTGAGGATGTGAGAGTACTTTGTCACGATATTAATTGTTCAGGCCCTGTCTATTAGACATTAGTTTCAAAGGCCGTTACTTAACGAACCGCGTGACATTATTATTGTATAAACCTCACAGTGTACAGATATAATATATATATATATATATATATTAAAATAATATATATATATATATATATATATATATATATTATATTATATAAAATATATATATATATATATATATATATATATATATATTTTATATTGTTAATTATTGTTCTGGTACTTAAATATTAACAAGCCATATAAACAACCGCTCGACCACTTTTATTTAACTACCATTTGAAGTGTCTGGCTAGGACGGTGAAGATACTCCTACCCATCAAACTACACTTCAGAGGCAATCAACCCCTACAGTGTCACCAACACTTGTAAGTATTCTTACTTGGTTTGACCCCTGTTACCTGTAATAACAACACAGAAAAGGGTAACAGGTCACTTTTCGCCTGTCCTGCTACTTTAATCTCATAATTGTTCATAGCAACTCGAGTTAATTTCTTCACTGTCCATGCCATCACGTTATACTGTTCTGTTTTACCAATCCTGCCTTGAACCTCAAATAAATGTTTATTTTTACTCCTATGTTGTGTTTTAAATTAGTGGTCATCCATTTTGGATCACTCTTTCTGGACCTTATTTCCCTATAAGGAATATTTCTTTTCTGTCCGTCAATTATATTCCTTACAAATAAGGTATAATCCTCCTCAGCCCCGACCTCACTTCCATGTCTAACCGCTCTAATTACCTCCTCAGCCCCGACCTCACTTCCATGTCTAACCGCTCTAATTACCACCTCAGCCCTGACCTCACTTCCATATCTAACTGCTCTAATTACCTCCAGGTGCCTTCCTAATCCTTCATAATTGGCCTTTCTAGCTGTCAAAGTCCTGTCCTAACCCTTGGAAAATTTCTTCTCCTCCATCCCACACCTCTTATTAATAACCTCCAGGTGTCTTCTTAAAACTGCATAATTGGCCTTTCTGAAATTAGGTATTCTATGTTTATTGCCACTTAATTTTCCAACTTCCCATTTTAAGCTAAATCTGATCTCATAATGGTCGCTATTATCTAACTTTCCACCGACCTCCACATCTGTAACTAAATCGTCTCTATTTGTCAGCAATAGATCTAGAATATTATCTCCTCTAGTAGGCTCCTTGATTGCTTGACTTAAGAAGTTATCCTGGATTATATTTAGCAATTCATCTGCGTCGCTGTCACCTATGATTAAATCTCAGTCTATATTCCTAAGATTAAAATCTCCCACCACGCATAGTCGATTTAATCTGCAGGCATTGTTTATTTCTTCCCATATAGAAGCTGAATTCTCTTTACATAAGTTTGGAGGCCTATACACTACACCCAAAACCATTTTCTCAGTTCCCTCCGTAACCTTCCATATATATATATATATATATTTTTTTTTTTTTAACATCTGTGCCTATAGCGCCTGTAGGCAGTGGTGACCCAGGGCTCGGATGGTAGGCTCTGGAGGTTCACTTGAGGGCTCTGATGGTTGGTCCTCGCCCGTTGGTGGCGCAGGCAGGATTCTTATAGTGACGCCTGTGAGGCTCATGCCGCCCCCCTGTGTCCTCCGATGCACTCGCAGTCGAAGGTAGCGTTCATAGGCAGGGCATGTGGGTGTTCTTAGGCCACTCGACGGTGCAGAAAGGTTTTGGGTTTCTTCGGGGATCGAACTCGGGTCACCGAGAACGCCAGTCGGAGACTCTACCCGCTCCGCTACCGCCTCCCCATATAGACTCTATGCTGTCGTCTGTTTTTATAACATTATTAACACAACACTGCAATGTATCTCTTGCATAAAGCGCAACTCCTCCACCTCGTCTGCCTACTCTGTCCTTGTGAAATAACTTATACCCAGCTATCTCTACTTCCGGATCAAATACATTTCCTGACATATCCAACCATGTTTCTGTTAATGCTATTATATCAAAATCCTCTACACAATTTATTCCTCTCATGAAATCTATCTTGTTTAAAATACTCCTACAGTTTGTATTGTAAACCTTCAAGCAACTCCTCTTCCTTTTGTCCATTTTCCCTTTATTTTTAACTAAACCCCTTCTCTATCTCTTCTTACGAATCACTTTAGTGCCCTGCCTTCTGAAACTCCTCCTAGTGTCGCAAGTTTCCTTTACCCCGACCCCAGTGTCTAATCCCCAGTTCTCTATCTTAAAAAAGCCTGCAGTGCATCTACCTCCCTTTCAAGGGATTCAGACAAGATCTGAACTCCTTTCCTCGAAAAGTGCACCCCGTCCCTTTGGTAGAGGTGGTTATGCCCGAAAAAGAGGTCCCAACTGTCGACAAAGGCCCAACCATTGGCTTTGCAATGAAGTGCCAGCCGGCAATTCAAAGCAATAGCCCTGGAGTACCACAAGTCGTCAACAAAGCGTCTTGGAAGGATACCACACACCACAGGGATCCCACCTCTGTCCCTAACTTTACCTACAGCTTCCTTGAACCGCCGTAGCAATTCCTCACTTCTTACACACTCAACATCATTTCCCCCAGCGCTCAGGCAGACGATGGGCTTTTTCCCTTGGTCCGCCATGCACTCAACTATCTTATCACTAACATAACCTATCCCCTTCCCTGGGTAACTCACCGACTTCATGCGCATCCCTTCTCTGTCACAGAACCTGCTGTCGAGATGCCTAACCTGACTGTCACCAACAACCAAGATTTTACCTTCGGGTAATAATGTATCGTCTACCCTCCTTACCTCCGTATCTTCCTCTTGCAGCCCCGAGAGTACCTGAAATGGGTTCGTGCACACAACATGGTCATTGTTTACCTTTATCTCCTTCGGGCGGGCTCCATGACCTTCCAAACACCAAACCCTGGTGACTTACTAGGAACCTTAGTAGTCGCCCGAGTCACATATCGCTCTGGTACCCCTCCAGGTACATCCCAGGCATGTGCCCCTCCACTCACTCCACTTGGACCTTCACCTCCACACTTAAGAGAACGTATCTCTATTTCCTGCTTCTGCACCACGCTTTTCAAATCGTTCACTTAACTTGCAAAGCTCCTTTTCAGGTCTTCGATCGCCTCCAGAATAGTCTTAAGCGCCACTACACACCCTTCACTACACTCTCCCTCGACCCTTCTCCCTCCCTCTACCACACTAGTTTTCACCTCAGCCTCCTTCACTCCTACCACACTACCACTCTCCACCTTAGCAGAGCCACACAACACCACTTCTCTCTCCGCCTCCACCAAAACACTCTCCTTCGAAGACGTAGCCATTATAATCCCGAGAGCTCAACCAACACAACCTCACTCCTTGGAGACCTCAGGTCAACTGTATCGTATATGTATACAAACAAACAAACATTTTTATTTGATAATATTATAGAAAAAAACACTTAAGAAGATAACAGTGTATCATTTATACTGATAAACCATATTCTACTGTATTCATGGAACACTTTTGTACATGCCGATCCGATTGATGATGTTATTTTTTAATTAACACTAATTTATCCATAGTGCTAATTCATTCATCATAAAACTAAATAAATCAATGGAAAGCTAATGAAATGCCGCTTCTATTGATATGATCCATGTTAAATGTTGTCTCGCAAAATATTAAATGGCGAAGAGTTTAAGTGAATATTAAGTTCATGCATATTTCTTCAGAGTCTCATAATGGCATTTCTTTAGTGTGTTTTAATGTTTTTTTATATGATAATATTATAGAACAAACATTTACGAAGATAACAGTATATCATTTATACTGATACACCATAGGAAGGGAAATAGGAGTGATGATCGAAATACTTTTTTACCTTGCCGATCAGCCTCATTAGTCATGGGCGGATTGGCACGGAGCGCCAGTAACAAGTCCAGTATACAGTAGTCTTTGGAGTAACATACCCCTTTTTAGGCGGTAATACAAATTAGCAATAAGTAATAAGTTCTTCACCACCCAAAAACTATTACGGGTAGGGAAAGTGGAAAAAGAAGTCAATCTACCCGGTCGAAATTATTCCTTTTTATAAAAACCTATTTAATTACCCATTAATTAATTTAATTAATTATTAATTAATTAATTAATTAATTACCCAATTAAGTTACCCAAAAACCATAAGGGAATGTATATTTGGTGAGACCCAACCATCCAGAAATGGAGGTTTGTTTTTCTTGACTAAAGCTTACATGGGAATCAAGTCGAGGAGGGACTAACCTAACTGAATAATATACGCTAAAAATTTATCCTGACACACCCAAAACAATCAGAAAGAACGAAGAGTAAGCATTCAAACATAATTGCCGGGGTTACATGCTGACTCCACATTTCCGTCAACAGCCTCAGTAAGTTATCAGCTTTGTAAGTTATAAGGATGACTCACGACTGGGTGGTGGGTTACGTCTTACTACACCGCCACATTGAGCTGTGTCATGTGGCGAAGCCATCAGAATATAGGATGGATATCACAGTATTGGCGGCACGTCCTACTACACCGCCAAATCGAGTTGTGCCCTGTGGTAAAGCCATCAGGATCAAGGATGAATATCACAGTGTTGGCGGCACGTCCTACTACACCGCCACATCGAGCTGTATCCTGTGGTAAAGCCATACAGGATCAAGGATGGATATCACAGTATTGGCAGCACGTCCTACTACACCATTAAATCGGGCTGTGTCCTGTGGTAAAGCCATCAGGGTCAAGGATGGATATCACAGTATTGGCAGCACGTCCTACTACACCGCTAAATCGAGCTGTGGCAAGCGGTAAATCCATCAGTGTCGAGGATGTATATCACAGTATTGGCGGACGTACACAACACACTTTTAACTAATATATTACTAACTCACTAATCTCTTTCTACCTTCTTACAGTGACTGCCGTTGTTGACAATGAAGAGATGGACGATGAGGATGTGCCCTTTGTAGGATCCCTTGTTGCTATGAAGGGATAGAAGATGAGGATGTTTCCTTTGTAGGATCCTTTGTTTTCTTCAGTGGCAGCCATTAAGGACGACACAGGCGTGGTGGTGTTGTAAGTGGCTGACCACGATGCCTTGACCGTTGTCCTATATATATGCTGTTCCTTCAGTTACAGTGACTGCTGCACTGATAATGAGAAGGACATGGTGCCCTGTCATGAGAATGATGAAGGATAAGGACTGAGAACCATGCTGTATGATTTATGATTTCAGATTATTGCACTTATGGTGTGTAATTTCTCACAACACTTGTATGGTGTGTTGTGTATTATCTACTGACAAACGAAAGGTGTGTATTTTCTGCTGACACACGAAAGGTGTGTATTTTCTGCTGACACACGTAAGGTGTGAATTTTCTGCTGACACACGAAAGGTGTGTATTTTCTGCTGACACACGTAAGGTGTGAATTTTCTGCTGACACACGAAAGGTGTGTATTTTCTGCTGACACACGTAAGGTGTGAATTTTCTGCTGACACACGAAAGGTGTGTATTTTCTGCTGACACACGTAAGGTGTGTATTTTCTGCTGACACACGTAAGGTGTGTATTTTCTGCTGACACACGTAAGGTGTGTATTTTCTGCTGACACACGTTAGGTGTGTATTTTCTGCTGACACACGTTAGGTGTGTATTTTCTGCTGACACACGTAAGGTGTGTATTTTCTGTTGACACACGTTAGGTGTGTATTTTCTGCTGACACACGTTAGGTGTGTATTTTCTGCTGACACGTAAGGTGCGTATTTTCTGCTGACAAACGTAGGGATGTATTTCTTGGTAACACACGTAAGGTGTGTATTCTCTGCTGACACACGTATGGTGTGTATCCCTTGCTAGCACACGTATCGTGTATACTCTCTTTTCGTGGATTTGCAGAACAGTTGCTGATGACTGAGGGATGCAGAACATCAGTTGCTGATGACTGAGGGTTGCTGAACGACAGTTGCTGGTGGCTGTAGTGGCTGCAAAACACGGCTGGATGTCTCAGAGGATGAATTACAAGACATCTCTTCAGGTTGTAGGGGCCAAGTCAGCATGTGATGGTGCACCGGCCGTGGCGGAGCGACTGCGCTACGGAAAATTTCCCCGCATGCTGCTTCTTACGTAAATGTCGGAGCTATTTACACTCACTGGCATGGTCTTTCTTTTTCTTCTGCTCTTCTTTCACCAGGTGCCCTTGTCTAGCTCATAGCTTGGACACGTTCGACGCGTACAACGTGGGATGTTATTGCGCGAGTCCAGTGACGGTATAATTACGTATATTCTATCCAAGGGGGAAGCTCCTTCTACAATCTACATAAAACCAGATAAGTTCATTGAAGACATCTACATCACCCAGTACACGAACGCTTCAAGACGCCGTGACAGTGTACGACACTCTTCAAGAGAGGGGTCATTCATAGTCTCGGTCGTCCAAAAAAATAAAGAAAGGTTCAACACTGAAGGCACAGGTGAATCCAAGATCACTTATCCCCTCAGCTGATGTAGATAACAGGGATAATATCTGTAGCTGTGATACCCCTGGGCATACAGTGGCATACAGTTTTCGGGCGGAGCCCGACAAGGGAAGTGTTACCACCACATGCCTTCGTGTGTGGCGGATGTTGTATATATATATATGTGTGTTGTCGGTATTAGTTGATGATCGGAAGTGCGGAGGAGTTATTAATTGAAGTAGTGAAGTGTTAGCTTTATAGATATCACTAACATACACTTACTTGTTGTGTAAGGAGAATAAGTTGTAGAGCAGCACACAACTTAATAATTATGGGTGAATGGGTTATCAAACACAAGGTGGTGTATAGTTATATAATAAAATGTTATATAGTCTTATCAATGCACAAAAGGTATTACAACCTCAATGTCTATGAGTCACTTCCCACAACACGTCCTCACACTAGCGGTCAATATCTATCTCTGGCGTCGCTGCGTCTCCACAGGGCGCGGCTGGTGGGTGAGGCAGGGCGTGCCTCGGGGTGCCGGCCGTCTGGGTAAACAAAGGTGCGGTTGTCACCGTAAGGTGATGCCCTCTGCCGGGAATGTGTAGACGTGGCAGTTGACGTGGCATGGGCGTCATGGGCATCATGTTCTATATATATGTAATCTTAAACATGGAAACTATTAGAAAAGGTACATGCCTTAAATATATAATTGTAGTATTACATATGTACCTACAAAGGTCAACATCACTCGGTCACTTACCTGGCGCGACCTTGCGCCATCCTAGATACATGTACCTAACCATGTTACAATTATGTATTTACCAGATTTTGTCGGATTTTGCCCTTCAGGAGAATATACACAGATAAGGCCTTCCTAACAACAAGACAAAGTGGAATTACTATAATAATGATAATTATGATTTGCATAATCATTGAAGGAAAATTAACACCTGGGTTAAGGTAGACAGGTAAAGAGTCCTGTACAGCTGTTTTCAATTCTGAGAAATTAGAGAATGTAAGCTCAGAAATGGTATTAGTGACATATTTAATGCTTGAGAAATGTATATACTTCAAGCTGTCAATAGGGAAAAGTCGAGCAGTGAAATTAGCTACAAATCCTTCGTGCAGTTTTTCAGGAAAGGTATTCAAATAGTCAGAGCGCAAATAGCAAGCCATAAGAATTGCGAAATGACCGGAAACTTTCTGATACACTGCACCTTCCAGACATACTACAGACACATAGAATGTTTGTGTAAAGAAGAAATAGTGATGTCCGAAGAAACTTTTGTGAAAAAATGGTTTCGAAATCAAGTGGGAGTAAGGACATAACGATAAGGCCTGAGAAGCATTTGCCTGAGTTAGCACCACCTCACAAATACCGTCACCTATAGGTAAAAAGGCAAAGAGAGATGTGGGGCAAAAATACAGGTTCAAATATTATGTACGGCACCTATCCAAATCAGACATGCGTTCAGTAGAATACTGGATATATTTACTATTAATCAACACCACAGTACTTGGTTGATTCAGTATCATAACAGATTTGTTCACTGAAAACGGAAATTAAAAATTATTCCATTATGATTAAAATTACCATTCTCACAACTATAAAAATATTTATATTATGAACCATTTCCGTTATATATGTATTTACTATTATTATCATTTTTACTATGTGAACTTCAAACGCATGTTCGGTTGGAAAAGAACATGTTTAACAATGGTATCTGACATTAGCACTGATTCAAGGAGAGGGTAATAGTGTTGAATACCATTTAAAACGATGATGTCAACTGGCAGTTCTACTTTGCTACTTCCTAGGCATGCATAACAATCAATAAAAGGAAAGAGTGAAGCAGTTCCTCTTGAACGCGCTGCGTCAACCATATTTGTTAGTAATGTTTGTTAGTTCTTACAAGAAAATCAACTATATTAGTCAAAGCAGAGAGTGCTTGTTTGAACACAGTAAAAGCTCGATTAAAGCTCTGCTTGTTTATGCTATTAAAATGGATGAGTGTATCAATAAAAGAAGATAAGAAGGTTAGATGAAAGTATCTTACCCAATGTCTTCCAGTTACTCATGCATTTATTCCTATACCAAATATCATGCACGAAAGTTGTCCAATAAAGGCAATAAATAGACAAGCAATCAATTACGCGGACGTAGATTATAAGCATGAGTTGTTTGGTCAGTAGGAGTATTAGATTTATTAGTTTCAAGACGCGTAGCATCGCTAAGTTTAGCAGTTTCTACTAAGCATAAATCAGGCTTGGCATTGGTCTGTTTAAGTCGATCACTGTGAATGACTTCTAAGGTATTTAACCGCGGATCCAAAATATCAAACTTATTTCCATGGAGTTGCTTAACTACCAGGCACGGACCCACAAATTTAGGAGCTAATTTAGAGTTCCGTTCCGCGACTCGAATCATGACAGAGTCACCAACCCAGATTTGAACGGGTGCAGAGCGCCGGTGTTGTTGCGAGCACATAGCAGTTTTGGAAGCCTGTAACTTATTTCTGACATCGGAATATAAGTCTTGAGAAAATTTTAAGTTGACATTTAGCATAATCGTCAACATTGTACACAGGTTTTTGAGGGCTATTAAGCAAGTCATATGGGAGTCGTTTCTCCATACCAAAAATAATAAAATAAGGAGTTTGACCTGTCGACTCACAAATATTGCAATTAACGCATGCTGCAACATGGGGTAATCAATCTTCCCAACTATAAGCAAGCCACCAACAACTGGGCGTAAAGCTGCCAGGACATTCCTGTTCGCATGCTCAACAAAACCGTTACAGGCCGGATGATATGTTACCGTGAATGTTTGTTTGATGTTGAACTGCCCACATATTTAATTAAGGAGCGCATTTTTTTATTCTGCGCCATTGTCACTCATTAAAACTCGGGGAGTTGAGTATGAACAAAATAAGGTGGCGATCAGTGCGTGTGCAATCACTTTGGCAGTTTTATCCATCACAGGGGACAAAAAAACATACCTTGATAAGTTATCAACACATACTAACAGGTATTTAGACCCTTGACGACTAGAAGGAAGCTGTAACAAAGCAATAGCAACAATGTCCCAAGGACGCTCATGAGTTGGATATTCCAAAATTGGTGCTGGTTTTGGCACCGTACCTTTATGCTCAGCACATTTCACGCACTTAGCTACATATGCGTCAATATCTAACCGCATTTTAGGCCAAAAATAACTATTGCGGGCTGCAGCAAGAGTACGTTCCTTTTCCAGGTGACCGGCTATTACAGCATCATGAACTAGTTGCAGTACCACAGGTACAAATGACTCAGGTATTACAAATTAGCTCACCGGGGTCCGCTTATTTGGCCAAAATCTACAAAGGACCTGATCTGGTGATAAGAAAAATTCTGAAAAATGAATGGGCATTTTAGGTAATGTTGACTGGTCACCCGATTCCAGAGCATATATCACTTTACTCCACACGTCATGTTGACGTTGGGCAACAGCTAGTTCATGTAGTGAAAAATTTTGAACTACAGGTTACTTGTCCGTCACTAGTCCAATATGTACATTTCTAGACAGTGCATCAGCCACAACATTGGCTCGACCTGGCAAGTTCTTAAAAGTTGGATTGAATTCCTGTATTGTCAAAAATCAACGCGCGAGTCTTCCTGAAAGGTTTTTTCCTTTAAAAAGTTCAGTGTCAGCTGCGTGATCAGTATATACGGTTATATCATAACCTAGGATATAATCCCTTAAAAAATTTAGAGCCCAGACAACTGCGAGTGATTCCTGGTGAGTTACTGAGTAATTTGACTCTGCCGGAAGTAAAGTTCTACTCGCGAACGCAACAGCGCGATTTTTCCGCGTGCGTCAGTCTGCATCAAGACAGCACCCAGCTCTAATGCAGAGGCATCCGTGTAAAGAACAAAATGAAATTTATAGTCTGGGAATGCCAAGACAGGGGCCGTAGTTAGGGAATCTTTAAAATCTTGAAAAGATCTTTCATGTACAGCGTTCCAATTAAAGTGCACGTCCTTTTTTAACAGGTTTGTTAAGGGCGATGCAACCGCTGCAAAATGAGATATAAATGATCTATAGGAACCACACAACCCAATAAAAGAACGGACATTGTCTACATTCTGAGGTCGCGGGATATTTGTAACTGCAATTATTTTATCTGACATTGTATGAAGTCCATCACCATCTATCATATGGCCTAAAAAGGTGATTTTAGACTTAAGGAATTCACATTTAGTCAGTTTAGCCTTGAGTCCAGCATCTTTCAACTTCAGGAGCATTGCTTCTAAATTAGCAAAATGAGACTCCGAGTCTTTGTTGCAAATTATAAGATCATCAAGGTAAGCATAGATATTTTTGCCTAGCATATCGGAAAATAAATTATTAATCATTCTTTGAAAAGTAATAGGGGCTGACTTTAAACCAAATGGCATTCTGAGCCACTTGTAGTGTCCACTAGGAGTGCTATAGGCAGTAATTTCCCTAGATGCAGGAGCCATCGGCACCTGCCAGTAGCCACTAACCAAATCAAGGCTACTGAACATAGTGTTACCAGGTCCTAATGACATTAATAAGTCTTTTAAAACATGTAAAGGATACCTATCATCCTCCGTGACTTCATTTACTCGCCTGAAATCAAGTACAGGTCTAAACTGTCCGTCCTTTTTAGGAACGAGAAATAGAGGCGAGTTCCACGGTGAATGGAAATTTTGGATAACACCCTGATGCAACATATCTTTAATTTGCTCATCAACAATTAGTCTTTGACTGTGAGGTAGACGATATGCTGGAATATACACAGGATGTGTTCCAGATTTAAGTTTAATATGGTGGCTAGTTTTATCAGTTGAACCTAACGGTTCTCCGGGCAAGGCTATAACATCACGGTACCGCTTAAGCAGTTTTAGTAATGAAGCCTTGTGCTCGGGATAATCCACAATAGTGACAAGTGAGTCTAGCGTTTGTGCTTGAGCCATATTTGAGTTGCTGGACGATGGAGTTACCAACTGACAAAACCCGTAGGTAAGTCTAAAGGTTCTGACACTACCTGTTTGTCAAAAGCTAACGCACGGCTTAAATATACTCCTTGTCGAAGTTTGACAGGACCGTCAGTCGCATTAACAACAAGAGCGACGGCTGTATTTCCTTCACGAATTTCACTCAGGGTTGCTTCCACTGTTAGTCTGTTCAATTAATTGGTTGGGGCCTTCTATACAGATGTCAAAACCCACGGTGGTATTTGGAACTGATACGGGAATGTGCATTGCCCTACGGTGGGGAATAACATGATTACTAATTACCGTGACCTTTACGATTTTCCACATTTCCTTAGGGTCAGTTACCGTTGTCTGATGATACGAATGTGTAGGCAGGGTATTAGCAAAGTCTACGCGCGAATTCGTTTCAAACTTAGGCTGTGTTCCATTTATTAATTCATCAGTAGAAACCTGAACACTAGGAACGGTTGGTGCATTAGAAGGAACTACCTTATTTTGGGAAGTTAAGCAAATGGGTTGATCCATCGCTTTGAAATTCTTCCCTAAGAACCTTATGGTATTAGTATCTGGATGTATTATTTTTATCATCCGGTTAGCTCTTAAAGATGCTAAACCCAATAATCCGTCCGAGGGCAACGTAAAATTAGAACCCACGTAAAAGTTCAAACGAATAGTAGGCGTACCTTTTCCAAATCTAACGGGCAGACGAACAACTCCTAATATATTAAGAGGATCGTTAGTAACTCCCATTAGATTAAGATCGTTTGGTTTAAGAGGCCAGCGGCTGCTACGTGACGCGCGTTTGAGTGCAAGGTAAACCTTCTCGGATAGCACGTTAACAGCTGCGCCTGTGTCCACCGCGAACGATGCTCTCACGGATCTTAATCTGGTTGGTAGAGCCAAAATATTGGCTTGACTGCAAGCGGCAATATAAGATGAGAGAATTTTTCAATCATTCAACCGAGTTGCAGTATTATCAATTATACCAGTTGTATTTACTAGCCTTGTCTGGTTTGTGTTGGGAGTGCGGCTTCCCCCGACTGAGTGTTATTACGATACTGATGCATTCGAGTCTTTAAATTTGAAACCGCATAGCAATTCTCCGTAGAGTGTCCGGAACACTCATGGATAACACAGTAGGAAGTATTTTGTGCCGCACCGCGGGAAACAGCATTGTTTCCAGAACCAGTATTTCCCTGTCTTGTGGGATTACGGTTAGCAGTCGTCGATCGTGCGCGATCATGTGTACCAGTAGAGGTTCTGTTTCCGTCTGAGTTTCTTGAAGCAGGTAATTGCCTTGAGGCGGCTTCAAGTTTTCTTTGGTGTTGTTGTTCCTTAGCTTTAATAAAACACCTATTTGCAGTGTGTCCTCCTTGTTAACAATAATGGCATGTAAAGATAGGCCTTTGTTGAGAACTAGGGAATGGCCGCAACTGTGGTATAAGATACATCTATATCCCTACCGGCTACATCAGGCTGAGTAGTGGCTACAGATGACACAGTTGCTCGTATGTTACCATTTTTCACTTCTATCTTGGTTTTTTATTTCAATACAAAATCATGCAGTACTTCTTGGGGACTATAATTAAGAGATGGAGAGTTTTTCCGCAAGGTACCTCTTAGCAACATTATGTATGCAAAGAATTCAAGGAATTTGCGATTGTTACTAAGTGAAATGTTTTCTCCTTGTGTCCAGCCATCCTCCTGCAAATACTGGATGAAATCTACCGAAATCCGGTTTGCTTCCACCTGCTCATCAAACAAATCAGTGGTAGCAGCACCGCTTAGCAAAGTCTCAACAGCTAAATTCACTCCTTTCACTAAACTATGCTTTGCCAAAGCTCCCAAAGGATTCTAGAAAACTTGAACGAAAGGTTTGGTAAACCTTGTTCGCTTGGGGTTCCGTAAAATCACTAGCTTGCATGAGATGTGCAGCACGTGAGCCTGGCTGTAAACGTAAGCGAGCAAATGAAATTTTGTCACTCTCATCAGTAATAAATGAATTAACCATTACGTCCTCGCACATGGCAATATACTCTCGGGCTGTGTAATCTACATCAACTCCCAAAAAGGGCCTGACAGACGCGCTGGTATGTAATAACTTAATCGCTCCAGCTGCCTGTGGTGGAAGATTTGAAGGAACATGACTACTACTACTTGCCCCGGGGCAACCTGCTCCGGTCGGAGGAGACATGCTTGTTAATGGGGGTTGAGGTAAGAAAGGGATAGAAGATGCTGATGAACGTCTGAAGTGTTGCGAAACTCTGCACAAAACACGAGGACTCTCATTACTTTCTTTCAAATCAAAATCAACACCTTCCTTTGCCTTAGTTTTATCGTCAGTTAATGTGGATTGATTTTCACCACAGAGTTTAGCAAATTCCTCACTAAAAAAATCATTAGTAGGTTTTTTATCTATAAGCTACAGGTAGAATCAGTAGTATATTGCGTAATAAAATTAAAATAACAAATAATGCAAATATAATAATTATTATGATTACCGCAATTATATAATATGAGTACTATTTCTCAGGTGCATTCAAGCCTTATCGTAGAATGTATAGGTCATCACAAATAAGAAAAGTACATTGTACAGAGAGAAATATAGATATATATATATATATATATATATATATAATATATATATTATATATATATATATATATATAATATATATATATATATATTATATATATATATATATATATATATATATATATATATATATATATATATATATTTATTATTATAAAATATATTATATATATATATATATTATATTTTATATTATATATATATATTGATATTGATATTTTAATAAACTAAAAATTACTAAAATTAAGTAATATCAATATTAGTCTTGATGAGATTAGATTAAATCAATTAGAACTGTCTCATGAATAATGTCTTAGTTCATTTCACATGGATAATTAATCAATAAAATGTGAAATGAATAAGTCACTAGCAAATTAATGTGCCACAAGTGATGTAATTAATTAAATTTCAGTGGAGTGTCAGCTCATATGCATGTTTAATCTCACCTAAATATATGAATGTTGAAGCAGAAGCAGAAGATTCTTCCTCCGTGAACCCAGTTTGAAGGGTGGAAGACGGTTGCTGTGTCTAGGAGGTCAGTCAGCCCGGGATGGGGTGTGGGTATGGCACGCGTCCCAACCTTAAGCCTTGAAGTGAAGGAGGGCGACGGGGTGATGATGGGCGGCGGGCGTCCAAGTCAATATGGGCGGCGACGTCGGGGCGTCTAAATCAATGCGATGACAACCAGGCCTACGTCCATTATATATCCAAGCCTACGTCCTCTATCCACTTTTTTACTTCCACTTCGGTTAGGTCTTACTTTCTTCCACTATGTGGATCACGAAGTAGTGTCCCAAGGGGTTAAATGCACCTTCAACAGCAAACAGGAAGCTTCTTGTTAATTACGCTTACTTCCCTTTCATAGAACCGTTCAATTAAGTGTGGAGGAAAAGTGTGTGGGTAAGTGGAGGAGAGCGATTGGAATGGTTGGTAGGGTGTTGAGAGGGGAAGGAAGGGTCGCCCGCGGTTAGCAACGTAAACAATATGACTTTTTTCCTCCCTCACTACCTTCTGACTCCTCACTTTGTCACTTAAGTTCGTTCACTTCTCGTATCACAATTTATCGTCCTGTCTCAAAATCTATGTTTTTGTGCACTGAATCACCTTATTATAATAATTTTAATCACTGGAAAGTCCGATCCACTGATTGCCACCAAATATGTTAGCTCTATATTTATCACTAACATACACTTACTTGTTGTGTAAGGAGAATAAGTTGTAGAGCGGCACGCAACTTAATAATTATGGGTGAATGGGTTATCAAACACAAGGTGGTGTAGTTATATAATAAAATGTTATAATGTCTTATCAATGCACAAAAGGTATTACAACCTCAATGTATATGAGTCACTTCCCACAACACGTCCTCACACTAGCGGTCTATATCTATCTCTGGCGTCGCTGCGTCTCCACAGGGCGCGGCTGGTGGGTGAGGCAGGACGTGGCTCGGGGTTGCCGGCCGTCTGGGTAAACAAAGGTGCGGTTGTCACCGTAAGGTGGTGCCCTCTGCCGGGAATGTGTAGACGTGGCAGTTGACGTGACATGGGCGTCATGGGCGTCATGTCATATATATATATATATATATATATATATATATAATATATATATATATATATATATATATATATATATATATATATATATATATGTAATCTTAAACATGGAAACTTTTAGAAAAGGTGCATGCCTTAAATATATAATTGTAGTATTGCATATGTACCTACAAAGGTCAACAGAAGATGTGAGAGCGTGAGGCACAAGGAGTTAGATGGTGGAGCAGGAGTGTGATGGTGCGTGTGTTTCGCTGACACTGCTATATTGCTATCAACACTGCGATGTTTTGCCTCGCAGCTGTGAGGCTGTGAGAGCCTCCCTCGGTGCAGATAGTCACCCAAACCTATAAATAAAAGATGCAAGATCTCCCGCCGTGTCACTAAGACCCTAAACACGTAAGCTTATTATCTTTTGTACAGTTCGTTCAATTTATATTATCTACTCTTTATTGTGAAGCTTCCTGAACGCGTGGCAAAATAGTTCTAGGATCCTATGATGGGAGTGATGAAATTAGGATTGTCTTTCTCTGCACCATTAAGTGTGTTATGCTGTTCATCCTTGATGAATATCGTGTATTAGCTTTATGATAGATATCATTAAATGTGGAATTGGCTCAACAGGTTTGACTGATTAAACTGATTGTGTAATCGTGTGGGTTTCCATATCCTGAGAACTAAAATATCGCCGTGGTGGCGGTAACAGAGTCTAACCCGCCTGATTTTCCATTAGGCTGCACAACGACGTCTACAACCCCTTTGGGTGATCAAGTGACTGCTGACAAATATTAAGGTGGACCAGACATTGAGGATACAGCTCAGGAAGAGGTGGATGTCGCTGAGATGATGGCTGTTGACCAGTCATGTGACAGGCAAAGTCAACAGGCGACAGGTGGCTGCCTAATTGACATCAACGAAGCTGGCGAGACTACGGTATCGAAGACAGCAGATTCTACAGATGGACGACTTTTTGGATATCGCACACGATTAGGACGTCGGGTTCGGCAACCTGTGAATTTGTCGGATAGTACTTGGACCTGGGCTCTCCTGCACGAGTCGACTTCACTTGCTGGTTCATCGCGACTTGATATATGGCAGCCAACCTGACGTGAAGGCCTGGGTGCAGGTGGAAAACAAAACTTCCAGGACCAGCACCTGAGCGAGTACTTATGATCTTCCGGTCCTTTTGCTATGACAGTGGGAAGGACTTGGATCTGAGAGTGCCTTTCATTATGTTTGTCGTGAGGGAGGTGCACTCGGAGTCGTTAGGTTTCTCGCCTAATGAGCTAATTTTCGGCCACTGGGTCCGGAGTCCTTTGGATGTAGTGCGAGAGGCGTGGAGTGGCGCCGCCCAGGGCAAGGCCAAACCACTGCTTGACTGTGTGGCCCGTACCCGGAAGGTTGCACCGAGCTCTAGAGGTGGCTCGGGAGAACCTAGTTGTGGCCCAGTCCAGAATGAAGGTCTACTATGACCGGCAGGCCAAGGTAAGAAGTTTCAGAAGGAACAGAAGATCAGAAGGAACACCCAGTTGTATACTTATCTAAGAAGTTAACTGCTACTCAGCGTAATCATTCCGTTATAGAGCAAGAGTTGCTGGCCATTATGTTGGCCTTGCAGCATTTTGAGGTGTACTTGCCTTCACATGGCCCGGTGATCAAAATCTTCTCTGACCATCACCCTCTGCAGTTCATGCAGAAGTTCAAGTTTAAGAATCAGCGTCTCACTCGCTGGAGTTTGTTGTTGCAGGAGTACAACTTAGACGTGAAACGTATCCGAGGGGTGGATAATGTTATAGCTGATTGCCTGTACCTCTCGGAGTTGCAGGAGAGTATGGCTAACAGAACATTTAGCTACAGGGAACAAAATTTTACCTGGGAAAGGGCGTGTAACACTTGCCAGGAGCCTGACTGGTGTGAGTGATGTGACTGAGTGAGAGTCTTCTCTTTTACTGTACTATCCAATGTCTCTCACATCGATGTAGATTAGATTATGAAGTTTATCACATACAGCCTCGTAAAGACCAATAAGTATGTTGAAGTTTATCTTCCTTTGTGTTCTTTCGACTCTTCTCGCTCTTACCCTTCTTTTATCCCTTCACCATAGTTGTTACTTATGTTTAATCTTTAATTATATGCATTATCTTTTTTCTCTAGTTTTCTTATTTTCTTCGTTACTATATATATTATATAATATATGGATATATATATCATATATATATATATATATATATATATATATATAATATATATATATATATATATATATATATATATATATATATATATATATATATATATATTTATATACATATATATATATATATATATAATATATATATATATATATATATATATATATATATATATATATATATATAAATATATACATATATACATATATATATATATATATATTCATATATTTATACATATAGTATATATATATATATATATATATATATATATATATATATTATATATATATATATATATATATATATATATATATTAGTAACACGTGCCAGCAGGAGCCTGACTGGTGTGTGTCCTCGAGTGAATGAAGAACCTATCACATTCCACGTGGCGTGCGGCAGAGTCAGTCAAGGCTTTGCTCTGCTAGCGAGTAGAGGTCCCGCCTGCATATTCCCGTCTTCTGGAAGAGTATGTGGTATAGGAATATCAATAGCCAATCACGGTTGTCACAACTCGTGACATCACATAAAGGGGTGGAGCTAACGTGATCTCCGTGAACTTCCCTTACACCCTTCAAATACCTCCCTTCACCCCTTCAATACCTCCCCTTTCACCCCTCATAACCTCATGCTTTGTTTCACCCCTTCAATACCTCCCCTCTCACCCCTCATGCTTTGTTTCACCCCTTTTTGTTTCCCCATCATGGTGGTAAGCAGCCTCCTCATCTATTTAAAACCTCCCTCATTTTCCTTTCTTAATACTCAGCTATTGATCCTTTTCGCCGTCGCCTCCTTCTCTTTTTACTCCTACTCCATTGTTCCCAAATCCTTAGAAAGTCTTCCCCCGACAGGTATCGTCTAATCAACATGCGTCAGTCCCCGCTGTTTACATCTTTTCCTTCACTCCGGTGGGGGTCGACAACAAGTCTTTCCTTTACCTCCCCGCTTTTTTGGATAAAGAAGAAGAGACTGCAGATGAGTTCAGATCTAACGCAGCTTCACTTAAACATTGACAACACTCTGCGGTGGCCTGTGATATAAAGCTTACGTATATAGAGGGTAATAAAAAAATAAAATAACACATAAATTTCGTCATCATTACATCACAGACATGTTCAGGCATATCTTCATACAAACTCTTATCACACTCACTGCATTGCACGACAAAAAACACATAACAATTATCGTATCTTGTGTGCAGAGTGAGTTTATCATCACAATCATCACAGTCACACTTGTCTATACACTTAACTATGTTTTCAAGTCTTTTTTTCTTGAGGACTTACTATCGTCTCACTCTCATCCTCTGTTGTTCTATCATGATTGGCAGCGAGCGAAGCGAGCTGCTACTTACCATAAGACCCGTGGAACCAAGTTTAAACCAAAAAGTGAATAACTACTCCTAAATATTGTCGGATTGAGCAGAAATTTGACATGCAAGTAGTGCTGTCAAAATCAATGGGGGTCTGTGGAACAAACTTTTTGCGTAAAACAAGCACTTAATGAGTAATTAGCGTAATGATTTAAATATTGTCGGATTGAGCTGAAATTTGACATGCATGTAGTGCTGTCAAAATCAACGGGGGTCTGTGGAACAAATCTTTTGCGTAGAACAAGCCCTTAATGAGTAATTAACGTAATGATTTATTTAGAGCTAAATAAACTTCGGTTTTACAATAACTTCTGTTGTTTGTTGTAGACTTCTGTAACTTCTGTAGACTAGTTATTGGCAGCGAGCGAAGCGAGCTGCTTCTTACCATAAGACCCGTGGAACCAAGTTTAAACCAGAAAGTGAATAACTACTTCTAAATATAGTCGGATTGAGATGAAATTTGACATGCAAGTAGTGCTGTCAAAATCAATGGTGGTCTGTGCAACAAACATTTTGCGTAGAACAAGCCCTTAATGAGTAATTAGCGTAATGATTTAAATATTGTGGGATTGAGCTGAAATTTGACATGCAAGTAGTGCTGTCAAAATCAATGGGGGTCTGTGGAACAAACTTTTTTGCGTAGAACAAGCCCTTAATGAGTAATTAGCGTAATGGTTTAATTACTGCTAAATAAACTTCGGTTTTGCAATAACTTCTGTTGCTTATTGTAGACTTCTGTAACTTCTGTTGACTAGATATTTTAAAATCACTTTTAGCTCGCTGCAACGTTCCAGCCGCAAGAACTGAGCCAAAAGCAAAGGGGCCAGAGGCTGGACGCCTATACTTGATTGTTCTTTTCTTATTTATAATGGTTTATTCACAGCCTGTCTGATGACATTGTCCCGCGTTGGGGTTGTATCAACTAGGGTATCTGTATAATTGGCAGCGAGCGAAGCGAGCTGCTACTTACCATACGCGTAAGGGGAGTGGAACCAAGTTTAAGCAAAAAAGTGAATAACTACTCCTAAATATTGTCGGATTGAGCTGAAATTTGACATGCAAGTAGTGCTGTCAAAATCAATGGGGGTCTGTGCAACAAACTTTTTGCGTAGAACAAGCCCTTAATGAGTAATTAGCGTAATGAGTTAATTGGCTGGAACGTGGCTCGCTGCCACGTTCCAGCCGCAAGAACTGAGCCAAAAGCAAAGGGGCCAGAGGCTGGACGCCTATACTTGATCTATATAAAGATACTCTAGTATCAACAGGTGTGGTGGTTGATGAATCTTCACTACCACCACTGTCCTTCAATAGCTCAAGTTTGGCCAAGAGGTATCAAGGTATAGAACTCTTCCTCGAGCCTTCAAAAGCTCTTTACGCTTACTGCGAGGCATGATGAGTAAAATAAAGAGCTAGAAAACACGGCGTAATCAAGGAAAAAGCGAGAAGATGAGTGCGTACTTCTACCTTTGACTATCTGCCGTACCCTACCGCTCACGGATCACGGTCTCTGATCTCAGCGGCTACTCCTGTCTGCCTGCCAGGAGAGGCTACAAAAAGTGTCGTACAATAAAATGCAAAAAATCTATTAAAAACAAACCCTAATTGACAGATATATGAAGATAAACAACAGAGTATCAGAATATCAGCTGACTGTGAGGGTCAGACATTTAACTGCAACAGGCCATTTTAATGTGCCATGCGTCTGACAACGGCGCAAGCTTGCGTGACGCCACAAAGAACACCCTTATCTTAGCTATGACGCATTTTCAGTATTTTTCATTTGTTTGACCTCCTCCCCCCGGGAGCCTCCCCTTAATTACAATGCATTGAAATAAATCAGGATTTATCTCTTAGTATACGTTTATTTTTTAGCTTTAATCTCTTTCGTTATATATTTTTCTTATATAATTCGTGATATTACGTTAAACGCGGGTGCTAATGCTCCACTTTTTTTGCAACAATTATATTCTTTTTGAAGCTTTTCATTTTTTAGTTGTCTGCACTTATACTGTCATCCCTGTATCATATCATCCTTGTCTGTTCCATATTTCATCTTTCATTTCGTTTAATCTCTATTAATGATTTAACTTTTTTCCCTGCTGACATTTTTATTTCCCTTTCATATTTCCCTTTCATCCCTCTTCTCCTCCTTCCTTTTTACATTCCCTTTCTCTCTCTCTCTCTCTCTCTCTCTCTCTCTCTCTCTCTCTCTCTCTCTGTCCGTCAGGGTGGCAAGGTTGGTAGAGACGTGAGCTTGCAATGTGCAGAGT
Organism: Chionoecetes opilio; assembly: GCA_016584305.1. NCBI lineage: Eukaryota > Metazoa > Arthropoda > Malacostraca > Decapoda > Majidae > Chionoecetes > Chionoecetes opilio. Next base: position 38,805 of record JACEEZ010022955.1, on the reverse strand, counting down.
CCCTGCGCATTCGGTCAGCGGTTCGAGTCCGCCTAGTTCATGCTGACGTGGCGGCGCTTTGTATAGTCAATAACCTTGTAGTTGGTACTTGCAAAGTGTCTAGATAGGATGAAAATCTTATCTTATCTCTCTCCTCTCTCTCTCTTCTCTCTCTCTCTCTCTTCTCTCTCTTCTCCCCTCTCTCTCTCTCTCTCTCTCTCTCTCTCTCTCTCTCCTCTCCTTCTCTCTCTCCCTCTCCTCTCTTCTCTCTCTCTCTCTCTCTCTCTCTCTCTCTCTCTCTCTCTCTCTCTCTCTCTCTCTCTCTCTCTATATATATATATATATATATATATATATATACATATATATATAATATATATATATATATATATATATATATATATATATATATATATATATATATATATATATATATATATATACATATATATATAATATATATATATATATATATATATATATATATATATATATATATATATATATATATATATATATATATGTATTATCATATAGGATATCATATAGGATAGTATCATCAGATTTAAGGTCATTTAAGGCATCAAACTGAATTTGTGGGAGTTTAGGGAACGAATGTTTGAATTCATTAAATTCGCGATATGATGAATGAGCAATAGTAGAGATGCCTTGAACTAAGTTATCCCACTCCCTAATAAATGTTTTTTTAGCTCTATATTTAAGTGTATTAATAAGTTTCTCAAATGTAAAGTAATGATTGACATAGTTAATATTAAATTTTGGTAAGGCAAAAGGTAATCCGAGTGTAAGTAAATCTTTTTCAGCAGGAGTTAACGAACGGTTGGAAAGATTAATTACGACTTTATCCTTATTGACAGAGTGTTCCAGAGGAATGCCTAGAGAGCACAGTTTTTTCCTATGACAAGCTTTAGCTGTTTTGAATTTAAAGTCATTACTACGTACTAATCTATTAAAAAGACAATTAAAATCAAGCCATGACAAGGTGTTTTTCAGATCAGATTTAGTTTGATTAAAGTCCTCTGTGTGATTTTTAAGTAGCCTGTTTTTCTCTTTTAATTCTAAGTTTAGTAATTTGAATTGAAATGACTTATATGTAGATGTAATGTATAGCATGGACTTATATAATTTCAATTGGAGGAAGTTAGGGATTATTCCATAAGTTTTACAGGTTTGCAAAAATTCTATATCTATACCAATTACATATACTCAAATGATTATCACACTGTTTTGATTGTCCGACTCTCGTTTCGATCGCCACACACGAGCCGAAATGCTACCTGTAAACTATTGTTCATTCAGTCCTCTGCCAACTCAGACAGCATACACACCAAGGTCTGTTAAGTATAAATTGTATTTTTATTTATTATTTATTATTTTTTAGATAATATAGGATTATTTTATTGTTTACAAAAATTCTTTTAGATGTTCGCTTTTTAGCAGTATAGTATATTAATTTTTTTAACTATTTTAGCCTGATGATGCCAAGTGTCTTTTGGCGAAACGTTGCGCATAAACAACCCCAAGAATGACCAGTGTCTTTGTCACCCTGAAATGTCAAGATGTATCTACCTAAGAATACCATATATATATATATATATATTATATATTTTATATATATATTATATATATATATATATATATATATATATATATATATATATATTATATATATATATATATATATATATATATATATATATATATATATATATATATATATTATATACTTATTTATATATATATGCGTCTGTAAAAGTCTGAGCTCTAGTCTATACCTTCCCATAAAGAGAGTGACGGTGAACACTGGCAGCGCCTCACGCGAAGGCTGCTAATTAAACCCTAACGCCGGCCCACCGGGAAAGGCAATGGTGGATGGTGACTAGGCGAGAGACACGTCTCAAACGAACTCCAAACCTTCATCATATTCCGTAAGGGTAAGGCACGAGTACATCATAAAGTTACCAACTGATGAAATAGTAAAGTTGAATATGATATCAGTATCCCATTAAATGTAGGGCATATTGTAGTAGAACGAAAAAATAGGACAAACGTAAAAAAAGCGGTACATTTTTCTACAATATTTAAAAACTAGAGGACACTGAAAAAGCGGGACACTGGTCACCTTAGGTTAGGTCACCCCTAGGGGGCGCGCTCCCTTAGGGAAGCGTAAGGAAATTACCTAAAAGGGCGTGAGCTAAGAGATAAAAAGAAGAACTGTCAAGTATTTAACATGAAGATCGCTCGCGAGGGTGAGCGAAGAAAGTCAGTACAGATAATAAAGTGTGGGTGAATAACTCTGTTGTGATGCTATGCCACGTTTCACTACCTCATATGAATATTATGCCGTTTTTTATTACAATATAATTTCATCAATAATATTGCTAGTATTAACATTATTATTGTAATCATAATTATCATTATCGGTATCATAATCATTACAGCTTTTATTATTAATATTGTTAATATTATTTTCATAACATTATTATTTTATCAACATTTCCATTATTACTATTATCATTATTATAAGTATCATTATCATAAGCATTATTATCATTGTAAGTATCATTATCATAAGCATTTTTTCAGTATTAAGTTATTATTATTAATTTTATTAGTACTCCTACTATTATTATTATCATTATAATTATCAGTTATTATTATCATTATTATTATTAGTATTAGTATTAGTATTAGTATTATTATTATTATTATTATTATTTATTATTATTATATTTATTATTTATTATTATACGGCCATAGCGTTATCAATTTTTGATAAAGCTCACGCTCGCTTTTTCGCTCCCAGTGCTGTTGCACCCTTCTAATCATTATTATTGCTTGCCCTAGTTATTATTATCCTAGTTATTTCCATAGTGTAGCTCGCTACGCGAGCTATGCTATATCTATACCAATGGTGGCGGGCCTTTGGCCCACTACCTGTGTTTGGTGGGCCGAAGGCCCACCAAACACAGACTCTCCAGATAGCCCCTTCTAACTTTCCTGAAATCATGGATGAAGAAATGTATGTATTAACGCCAACCCATTCACATCACCCCCAACCCATTCACTCACCCATTACCCATCACCCCCCACCCATTCACTCACCCATTACTCATCACCCCCCAACCCATTCACTCACCCATTACCCATCACCACACACCCATTCACTCACCCATTACCCATCACCCCCCATCTATTCTCTCACCCATCACCCCCCACCCATTCATTCACCCATCACCCCACACCCATTACCCATCACCCCACCCATTCACTCACCCATTACCCATCACCCTACATCAAGGTTTCCTCAATTCTCGCAACACACTTTTTTTTCACAATTCTCGCTAATAGGCTGCTAAAAAAAAAAAAAAAAAAAGTGATCGGATCATCGTATAAATGGGCTTAAAACCTTCCCCTGGTCAACCTGGTTCCAAAACTGTGCCATATGATGGGATTCCGCCCCGAGGGGTGGAACCTAGAGCGGACACACACACACACACAGACAGACACACACACACACACACACACACACTTTCGCTTATATTATTATAGATTGGAGTCAACCATAATTAGTGTCTCCGGAGCATGCCAATTAGCGGAAAGTTGCGTCCTCCGCCGTGGGAAGACTCCACGTGCGAGGGAGGGAAGACGAGATGAAAGGGAGAGAGACTGGAGTGGAGGAGGGGGAAGATAAATGGATGAAGAAAAAAAAATTGAAGTGATTGATGGGCGTAAGAATTGTTTTACTTGGCGCAAGTGATAGGGCAGCCGGAAAGAAACAGTGTGTTAGTAAATGGTGAACAGGATGTGAATAGCAAGTGAATGAAAACATGACAATTCTCCAAAATTTGATGAGAGACGAAGTTAATAATTGATTAACCAAGCCGATGAAAGAGATGTAACGCTTAATAACGTAATGGCAAGTGTATGTTTTGTTTTATGCCGTCGATTCCTTGGTTGTTTAAGGCAGTATGCTTTGTCTGTAACGCTCATTTATGCGAAATTTGGCGAAGCAGAAAGCCCTCATTATCCTATTACAGATTCTGATGAGCATTTTGTTCTGTTTGTTTTTTTGCATCTGGTGACTGGCAATGCATTGTTAGCGATTATAGACAAAATGTTTGTTGTTTCTCTCCCAGGCGATGAAATTTCAGCCCTTATTTTAATTTGCTACTATTTAGTCCCAAGGTCTTTTACATTACATTTTAGATATTTAAGATGTTACATCTAATGAAATTCAAATTCCACATAAAATAACTGATATATAACTTTTTGTCGCCAATTATTAGCATTTGACACTTTCCTAATAAAATAATTGACAGTTTATAATTGACATTCAACAATTTTTATCGCAATTTATTAATAAGATAGATTTATATTTCGAAATTCTTTCTTATCCCATTACCTACGTAACACTACGGTGTCTTTGATTTAGAGGAGTCATTTACTATTTGTTTTTTTCATTAAATGCTCTTTAAATCGATTGTTCCGAATTGACTAAGAATGCTAGAAGCCAACCTAGAGGACACTACAAGTAACACCTCTTCAAATCAACTATATAAAGGAAAAAGAGGAAAGGGAAAGCAGGTAGTGGTGGTTGTGGTCTTGTTGAAATCGTCATTATCGACGAAATATAAGTCGCGAGGATTCCACACACAAAACTAACTTGTTTAGTTTTATTCTTTATCTTTTTAGTTGCTTCACTTGTGTGGTAAACATAAAATTACATCGGAACCATAAATAAACAACGATAATCAAGAGAATATAAATGAGGAGAATAAAGGAATCAATCAATAATTGGGGGCATACGCCGGGGGGCGCATCGCCTCGCCCACCCTACGACGCCACTCCCGGGGGTCACCACGCGCGAGTCCCCATGCAGGCTCCCTTCCCATACCAAGCAACTCTCGACAGGAAGCATCAACTTACCCCAGGCACGAGCCTTGTGTTCGCTCACTTCGCCTCCTCCACGCCGGATTGTCTCCTACAGATACAACCCAATGGGAAGGATCGGTTTCAGGGTAGCGTGCCACATGCCCATATAGCCGAAGTTGGCGCTGACGGACTATGCAGGTAATAAGCCTCGATTCAGTCTCACGGTGCAATCGCTGATTAGACACATAATCATCCCAGCGATACCCCATGATTCTGCGAAGACACTTATTACCAAAGGCATCGATTCGCCTCTTCAAGTCGCTATTTAGTGCCCATGTCTCACAACCATACAGTACGACAGGGATCACAAGCGACTTGAAGATCCGGATCTTTGTCCTCCTGCACAGGTACCGACAACGCCAAATACTGGTGCTGAGCGAGTTCATAACACAGTGGGCTATGCCAATCCGCCGTAAGACTTCTTGACGCAACCAGCCATCTTTATGGACTGCGTTACCAAGGTATATAAAACTTTCCAAGATTTCAATGTCCTCGCAGTACGCATGAACAGACTGTACTGTTTCATCTAGTAAGCCTCCAAACACCTGGACCTTAGTCTTGAGCCAGCCGCCAGGAGACCTCAAGTCCGAAAAGCTTTGCCTCTTCGTGCAGCGCCTCGAGAGCCATCACCAGGACCTCCAGCGACTTAGCAAAGATTACTGTATCATCGGCAAAAACAAGATCAGTGATCTTGGTGTGGCCGAGGGATGTGGTGTGATGCTCCACAATCAGTTTGATCTACAACTTTGCCTAATATCCAGTCCATACAAGTGTTAAAAAGTGATGGGGAAAGGACACCCTTGCCTCACTCCTGTATTCACAGGAAAGAAGCTGGATATACCTCCCCCATCCTTCACAGCACTCTCAGTCCCAGAGTACAGACCAGTCATCAAACCAATAGTCCCTGCCGGAATTCCGCGAAGTCGCAGAAGATCCCAGTGTGACTCACGATGCATTGAGTCAAACGCCTTCTTGAGATCAACATAGGCTGCAAGCATCTCCTGTCGAAACTCACGTCAGCTTTCTACCAGGACACGAAGCGCTAGGATACGGTCCGTTGCTGATTTACCAGTCGTGAACCCAGACTGCTGATGTCTTTGATGCTTCAGGAGATGACTACGGATTCGTGTCAGCAATAGATGGGCGAGCACCTTGCCTGGAACGCTAAACAATGTAATACCGCAGTAATTGTTGCAGTCCTGACGGTCCACTTTCCCTTTCCAAATGGGGACGATCAACTCCCTTTTCCAGTCAGAAGGGATGGTACCTGATTGCCGCACGCCAGTCAGGACTGCATGCAACCCGCGGATTATGGCCTAGCCCCCAGCTTTGAGGATCTCCGCACTGATATTACAAACATCAGCTGCCTTTCCACCCCTCTACTTTGCTACAGCCTCTCTGACTTCGTCAAGAGAGGGTTTAGTTGCGGAGAATAAAGGAAGGAGGAGAGATAATCACAGAAATGGAAACAGGTTGTTAGTTATCTAACACTCATAGGTTGTGGGACACGGTCTGAATAGCTTACACACAGATTTATCAACATACAAAGATTAGTAGAGGACCATAGGGTAGGAGCATGACTCACTGATAACTAATGCAGGTTAAGAGGAAAGGCCTCAGACTCCATAAAAGGGGTGTGACCTCCAATATACGTCCACCAATGACTATAGCTAAATTGTAAAGACACACCTAAAAGGCATGGCTAGTTGCTGACAACCAATAAGCATGTATAATTGTAAGCGGGGAGACCTTACTAAAGGAAAGTTGTCACTCACATAAGTTTTGACAGAAAAATATATAAGAACATTACAAGGAGGAAGAGACATTATTTTCCTGAATAAGTCTGAGAGAAAGTCTCAGAAAGTCGACCTAAGACATGGGCGGCTTAATAATAGTAAGTATAAATGTTTGTATGTAATGTGTGAAGTTAGGAAATTATCATGTTGTAACGCAGCCTTTAATATTGTACTCAAATGTGTAGGATGCTATAGGAAGTTATATGAATATGTATCCAAATAGTATAAGAGTGTTAATGTTTAGGATGTTACAGGAAGTTACATGGATATGCATTGAATATTATAGGCAGTGGGAATATTGAATGTACTATTGTGAAAATTATCAACTATACCACCCTAGGGAGGAGAACACCCTCGCTCACCATAGGGAGGAGAACATAATGTATATATAGTTATAATGGTATTGGGTATAAATTAATTAAGGTAATTTAGGTCAAATATAAGTATTGGGATATGGTAAATAAACAATCCCAGTGGTAATGACCGTTGCCACCTTGATTAAAAACGACTGGTGTGGGTGTAAGCAGCCGTTGTTATATTATCGCCTCAGATACGTTGACGTATGGGCGGCCCCGCGGACACGAATTCAATTTAGTCCACTCTCAGATTCAACGAAAGCAAGACAGGCTAACCTCTTGCTAGCTTCTCTAATTAAGACGAGAAATTGTATATATAAATATGTGTATATATAAATGAAAATCCAAAGACGTGTTTTAGCAACACAGCGAATATCCCTCCACGTCACTTAATTCGGGTTGATAGCCCTGACGCCTGACGCCGAACACTCAACTCCGCCGTTCCCCGCTGGTCTGAGTACTGTCTTTACAATATTTGATCAAGTCCTTCAAGCCATCTCAACCCTCCTATAAACCTGATAAGAACATTAGTTAATGCTAGTTGGGGTATTGTGTCGGAAAAATATAGGTTGGGTATTTTGGAGGTAGGAATTCGATTCAGTGATTAAACTAATCATTTCTGTGGCATAAGTTTTCACATGTACGGAGAAAAGTTGTTATCTAAATCAGTTATCTCATAAAAATCAATCGTGTTCCCTTTTGAACCCAGAAGCCTTGACTTAGACAGAAGTCAATGAAAATCCACTTCCACAAACGCACTTCTGCATACCCCAACCCAGTATTTGTTAAACTGTTTACCACCACGCCCCCTTTAGTAGTTGTTGGTCCTTGCCTCCATACCCTCGCCCTTTTGACTTCTTTAACCAAGATATTTGAATAAAACCTGAATCAGAAAGAATAACTGAAAAATGCGTGTTTTGAACACTATTATTGTGCACATAATAATTCATTAACAACTTGCATATACCCAACATATTTAGTTAGGTTCCGTTTAAAGGCCGTCGCATACCACTACTACGCTACGCGCGCTACGCTATGCATGTGTGCTACGTGTCTTTGAATTGCTGCAGTGGTTATTCAGTTAGGTACCGCAGACAAGAGGTTATGCTACGTAGGCCACGCGCTGTGTGACGAGACCACATAGCTTCAGACTGCCTGAGGAACCATTTTTCTGGCACGGCTTTGGTTTCCCATGCGCAGTAGACCTTTTCTTCTCAGTCTGATGATTGATGTGGCAGGATGAGGAGAGTTGCGTCATCTGTCAAGGCTATCACACAATGTCTTCCATTTGATTTTGTACCTGTGGTGTAAACAACATAGGATGGAAGAACTTATTGAGATAATGAAGAAATACCCATGCGTATACAGTATATTATATGGATTTTCTATATCTTTTTTCAATCAGCTGCAAAACATACTGGAACGGATGACATTCGAAAATATTGTTTGAACTGTGAATTTGAACTTTGCCTGAAAAGCTCTGCTTAATATAAAGGCTGGCCTTCTAAGTTGTAAACAAACATTATTGTATTTATTTATTTATGCGGCTATTATTAAATGTTTCAAAATGTTTCAATTGTTCTTCATCAGAGCAAAGTTCCTGTACCAGGTGATGGTATTCGCCACAAGTTTTCTCTTCTCAGGTTTGTTTCGTGTACCCACTTCCTACTCTTCTTGGACAATCCAGAGTCAGCCACACAATTATATTGGTGGGCCGAAGGCCCACCAATAGCCCTCCGCAGGAGCTAGCCAAAAAGTCCGCCCGGAAGGCGGCTTTGCGGCTAGTTATATATATATTTCACTCAAAAATATAAAAAGAGATCAGGTGGAGAACAATAAAGTGTACGTCGTGTATATTTATCGTTGTAATGATACAAAGACTTCGGGTCAGATATTGCACAAAGGAAAAATAGCAACAGCAAAGGAAAGGAGGTGAAAAAAACAACTATACAAGTAATATGTGGCTTTATTAGATGGTGACATAATGTCTTGTGAGGGAGAAAAAAAATGGTACAGTAATTTTGTAAGGCAGTGTGCCGTGAGGTGAAAATACACTGTCGAGGAAGCTGATTAAGCTTCTCAGGGGAACTCAATGTGTGCTTGAAAAAAAAAGGAGGAAGAAGAGGAAAGTATGTGTAGGTGAGAGAAAAAAACTATGATGAAGAAAGGTTGAAGATGATGAAGACAGACACACGAAAACAAGAAAAAAATGCGTCAAAAATAAAATGGAACATACATTAGGTAGACAGAGTCAATGCCTGCGTCTTTACGATGGTCTCTCTTTTTCCCTCTCCCCTCCCTTCAAGTTCCTCCCGTCCCTTCATTCCTGACCTTCCCATTCCTTTCCCTGTAATCCCATGTTCTTTTCTTTCCAAATCTCTTCAATCCCTCCCTGGTGCTGTGCTACTCTGTCTTGCCATCGTCGGCGGCGGCGCAGCGTTCCATCTTAATAACCTCCACGTGACCCCGATATGTCTTGCTCTCTCCATTTCCGACTTATCAATTCTTCTTTTGTTTGCATTGTTTTCCTCCTTCCTCCTTCAGATTCATCAGAATTCCATGTTTCCTGACCCTCCTCTCCTTATTTTCTCTCTCTATCTCTCTCCATCGTTTTTCTACACAAGGGGCGCACTCAGGCTTTTTTTTCGGGAAGGACCATAAAAGTGAAAAATGTGGCAAGAACAAAAAGCTTTTCAGTATATTATTAGTATTTTAGAGAATAAAAAACCGTTTTAAGTCTGTATTTGAGCCTTGATTAGGTATTGCCATAACATATTTTCCTTGAAAATTTGTGATTTTATATCACATTTCTAATTAAACGTCTATTTGTAGGTTTTTTTTTATTCATTTAAAAATTATCATTTTTTCTGTACTTGCTTATGTGTTTTTTAAGCAATTTTGGTCATTTACGGGAAGGATAATTACTCCTACATTTAGTAATGCCATCCATTTTACTTTTTCTTATTGATTAAGAGGTATTTTTTAGTTGTAATTAATATATTTCAATTGTTTTCGCATCCGCTCTGGTATAAATTATGGGCGTCATGAGTTGATTTTGCTGTTTTTTGGCCTGGGCCTTGGTCTGGGACTGAATTTTTTATTTTATTTCAATCGGCATTATTCTTCATTAGGCGTATTTAATGTGAATAAGGTTAATAGTGTTTTCAAAGTTATCGTCCACTCTCTATGTATTTGTGTGTTTATGTGACGTATATACCATTTGCCTTGTGAAGGAAATCAGCTGATTGAGTGGTTTAAAACAGTAACATTAAGGTAACTTACAAAATTTACGACTTTTTATTTCTACTCCAAGCTATGGCCTGTAGCTATTTTAATTTTACACAAACCATTTAATGCTATTCTCTTATTTTTTTACCAATTTATAAGGCCTTCGTTAAATTTGTTTTATATTTGGTGGGGAAAAAAGCGCTTTGATTTAGTCATATATTCACACCCAATATTTAATTTAATTAAATCATCGTTATTTTATTGTTTTTTGAGTCTGAGTTTTAATAAATCTATTATTGTACATCTTACATCTTTTTTTCCGCAGGTAGTGTTGCAACCACTGTAAACAATAAATATTACAGATACTGGGACAGCAGGCCTATCAGTGAGAACAGGACTCAGCATCCCTCATTGCACTTCCCAACCATATATAGTAGGATTTATGTCTGCAATGTTATCCAACCACTCTTGGACAGCATAGTAAGTTCGGTATAAGTGATACTTTGCAGCTGCAGATGTGGGAGGGTGGCTTTGGAGGTTAAAAGTGATGAATGTTTTCCTCTTTTTCTGCATTAAACGGGTCAATATACCGTTGAACCCCAAAACAATGGACCCTACCCATNGCTTTCCATAAGCTTATAACAGAAATACTGTCCTTCAGTTTTGTGCCAGGCATTCACACCCCAAATCAGACCACAGAGGTGATCGATGACCTTGGTTGCCAAGTAATGGCTATCCTTTTTGGTGGTAAATGCACAGTCTCTTGCTACAATATGATATAATGCCTTCAGCAGGAAGGTTGTCTCTGCTTCATCGTTTATAACGCCTGAACGTCTGCCTCCGACTGAATCCGCTACCAAACTCCACTCTCGCAGGGCATACTATCAGATCATGGTATGGATGGGAAACGAAGTGGTATGGATGTCATAAAACTGGGGATGGAGTCTACAAACTAACCAGTTTGTCCCACTCATGTCAAGAATGAATACTGCTCCAGACAACTTTCAGTCCCTTGAAAGTCATTCACTGCAACTGTTAAACTGCTTGTTTAGCAGTCATCGGACTGGACAGTCCGATGTTCATGTAGAAGACAAGGACTGCCATGCACTGCTGTCTGTGGACTGTGCCAGCTAGAAGAATGCAACAATCCATACAATAGTATTCTTCCAGAGGAGTCAGAAGATCATGATGAGTTCATCTGAACTGGGGCAACCAAGGCAGAACTTTGTTTGCTTAGCATCCAATTAATGCCATATTTCCTACTCATTACCTGATGTTATATCAATCATAGACTATGCATTATTATAATTTTATATAAATAATCTACCAATGACATTTTAACCCCTTTTGTTGAACTCCTTGACCTCTAAGACCTAGGGTTAGACACCAAAACCACCTTTTTAGGTTGAATACCCATTGAGATACAGCCACCGTAAACTCCATTGGCCATGTCGGACGCCATCTTGAAAACAATACATTTCTGGGAGCAGGATTTCATTAGATTTTTAGTACGTTATTAAGCATATTCATATGTAATATAATCCGTTGAAAAAACATTTTGTATCAATGGGCCCCAGACATAACTACGTCACGGTTTGTTTACATCGGTGCATTGTGGGGATAAGTCGGGGTCGCCGCGGGTGGACCTACGAAGGAAAACTACAGCGATGGAAGAATTTAGAGCTATTTTGCGTGAAATTGATATTTCAGGTGCTATATTACTGTGCTCTGTTCTCGCTGACAACACTATAGAGAAGACCTGAGGTAATGGCTGATGTGCATAGGCTTCTAAACCAAGAAAACAGATTCACAACAGAGCCTCGTCCAGAGGTAAGCAAGTGGTAGGTAGTACGTATAGTGTCCCTACCACATGCTTACCTCTAAATGAGACTCTGCTGTGACTGTTTTCCTGGTTTAGAAGCCTCTGCACATCAACCATCACCTCAGGTCTTCTCTATGTTGTCAGCGAGAACAGAAAACGGTAATATAGCACCTGGAATATCAATTTCGCCCAGAAACAACTCGACATTTTTTAATCGTCGTAGTCTTCTCTTTGTAGGTTGTACATATGCATGGTTATGATAGTATCAAAATACCTTATTAATTGATTTCCTTTTGTTGTCTTTCCTCATAATAAGTAGTGGTACATCATGGTTTAAGTGTTACTTGACGAGCCAATGCATACTCTGAGTCTATACCAACATCACCAACCTTTGCTTTGATTTATCTTATTACTCCATCCATAAACAGGTTGCATAACCACGGTGACATGACCCATCATTGCCTCATGGTACCTGGTACTGTCGTCTACCGAAATGCTCGTCCCTACACAAATCGGGAAAACTCGCCGACGGTAATGGTTAGGTTAGGTTACCATTAGGTTAGGTAAGTGTGGCAGTAAGGAAAACAAATCTTGCTTTTTCTCTTTACTTAACAAAACACGTGGAGGAAATAGTACACAGTTCACAACACAGCTACGGGTGAGTACTGGCGGCGGGGCAGCGAACAGGTGGCAGGTGTGGTGGTGGCGAGGTGGGTCTCGTGTTGTAGTCTGCAGGCGGACTGACTTCCCTCGCTCCAGTGACTCGCCACTACACCTCTTGCTGACGTTACTCCTGCCTACGTGACAGCGCTGATACACCACCAACGACCCACTAACAATCAATTGTCCCAACAGTTAATAACAAATACTAATCACTTTACAAGCCATTATATTACACTCCCCCCTGAATACTATTCACATAAAGTACACACTCGGGGCCTTCTAACCCTCGATGACCGCCTTGGAAGCTCTCGGTCCAACTCATCTCCAGCAGCAGCATCTTCGTCAATTCCTTCCTCCTCATCAGCCTGTCCAGGAAGCTGAATGAGAAGCTCATCGTCCTCGCTGTCCGTGGTTACAACATCCTCCTGAGGTGTCTGGGGAGTAAAGTGATGAAGATCCCTAACATGGCGGGGGATTCCGTCGACTTCAACAGCCTGGTGGGATAAGATGTTAGTAACTTTACCTCTCTTATGCTGTCCATCACAACGCACGTTATGTGGTTTTACCCACACTTCATCACCAGGCTGGTAGGGGCCGTCTGCTTCCAACTTGCTTTCTTCACAGGGATCCACTCCTCGGATTCTGACAGGATACCGGTACAGCATGTTAGCAGGGGCAGATGAAGATTCGTAGTCATCGTGAGGCCTTAAGTTGTACAGGTATACAGCCTCCGCTACAGAGCAACCTTTCCTCGCAGCAATAACCTTTATAGTCCGATGGCATCTTTCAACTATGCCATTTCCTGACGGGACATGTGCACATCTAAAACGGAGACGCACATCCCATCTCTTAGCGAAGTCTGCAAACAGCCTACTGCGAAAAGCGGTGTCGTTGTCCGTCAACAACTCTTCCGGGGCCCCACGTTCACAAAACACCGCTTCTAACTGCTTAATGATGCTGTCGCTGGTCTGCAGCCTCAGTTGACGCCAAACTGAAAATCTTGATGGTCCACAGTCGATAAGAGTTAGGTACGGCCGTCCACCACAGTGAGTGATGTCCATACCGACTCTCTGCCAGATTCTCTCCACGTCGAGGCTCCCCTTCCGCCAATTTACTGGTGCTGGGTCGATAGATTGGCACGCCTTACAATTTGCGACGACAGCTTGCACCTGCCGCCTGGTGACTGCTGGGTCGACTCGCCTTACAAAATAAAGCGTGCGTTTTACACCTGGATGACCTGCAGTATGGTGTATCTCTTCAATCTTGTCGTGTGGTACAGTAACGACGGCTGCACACACTGGTTGCGTGGCTGTAGGGCAGGCATCGGGGACTTTCAGCCAACGCTGCGGCACGCGTGTCAAACTGTCAGCCTTGTTGTTGATAGAAGGAACGAGAGTAACCGACAGCTGGAGGCCGCACTCCTCGACCAACGACAGTATTATGCCCACTCTCCTCCGAATGAGCATCTCGCTCGCAGCCTTGGTCTTAAGCCTGCTTCTACCTGAGAGGCCATCAGAGATCCATCGATGCACTGTAGAGGAGTCCGTCATCAATTCCACCGTTCTGATCTTCCAGGCCAATGCGAGATTCAATCCTCTGATAACTGCATCCAACTCGGCCATGTTGATGTTGCTCGAGTCTTCTTTACGTAGCCAGCTGGCGTCTTCAACGATGCTGCCGTCGATCTCTACTGCAGCACCAAGCGCCAAAGAACTGGCGTCCACCCAAACTCTGGCCTCGTCGCCTCTGGCACTCCAAAATCCTCTCACAGGATCATTCTTCCTAACTTCAGCCACGACCTCATCCAGAAACCTCCTTATTTCTTCATCGACGATGACTTCATCCCATCCCTCTGAGAGGAAATTGGTCCTCCTCTTGATGAAGCCCGTCGCCACTCGCAGCCAACCACACACAGGATAGTGGCCCACCAACTTGCCGCAGAACGAAAACACCACCCGCCTCGTCAACTCACTTGGTACGTTGTCCACCTCGCTGTCTCTCTTCCACACTAGGCCTCTCTGCTCCCCCCAGACTCTCAGGCCCAACACTCGTGCTCCTTCAGCAAGTCGCTCGCATGGCTTGCTTGTTAGTCCAAATTTCTCGAGATGTTCTTGTACACGACTGGCCTTAACAACGTCTTCATTAACAAGAATGTCGTCGATGTAAGCTGACGTTCCTTTTCTAACGATGGGATCTTGTGAGAGAACACTGTTGAGCACTGCTTTCATAACCAACGGGGCAACGTTTAGGCCGAATCCCAGTCGCGTTAAGCAATACCTCTGGCCCTTAAAATTCACAGTCTGATATGGCCACAGGGAGTCGTGAATTCTAATCTGGAGATAAGCCTTTGCAAGGTCAATCACGCAGACATTCACCCCTTGCCTCCGCCACTCCCGCAGTCTGTCTGAGCACACGTCAGAGTCCGCCGTGAACGCGTCGATGTGTGCATTGAGCTCTCTGAAGTCCATTACTGGCCGCACTTTCTTCTTGTTGCGTTGAACAACGGCCATGAGAGGAATCAGACCTTTAGCTGGTCCGTACTTATGTTCGTCGTACGGAAGTAACCAGCCATCCTCTATCCACTTCTGGAGCTCCACTTCATACAAGTCTCTTGCTTCGGGAGGCACAGAGTAAGCCTCTACCGTATTCCGCAGGACACCAGGCTCCTTACCCCCTGACCACTTCCAGGCTGCCGTCCAACAATTAGACAGAGGGTCATAATTGGCACTAAAATCAGGTTCCTCCACTGCCACCACGGTGTCGGCAGCCGCACAGATCTCCGACTTTTCTATGCCAAATCGAACACTATTCTGAGCATCGATTGTAACTCCCCAAGGGCCGTTATGCCATCCATGCCGAGAATTACCATAAAACCAAGGGGCTTCGCAGTTGTTACACACACGCAAACGTCAGTGGAAGCCCCGCCGCTAAGCTGGAGGTGTACGACACCTGTTCCCTCGCACTGCCACTTCTCCCCGCTCACAGTGACCATGTCGACGGCACCCTTCGTCCATGCCTGGCAGCACGAAACATGGACGATACTTCGGGAACACCCGGTATCCACCAACACACGACGACGTACGCCCTCCACACTCACCATAGCACATGGTAACGCCTCACTCACTGACCGCCATGAGAGGAGGCTGGCGCTGACGCCCCCTCTCCATGCCCGTTTCCCGAACACTCTGATGCAATGTGGCCTAAACCACCACATTGGTAGCACCTTACTCGTCGCCGTGTGCGGCCATGAGCTTGTTGGCGAGCTAAACAGTCTCTGGCGAGATGATTAGGGCCACCACACACATAGCACCGTTGACTTGCAGCAGCCACACGAGGCACGGCGCCATAGCCTGCTGTGGCACCAAGGCACGCCTCCGATGATCCAAGGGGGCTGTCGTCCCTGATGACCGCTCTTGCCCGCGTCAGAATCTGGTTCAAGTCAAGAGCCTCCATACGTGACCCAGCTCTGAGTAGCTGGCGGACTTCCTCCGGCAGTCCAGCCACGAAGGCGCAGGCAAGGGCTTTGTCACTCACTCCGCCAAACAGAGATGCCAGTCGCCGAAGCTCAGCCAAATACACATCTGGCGACTCTCCACTGCGCAACTTTCGGCTCACGAACTGTTCATAGGCCACGTAAGGATCTACTGCAAACGCGGCCAGCAGCAACTCCTTCACCTTTTCAGTCTTTTTCCTGTCCGCCTCGGCCAGCTGTAGGTACACGGCGAAGGCACCTCCCGTTAGGCGTAGTGGGATCACACTTGCTATATCGTCGACGCCTCGAAGCTTGCAGACTAATTCCAGCTTCTCCAGCCACTCCACCACAGCGTGCGCACCACTGCCATCGTACTCAGGGATCAGCTTCAAGTCAAACTTATCCCCCATACTGCCTCGATAGCTTGTGGCAGTAAGGAAAACAAATCTTGCTTTTTCTCTTTACTTAACAAAACACGTGGAGGAAATAGTACACAGTTCACAACACAGCTACGGGTGAGTACTGGCGGCGGGGCAGCGAACAGGTGGCAGGTGTGGTGGTGGCGAGGTGGGTCTCGTGTTGTAGTCTGCAGGCGGACTGACTTCCCTCGCTCCAGTGACTCGCCACTACACCTCTTGCTGACGTTACTCCTGCCTACGTGACAGCGCTGATACACCACCAACGACCCACTAACAATCAATTGTCCCAACAGTTAATAACAAATACTAATCACTTTACAAGCCATTATATTACAGTAAGGGTCAGTTAGGTTAGGTATTCATAATCACAGGTAAAAGCTTATTAGTTATACATACATACTCCACTCCATACACACTCTTTAACCCTTCAATACATCCCACATTCCCTCCCAGTCTACTCTGTCATATGCTTTGGTATTAGTCCAGATGAACACCGAATTCACTTTGGTTGACGAAACAAATTTTTCTGGTGTGTTTTTATTGTTCTGAATGAATCTGCTAACCGTTTCTGTCGCAATTTTTTTTTTTTTTTTTTTTTTTTTTAGGTATCGGCTAGTTTTTTTTGTTTTTGTTTTTTAATTAGGTAAGTATAGGTTAGATTTAGGTATAATTTTGTTCTGTTATTTTTGGAGAAAAAACGAAAAAAAACATTGCGACAGAACGTTAGCAGATACATTTAAACAAAAAAACACAGAAAAAATTGTTCAAGTTTCTGGTTATTTT
>JACEEZ010022955.1:0-21051 GCA_016584305.1 Chionoecetes opilio | reverse complement strand
GCAGTAATCTTTGCTGATTTCGGGGAGGTCCTGGTGAGGGGCTCTCAGGCGCTGAACGAGGAGGCAAAGCCTTTGGGACTTGAGGTCTCCTGGCTCAGACCAAGGTCCAGGTGTTTGGAGACTTACTAGATGAAGCAGTACAGTCTGTTCATGCGTGCGGCGGGGACATTGAGATCTTGGAAAGTTTTACATACCTTGGTAGCGCAGTTCGTAATGACGGCGGGTCCGTCAAGAAGTCTTTACGGCGGATTGGCATAGCCCACGGTGCTATGGACTCGCTCAGCAGGAGTATTTGGCGTTGTCGGTACCTATGCAGGAGGACATGGATCCGGACCTTAAAGTCGTTTGTGATCCCTGTCTTACTCTATGGTTGTGAGACATGGACACTAAATAGCGACTTGAAGAGACGAATTGATGCCTTTGGAATAAGTTTCTTCGCAGAATCATGGGTATCGCTGGGGATGATTACGTGTAAAATCAGCGATTGCACCGTGAGACTGAATCGAGGCCTATTACCTGCATAGTCCGTCAGCGCCAACTTCGGTTTATGGGCATGTGGACGCTACCCTGAAACCGATCCTTCCCATCGGGTTGTATCTGTAAGAGACAATCCGGCATGGAGGGGGCCAAGGGGGCGCCCACAAGGCTCGTGGCTGGGGCAAGTTGATGCTTCTTGTCGAGAGCTGCTTGGTTGGGAAAGGAGCCTGCATGGGAACTCGCGCGGGGTGACCCCCGGGAGTGGCCCGTCGTAGGGTGGGCGAGGCGACGCGCCCCCGGCGTATGCCCCCAATGATTGATTGATATTGGGAAAACCGTGTCATCATCATCAGTATTCCAAGAATTCACTTATCATCATCGTCATCACCATCATCACCATCATCATCATTTTGATCATACAAAGAAACAAGTCCAGTGTCACTATCTTTTCAAGGATCTGTAATTCACCCTCTCTCTCCTCCCTCCCTCTTTTTTATGATGCATGTAGTATTAAATGTTTTGCACTTTGCCAAACCCCCTTTCCCCCCCTCTCATATCCATCCCCCCAACACCAAAGCAGGCCTCCCATCCCTACCCCATTCCGTGGCTGTTATTTACGAGGAAGTGTATTTATATTGAACCGTCCCCTCCGAGCAACGCGAAGTGTATGAAACCCTCCTAACGCGAAGGAAGGCGGAGGGTGGGGTGGGGGAGGGTAAAGATGGATATAAAGATATAAAGATATGTGTGTAACAGTGTGTGTGGGTGGCGACCATGGAGGTAGAAAATATATACTACCTCCATGGTGGCGACGCATATGGGGATCAGCCAGCCAGCCCCCAACGGACGGTCTTCAACGGGCCGTCTGTTCACACACACACACACACACACACACAAACACACACACACACACACACACACACACACACCACACACCACACACACACACACACACACACACACACACACACACACACACAGTTACACACAACACTTTACGAAATATAGACTTACATAACTACAAGAGCGCCAAGACGGTGAGGGAAAGGCACGGGGGAAAGCACCACACTTGCTGAAGTCAAATCTTGTGTTACGTACGTAACTTAGCACGAAGGCCTCGAGATAACGTCACGGCGTCCCGCTTGTATTTTAGCTGATGCCGTTTCAGTATAGGCTTCTTAAGGGGTCAACAAGCGGGCACGGGTACTGTGCGTGTTCACTTCCATGGAATCAAAGGGCATTTTATCACTTCCTTTTATTACTTATGTGGCAACTAAGAACGCTGTAAGGCCAAGATTAAATTTAAGTGTTATGAAAATACCATGGCGTTTGAAAGCACTGACTCGTACTTATCCTCGATTTTCTTACAACTCGATTTGGAATAGATTGCTAACACGGCCATCTACGTATAATGGCAAAACAAAACCCTTGATTGAGGGTGACAAATATATAATTGCGGGACACATGAACCCATGACTCCAGACTTAACATGACCTACTAGACTTAGCATTAAGTCAACACAACACTGTATACTCTTGTCAACTGGCATACGTTGTTGTGTTATTAATATATATATATATATATATATATATACACACACGTTTTTTTTTAAAGAAAACTTAAACCATATTTCGTTTGCCTTGTGATTCCTTAATTAAACGCAAATTACCTACGGAGAAATGATAACTAAACCAGATAATAAATTACCGTCTTTTTACTTGCATGAAAAAGTTTTTGGCTCATAATCTTACATTTTGAGTTATAGATAGTAACCTTTAGTAACGTAGAAAATATAACAAAATCAAACCTTTACCCTGCACCATAAGTAAACACAGAGCAATGCTACATTGCCAGGGAAATTATATGATTTAAAGGGGTTATGCCTTGTCAGGAACGTCAAGGGATGTATAGTTAGGCTCACACTTGACATGACCAGCTAGCTATAAGGTATATGTTGAGACTCGTTCAAAACCCCCTTCCCGCATTGGCGACTTTCAAAAGGAGACTTCCCGAACGGCAACTCCACTGCCAATCTGTTGCGACTCGCATGCCTGAGCACACGCGCTGCCAATGCGCTGCGACTCAGCTACCACCTCTATGTCACCGTTGCGACACCGCTGCCACACCACCACTACGGCAATGAAGACTCCGCTGCGACTATTAAAGTAATCGTCCAGACCCATTTTTTTTTTGCCGAATTATGTTGAATTCAAAACACCTAATCCACCAAAAATAATTGATTTCCAAGCTTTATTTCCGTAAAAACACGACTTTTGTAAAAAGCGCGCGAAAAAAAAATCTTCCCTCCAACAGGGCTACGACTGTTATTGATGACGTCAGAACAGGGACGCCCGCAGACACTCTGTCTGACACCTGTCGGCAAATGTTATGATGAGCGATTGTACTTCGGTGTCAGACAGTGAATCTGTCGCTGTGACAGATTTAGAGTACGATGCTCAATCTGACACCGAAAGAAATGACGCTGGTCGCGTATACTATGAGGAAAACGAACCTCAGATTGTCATGGGATCCTATATGTTTGAGCCCGAGTACGAGGTGGATGAACAGGTGTTAGCAGAGCCTGAGGTTCAGCAGGAGGACCTGGCACTTCTCCAAAACATGGATTGGTAAATAAGGTTAAACCATGTGTGTGTGGGAATCACAATGAAGGTACTTTCGAGAAAATCCTATGGTTAGTTTTGGAGCTACAGTCAAACGTCATTACTCGGAAACCACATACTAGCATTAACTACAGCATGGAGTTGGAAAATATGCGGGCGGGAAGGCAGAAAGTGTGACAGCCACACCACCACAGGGTCTCTCACCACAGGGCACGCCCACTCCACAACTGGTTTACTTGGTCTTGTTAAGAGGCAAAGCCTCACAGTCGTGCTGGTCCACCGCTGCTGCCAGTCCTGGCGTCCCTGTCTAACAGGGCCACCTGGTCTGGTATGGTGTTGGACTGAGTCACTGTCTTACGGGGAGGGCGCCGCCCTTGTCCAGCACACCCGTGTACACAGGCTCACCTCACACTCGTCGTCCCAACCCACACACTGGGTAGGCGACTAGTCGCGCTGCACACTCTCACCCAGTCTTTCACCCGATGTGTACCCTCACTACACACCGTTTCTCAACACAACTGCTCGCCCCAACACACTATAGGCGTGTATCACCCTACACACGCCACTCCTTTCCGTGTGCAAACTTTTCTCGAAAGGCACAGCTGTCTTGCTGCACCCATAAAGGATGCATGCATGTGGCATATAGCAAAAAAAATCTATCAGAAACACCCAAATATCTTCAAGTACTATATTTATCTCTGTGTTTACGTGCCTCTCTGATCAGCACGGGAAGATGAGCTTCCCTGATGCTACGTCACCGAGCCTGAGCCTGAGCGTCTGCAAACCTTGAGAGCGTTTTGAAAACTCGGGGATTTGCTGATTTTGATTGCGGATTATTTAAAAACGGCTGACTGGATACAAAAAGTGACGACGTATTGTTGATATTCTCATTAATGGCTATGATTTGATTGCATTAAATCAGGAATGATGAAATGGTCTGAACGATTACTCTAAGACCGCGTTGCGACCGTGCTGCCACAGCGTTTAGACCGCCCTTCCACTATGGAGACTTTGCTTCCACTTCACTGAGACTGCAGTGAGACTTTTTCGTATCTCTTATTTTTTCTCGCTTTCTTTCTCTCTCTATGCCAAAAGTACGCAATTTTTCTGAATTCATTTATGGATTCACATTTTTTTAATCTAACTTTTGGGCTAATTGATAGATATATATGCCATATATGTTCTCCTTTCTGGGAACATATATTTGAAAGTTTAGCCGCGTAAATTTATATCATATATTATATACAATTACATACATATAATTATACAAATAACAAATATGAGATAGATAAAGAGAGAGAGAGAAAGAGAAAGAGAGATAGGAGTATGGAACGTTGGTGACAGCTGAACCGCCTGGGACAGGCATCCTTTGCAGGAATGTGCCAATCCACCGTCACCTGACCCGAGCAAAAGCTATGAAGGGCATGTAGCAGACAGAGGCTGCCACCATGACGACTCCATGCTGCGACTCTCAGCCACGGCGACTCCAGCTGCGACTCTCAGCCACGGGGACTCCGCTGCTACTCTTTTAACAGTTCAAAATAGTCGCCGTCCCGTGGAGACCTAGCTGCCACTCAAGTGAAACTGTGGTGACTCCGCTGCCATTAAATGAAACTGCGCCTACTCTGCTGCGACTCCACTTGGGACGTGTGGCAGCGGAGTCGTAGCAGAGTCTCCTTTGAAAGTCGCCAATGTCTGAAGGGGGCTGTAATATTTGCCTTTTCTTACTAAGCTGATCCACACCACGCAACAATGCTCCTGATCCGAGGCGATTGTTGTTATTAATAAAAGTGCACCCTACTACCACTACTACTACTTCTGCTACTACTGCTACTACTACTACTACTACTACTACTACTACTACTACTACTACTATTACTACTACTACTACTACTACTATTACTACTACTACTACTACTATACTACTACTACTACTACTACTACTGTCGCATGGCTCACGTGTGTCACTCATTTGTTTGATTTATTCGCTCTTCTCTATCAGATCAATCTCAGTCTGAAGGATCATGATGACGTAAATTTAACGTTTCCGATCATTATTCATTTGCATGTGGTTTTGTGCTACAGTTGTGGGATTTTTATTTTATTATAAGCACGCGTAGAAGTACATTCTTGTAAGAAGCAATGATATAATAAAACTAGTAGCCGGTGCATTTATCGCTTTATGACAGGCAGATAAGCCGGCCAGCAACCTCAGCAAAAGACAGACAACACTGTTAGCAGCGCTTCTAAAGTGCTTGTGTCTGTATAACCTTGTCTGTATTTCATTCTTGTCACTGATTATTGCGAACTAATTATACATATATTACTATTACCTGATAACAGTAAATGGTTCTATGGGGGGAAGGAATGTTCTCTCTCTCTCTCTCTCTCTCTCTCATCTCTCATCTGTCTCCTCTCTCTCTCTATCTCTCTCTCTCTCTCTCTCTCTCTCATTCTCTCTCTCTCGTCATCTCTCGTCTCTCTCCCTCTCTCCTCTCCTCTCTCTCTCTCTCTCTCTCTCTCTCCTCTCTCTCTCTCCTCTCTCCCTCTCTCTCTCTCTCTCTCTCTCTCATCTCTCTCCTCTCTCTCATCTCTCTCTCTCCTCTCTCTCTCTCTCTCCTCTCTCTCTCTCTCAAGTCAACTGTTATATAACAGCCGTTAGTCATAGCATTCACAAGTAACTACCGCAACACACTACTGCTAATTGAATGGCCGAGGCTCCAATTTCGTCACTGCGCCCTCATACTAATTACTGATGACTGACTAACATGTTTTTTTTTAACAGCAGAGTTAAATTAGAGACCAACCCTTCATAATGCTACTATTCTATCAAGCTTCATGAGTACATCAGCCCATTAATGGACATCAAAGCAGGGCGCAGCCTGAAATATATTTCGGGGGAGATGAGGCCACAATGACTACCCTGATAAATTATAGAACACACTGCACTTCACTATACACGTTAATGTATGGCTAAATCACCCATCTTGTCTTCCGTCCGCCCTCCAAACCACTATAGTCCTCCCGTCCAAATCGTTCAATATTTGATTAATCTCTTTGCTATGCTTATCCTCGCACATAAAGTAAAGTCTTTATAAAGTATGTGTCAATAAAAGATTTCTTCTCAGCATTGCATACTCTTTCATTTTTTCCAAACATGTGACTACCAATTATTTCACCCTGGATTTAATAAGTATTTGACATCTAAGTTTTCCAATCTATTCTCGAACACCCGACGAAATTTCGAAGAGGGGTCCGGCCCCCGTCCCCCACCCGGGCTGTGCTGGGGCTACTGATCAAGTGAATGTTTCATAGGTGGAAAAATGCGAGGACCGGGTGATACGTAAGGCGGCTTGGCTTGGTAGAGGTAGGAAAAAGCAGAGGGAAGACAGTGGAGAGGCTCGCAAGAGAGCACATGTTCTGCTTATAGTAGGGTCACTTAGGGCGATTCGCTTCACATTTGGTGAAGGAAGTATTTTGAGGGTCTTATCCTAAGCATTTTGTGCCGCTGAATCCGAAAATCGTAGTTGGGTCACTCATTATCGGTAAGTTTTTCGCGCAATTTTGCAATTTGGCAATTTGGCAATAAAATTGGCAATTACAAATTGCAGAATGAGAACCAGACGTCGTAGGGGACCTTGTTTTTGGACTAAAATTGAAGCTTTTTAAAAAGTCCCATAAATGTTTTTTTAGTACTCCGTGGTTGTATCTGTTCGCATTACTGAACTATAATGGAAATTAGAGATAAGTTGGAAAAAAATGGAAAAAATAAAAAAGGAAAAATTTTTGGGCCCTTTAATTTCACATCAAAGTCATGAAATGTTTCTGGCTGTATCTGTTCTCATAAAGGCACTACCGTCTGATTAATAGAAAATGGTAACTTTTCTCTGACTGTCCCCTCATGGTCGTATTTTATGACATACGGTAATGAAATTTCGCAAATAATGTAAAATTTCATTGGCTATAATTTTAGAAATTAGCTATAAACCCGTAAATAAAATAAATTCATTTATTATATCGCACATTTTCCTTCCCAGGTCTCGCATGAAATCGTGTGTCATTTGCGGTGCAACTAACGGAGATGTGGTCCTTCGCCCCTCGGACGCCCAAAGGGAGGATGTTCGAGTATGCTGGCCAAGGGGGCTTCGAAGGCGAATTCGTAGAGGCCCACAGGGGGTCCTCTAGAGGACGATTGGTCGTGGGCACCGACAGTGCATTGCTTAAAATCCAGCCCCACAAATTCGCGAGGCAGTACGGAGATGAGCAACAGGACCTTGCGGCGGAGGCCGCCCACCCCGACCTTCAAGGAAAAGAAAAATTTTTTTTTAGGGTTCGGACCGTTCTTCTTCGCCATGAATCGAAGCCCCTACGCCCGGTTCGTCCCGGTTTACGTGGCCATGATGCAGGACCTCCGCCTCAAGAATCCAAGAGCGTGGACGTACTTGGAGAAACACTGGTCGTCCGTAAGTCTTTTGGTACCTTTCACGTCCCTTGGTTTGCGACCATGCCTTTGGGAACAGGTGAACCGGACTCTGAAGGTGACGGTGGGCTTGTGGGATCCGAAAAATCCCTCGAGGGAGAACCAAGTTCTTCTTGATCCAAGACGAACTCTTGGCAATAAAGGCCAAATCATTGGGAAATTTTCTGCTACGGCACCCAAAGCACCACAAGGACAGCCCAGGGGTCACGAAAAAGACACACGAGATGACCAAAGAGGTTGCTGGTCTTCTTCGCCAGCAAACCCCTTCACTCGCGAGAAAGCCCAACTCACCACCGTCCCTTTCCCGCAAGGTTGTTTCCAGATAAGATGGTGACCCCACTGACAAGATCGAGGAGACTGGCAAGGAAGCTCTCTTGAAGTACAAGAGGAGAATCAGGACTGCGCAGCAAAGTCCATGGGAGGTCCTGCATCGTCAGCCTACCAATACATTCAAAACGCTGGGCAAAAAAGCCAAAAGTTTCAATCGGGGGAAGCGGGTGATTGTCACGGGATCCTCAGACTTCATTTCGGCGCCTGCTTGCTCGCCCTCCAACTCGACAGCAGTCTGGACCTTCGCACCATCATCTCCAACTATGAGCTCTCCCTGTTCCCTCTTGCCCTCTTTGACGACCAAGGCCACCCGCGGGTCACGACAAAAAGTGCCCTTCTCGGGGTTCTGGAGAAGATAAAACGCGGCGGTCTCCACGGCCTCGCAAACCCCTTCATCCTCTCGCGTGCTGGTCCTCGACGGATGGCTATCCTTCAGCAGCACCCCTTTTTCCGGCTCAGCAAACTTTAAGGACCTGGTTGGATCCCTCCTGCAGAGAGTTGCCCAACTGGGTGTTGGCTACGGGGAGTTGCCCCTTTGTCTTTGACAGGTACGACATCGGCTTCCCTCAAAGAAAAGACGAGGAACAGCGAGCCCGAGGTGGAGGATACGATATCGACATCCAAGCAGGCGACGAGGATCAAAGCTGGAATGACCATGGCAAACATCTTGTCCACCAAAAGCAACAAGACTGCTATGACCTCTCTCATTGCCTCCCAAATCCAGCACCATTCATGGGGATTACGCGTCGTCTGCGCGTGGCGCGACAAAGTCGTGGCAATTTTCTGGACCGGACGGAGCCAATTCGCTTCAGAACAAGAGGAAGCGGACACTAAGATATATATCATCTCTCCATGCTCGAAAAAGATGTGGAGGCAACCGTAGTTTCTCCGGACACTGACGTCCTCGTCCTCCTCCTCCGACACTTCCCCAAGATACCTCCCAACACGTGCCCTCCAGCTTGGCAAACGACTTTCAACGTTCAGCTCATCCACGATGAACTGGGCTCTCACGCGGATGTGATCACGTCCTTCCATGCTCTACTGGTTCCCGACACCACTTGCGCCCTCTTCAGGAAAGGCAAGTTGCAAGTTTGGCCTGTGTTCCAGGCGGCCGACCAGGCAACCCTCGACGCTTTGGGTACACTCCGAAGCCCTGGTCCGCTGAGGGGCAACAGAGCCTGGCGTGTTTGCCGTTTCCCCGTGAGCAGAATTTACGGATATACCTGCTCTCTGCCGCAGGCGAGGTGGACGGCACTTCAGAAGAAAAGTTGGAGCAGCACTGGCCCCTCCGACAGCCCAACGCCACCACCCAGCACATTATGCGAGCCCAGCTACAGGCCGTCGTCTGGGAGGGGCTGTGAAGAAGGAGTTGGTGACCCTCGACCCGACCAAGTACGGCTAGGGACCAAACCTGGCGCCTATCCCTTCCCCCTGCCTCCCCCCCGCAAAGTACATGGATGGGATGCAGTGCGGATGCAAGACGAACTGCTCGAACCAATCGCTGCCGCTGTCAACCCCTTTCAGACTCCTTGTTCGGAGCTTTGCGATTGCTCGCCCGAGTTTGTGCATCAACGACGAGGAAGATGGCTTTGGGGACGTCGATGGCGTAGACGACTAGATATTCGATTTTTTTAAACTTGTGAACGCTCGCTATCGCAAGTAAGGGATTTTTTTGTGTTCTAATTGTTATTTTCCAAAATACGGGGAGGAGACTCGGTTTCCGTTTGTTTGAAATTTTGTGTTCTGGATTAATACTCGGGTCACTTCGGGCGGAAAAAAGGCTTTCGCTTCACCTTAGGTGAAGGAAGTATTTTGAGGGTCTTATCCTAAGGGATTTTTCAGTTGAAATACCCTGTTCTAACGCAATAATTGTACCCACCCTTGCACAAATTCGTTAATTAAATGTGTCCTAAGAACAAATTTTTTGTTATTTTACTTTTTTTAACTAATTAAAATTTAGTTTTTAATTATTAAGACTTTAGGCTTTAAGGCCAAAATTATTCCTTTTATATTTTTCCCATTTTTTTTCCACTTATCTCTAATTTCCATTATAGATCATAATCCGAACAGATACAAACCACGAAGTACTCAATAACATTTTATGCACTCTTAATAACTTCAATTTGAGTCCAAAACGAGGTCTCTACGACGTCTGGTTCTCATTCTGCAATTTGTAATTGCCAATTTTTATTGCCAAATTGCCAAATTGCAAATTGCGCGAAAACTTACCGCTAACGAGTGACCCCAACTACGATTTTCGGATTCAGCGGCACAAAATGCTTAGGATAAGACCCTCAAAATACTTCCTTCACCTAAGGTGAAGCGAAAGCCTTTTTTCCGCCCTAAGTGACCCGACTATTAAGTTTACATCGCTATATAGCGCAGCAGCTATTATGCATGATAAGCTGCTGAAGAGCATCCAATGCTGGTTTTCTGAACACATGAGCTGCCTATAAACGTTCTCACACGTGACACACGTACTGTTTCCCCTGACTTGTCTCCTACAAGTATTGGGCAGAGGCGCGTGCGGCGAGCTACATACTCACTACTGGCAAGTACGTCAGTTGGTTATTTGATTACGATACATTGTGTGGTACTGTCTTTTGGGCAAAGGTTTGTCACTTTATGGTCCTGGGGTGTTATAATATGGTTATGTGGCTGTGGGGGTCTTTTTGAGTGTGATATGGGTTGTTGTGTGTCTAGGTTGATGTGTGATGCAATGTTTGGGTTTTGTGGGGTGGCTGGGGGTGATATGGTTGTGTGGCTGGCAGTGATGTGTGGTGTGGTGTTTTTTTTGGTATGGCTTTCATATGTTTGTTGTGTGGCTGGGTGTGATTGTTAGTGTGTGTTTTTTTGTGGTATGGCTGTGTAAATTGGGGTTATGTTGTGTGGCTGGGTGTGATGTGCAGTTTTATGTGGTTTTGTGTGGTATGATTATGTGTTATATGAGTTTGTTGTGTGGGTGTTGTGGGACATGTGATATGGGGGTGTGGCTGGGAGTGGTATGGATTGTTGAGTTTGGGTGGTGTGATGTTTGGTATGATTTGGCCTTTGTGTCCCCTGGGGGTGGCTG
The DNA here is from genome assembly GCA_016584305.1 of Chionoecetes opilio. Lineage (NCBI taxonomy): Eukaryota > Metazoa > Arthropoda > Malacostraca > Decapoda > Majidae > Chionoecetes > Chionoecetes opilio. The sequence continues at coordinate 10,070 of JACEEZ010022955.1, read as the reverse complement.
GGTGCTATGGCACTGATCTATATAACTGGATCGCGGATCTGGGCTAGCTGTGGTCGAGATACTGAATCACCACCGCCATCTTGTCATAACCAAAACAAATACATGGCGCCGGCCAGGCAGTGGCTGGGTGTTGGCTGCTGGCATGTGATAGCCTATATTACCACCTACTACTACTATTAACACCTACTACTACTACTACTACTATACCACCTACTACTACTATTACCCCACCTACAACTACTATTAACACCTACTACTACTACTACTAAACTTCCAACCTAGTGCATCGTCGAACCTTCCAAGTCATTTATTTACGGTGATACACAGACAACAGGTGTGTTGCGAGGCCGTACAGGTGTGTAGTGACAGGTGTCCCCTTGCGAGGCCGTACAGGGGTGTAGTGACAGGTGTGTTTGCGAGGGCCGTACAGGTGTGTAGTGACAGGTGTCTTGCGAGGCCGTACAGGTGTATAGTGACAGGTGTGTTGCGAGGCCGTACAGGTGTGTAGTGACAGGTGTGTTGCGAGGCCGTACAGGTGTGTAGTGACAGGTTTTCTTGCGAGGCCGTACAGGTGTGTAGTGACAGGTGTTTGGCGAGGCCGTACAGGTGTGTAGTGACAGGTGTGTTGCGAGGGCCCTACAGGGGTGTAGTGACAGGTTTTGGTGTATGTTGGGAAAGCGAGAGGCTAGAGTGCAGTGTTAGCCCCCGAGTGTGTGTGTGTGTGTGACCTAATGAGCGAACACGCCTTTCTCGTCCACTATAACGGCGCCAGCCCCGTACCGCCGCGGCCACGGGTACGGCGCGGGCCACAGTGGTCCATAGAAGCACTCTCGCGGATTACAGGAAGTTTTAAATTAATCAAAAACCTTTGGCCTAATCAAAAAAACCTTTCTTAATTAGGTATATTGAATTGAAAGTAGTTAGTTTCGTACGCTGATTTTGAGTATTTTTGTACATACCTGGGGTCGTTTCGTAAATCTAGTAGTCAAGTTCACTCTGAGCTGAGTGTACGAAACGACTATGGTTTCATTAGACTAACGAAACAACTTTTGGGAATAATGGACGAGAGTTTTGCGGTCGTTTTAAGAGACATCAACTATTTTTGCTTGGCCTTTCAATAGGTGCTTGTTGCAATGGGGATAGTTTTATTTTGCGCAACCCCCCCCCAAAAAAAAATAAAATAATAATATTAATGAAACCTAACCTAAACCCTTTTAGGTTTTTAAATGAAACCTAACCTAGCTAACCTTAAAGGTTTTAATGAAACCTAACCCTTTCCTTATAGGTTTTAATGAAACCTAACCTAAACCCTTAAAGGTTTTAAAAGAAACCTAAACCCAACCTTATAGTTTTTAATGAAACCTAACCTAACTTTAACCACAAGGTATACTTTTTTTTTTTTTTTTTTTTTTCTTCGCAAAATAAAGCTATCTCCACTAGAACAAGCACCGCTTATTAGGAAGCGCTATGATAATTTGTATCATACCGCACTCAGGTCTGCTTCCGTTCCCCACTAATTGTTAACAAGTATAAAAAAATATACTTATATCATATCTATTTTTATAAAAAAAAGTATACCATATCCACCTTTATTTTTTTTTAACTATAGGTGGATGACTGGAGTGGGTAGATGGATTAAGAAAGGATGGCTGGTGGGGAGTGGGTGTGGGTGTGGTGTGTGGGGTGGGGTGTGTGTGTTGTGTGGGTGGGTGGGTGTGTGTGGTGGGTGTGTGGGTGGTGTGGGTGTGGGTGGGTGTGTGGGGGGGTGGGTGTGTGTTTTGTGTGTGTGTGTGTGGTGGGTGCGTGTGTGTGTGTGTGGTGTTACTCACAGGTGGAAAGATTTGCCACTTCCAGGTTTCCGGTCTGTTTGTACAGACATAACAGCACAGCTTGGCATGACGAGGCGATAACACAGCCAGACAGCAAGCACAGCTTGGCATGACGAGGCGATAACACAGCCAGACAGCAACGCGAGCCGCAGAAACAAGGCTTTGTTTTGGTTACGGCAAGATGGCGGACAGTTGGAACCAGTGCTGAGCCAGGCTTCCGCGATCCATGTTATATAGATCAGTGGTGCTATGTGTGGTGTGGTGTGGACCGTGTAGTTGGGTGTTATGTGTGGCGTGGGGTGGAGGGTGAAATGTGGGTTGTGATGTGGCTAAGTGTGATGCTGGTTGTGGTGTGGCTGGGTGTGGTGTGACTGGGTGTGATATGGGTTGTTGTGTGTCTAGTAGTTGTGATGTGTGGTGTGATGTAACTGTGTGTATGATGTGATGTGTGTGTGGCTGTGCTTTGTCTTTGCTGAACACTGTTCAGCAAAGTTAATCTTTCAAAACTAAACAAGGAAATATACTAAAAACCAAGTCAGTAAATGGAACACTTTCTCAGCTGGCTGCATCACAGGTTCAAGAGGATCATGTGTACTCATTCTAAAGATAGGTTTGCCTGAATCATGCACAGTTATTCCAGAACTTCACAAGATGATGATTTTGAAGAAAAAATTTAGTGATGATTACTGAACATATATACTTCTAATTTTATTTTAGTAAGCTTTGCAAGCAAAAAAGTCCATGTCTATTTGAATGATCTGTTTATTTTCTTACGTTCATATTGATTACCGGTATCTAGAATGGCATTTACTATGTCTTCCATTGAATTTTTTTTTTTGTTTTTGTTTTTGTAAACAGGATATATTTTCATTGTATGCCTTAATTTGAATCCTGCAAATCAAAATAGATAAACAAATAACATGAAGTTTTCAATAAATACATTCAATTAGCAAGCACAAATAAATACATTTAATAATAATGCACGATAAAAAAGACGATATTTTTTAGAAGCCTGTACGACAATTCCACTGAAAAAACGATAATTTTGTGGAGCCAGTACGATAATTCCCAACTGAAAGGGTGGCAACACTGCCCCTCAGCCTAGCCCCTAGTCAGCGATGCCAGATTGCCAGAAAAGTCTGGATTTTTCCAGATATTTTGGGTTTCGGACAGATTTCCAGACCCTTTCATGAAATTTCCAGATTTTCTTTAAATTTAGCAAAAAAATCCCCAATATTTCCAGAATTTAGAGAGAGAGAGAGTGAGAGTGACGATAAGTCACTGTCACACAATTATTGCGTCACCTCCCACGCATAATTCGAAAGAACTGGAACTCAAAATGCCAGGGGTCGCTGGCAGTTTTAACTCACTTTTTTGTTAATAAGTTGGTCTACTGGAAAACAAAATATGGGCTTATTCTACTGCACTTAAAACACAAAAGTATAATTCTAAGAACGATTTTCTTCTATATGTATATTGTATAGAAGCCTGATTCTGTAAAACATGTATTTAACCAAATAACCAAGTAGGTTATAGTTGAGGAGGCGAGGTAAATGTTACTCTATGATATTATACAGTCAATAACGTATGTTTAGAAGTTATCTATACCAAGGCAGTCATATGTTCCTGTTATTATTGTGTATCAATCAGGTAGAAAGCCTGGAAGTGCAATGAGTCGACGCGTGAAGTGGCAATGTTTTGATTCAATCTCCCCGCCACAATCTCCCCGCCCACCACTCCCCGCCGCGGCGTGTCGCCCTCCACAATTATAAACCTATATTGTCGCAGCAACAAGCCGATTTCGGCATTCTTTATTCTTCGTTTTTTTCCCAAAGGCATTTCTTATTGTATTTGACAACGTTTGCCCAGACGCAGCAGTACTGTCCTTAGAAAAAAGTGTGAACATCGCCCAAATTATACATGCCACAATATACATGTAAAAAATAATCTCAAGCTCTGCTACTCGAGGCGAGTAATTTGCATTAAATTTTCTATCTTAGAACGTTCAATCGTAATGCATGTCATGTATACACTTACTAGAACAACAGAAGAACGTTCTTTTTTAAATTTTTCAGATGCGGTGCATCAATATTTCATCGCGAAATTGATTTATGAAAATATTAGTCGCGGGGGGGAAAAAACAGTAGACCAACCTTTGAGTTAAACTGGGCCCGCGACCACTGGCATTTTCTCGAGTTTCAGATCATTGGAATTGGGCGACGGTTCCTGGTCCGTTGGAAGCTGGTCCAATACATGTACCGTACCGGTACACTCACGCCACTCGGTTATAACGGCAGGTTTGCAAGGTTTGTCATTTTAAGGACAGTGTCCTTTTTAGGTTTCTGCCTGTCTTTTTGTTTTAGTAATGAAAAGGACAGTCCAAAAAGGTCCCCTTTTCCCGTCCTTTTTTCCATATTTCTACTTGCACAATCTGCCAAAAACGGGCTGAGCAAGATATCCGTGACCCGTACGGGAAAGTGAACACTGACAGGGAAATAGACATGTCTCAGTCGTAGCCGCCTGCCTACGGAAGTGTCCCAGTACATGTAGCCTATATTTATACTTGGTATATCAAAAAAGGAAAAATATGTATCACTGAGACTTAGTGGTTTTCAAAGGGAAAAATATCTCTACCTAACAAAATGTGCGGTGAATTTTCCCATTTATTTAACATCCCTTCCCCAAAAATCAAGAAAATGACGTCATGTACGAGTTTGCTGACGAAATTTAAGTTGATTTTTTATTCTTATTGTTACCCTGAAAAATGACATATAGTCTATTTTTATAATTATAAAATAATATATATTTTAAATTATATATATAATTATATATATATAATATATATATATATATTTTATATATACTCGTATATATATATTTTATATATATTAATATATATATATATTTTTAATTTAATTATATATATATTATATTATTTTAAAATATATATATATATAATATATATATATAAAATTTATATATATATTTTTCCTTCCAACTTTCGACTATCCTATTTTTCATTGGATTTCCTTTTTTTTTAATAAAAACCCCAAAAATAGTAAAGGCCTCGGGCAATGCTGCCCCTTTTCCCCTAGTGCCTCTACTACTTTGCTAGGCAGGTGTGCTGCTCACGTCCCTGGCGGAGGTCCCTGTTCTTCAACAGCAAAATTATTTTTTTTGCTGTATGTCAGCAGTCTCTGTGCACCATCGTATAGCACAAAAACTTTATATTAATTCCCGGGCTAACAACTAAGTGGGGGCATTATGAGATTTCCTCTTAGAAAGTGATTTCCGGGTCTCGAATATAACTGACTGTTTTAAAAAATTTTGTTTTTTTTTTGTTTTTTTTCCAGATTCCTTCAGATTCCACAAAAAACGAATTATAAAGGGGGGGGAGAGATCCCCTTTAACACCCCCTCCCCTCCCTAAATGCCCCCCCTTGAACCCAAAAAAATATTCAAAACCAACCTCCCTATAACCAAACCCTTACCAAAAACCTCCTAGGGGAACCCCAAGGGGGGAAACTAAATTTTACCATGTTAGGTTAGTAAAATTTTTTTGGGGGGTCTTCTAGGAGGTTATTATGGGTTTAGGTTGGTTAAGTTACAGAAAGATTATTTGTAAAATTAACCTATTATTTTCTGAGGGTCCAGGGGGGTCGTTTAGGGGGTGGGGGGAAGGTTGAAGGGGCATCTCTCCCCCACTTTATAATTACTTTTTTAAAAGGGTTTTAGAAGGGTCTTGAAGGTCTGAAGAAAAAAAAAAAACAAATAGGGGGGGGAAAAGGCGTAGAATTAAACAAACAACAAATATAAACAAAAGCGGAAATTTTTTATTACTTTCCATTGTGTATTTCGTTATCTGAAAAATTTAAATTAAACCATGCAAAATTAGGCGTTAAATAAATAAATAAAATCTCAATCGGTAATTTTCCCGATTGAAATATTATTTTTTACTTATATATTTCTTTTTTCTGATAAATGAGTTAGTACCAAGTATAAATTGCGTTGACAAATAAAAAATCTCTAAATGGGGGGAAAATTCCCGGGATTTATGATTTTATTTATTTAGTTAAGCTATTTATGCAGGGTTCTAATTCTTTATCAAAAACGAAATATAGCGGGAAAAGCTAAAAAAATTGCGCTTCTATTGTCCCTTCATGTAAAATTTGACTCGCAAATTTTTTAAATGGGAGATTTAAGTGAATATTAATTCATGCATATTTCTTCAGTCTCGTAAGGCATTTCTTTAGCGTGTTTTACTGTTTTTTATTTGATAATATTATGAAAAACTTTACGAAGATTAAAAAAAGTACATATATATACTGATAAACCGTCTTATGATCCGAATATTATATATATGATCCGAGCAGCCCCCGATTACAGGCCCCTTGTGCGACAGGGCCCATATTTCCCTGCGCAGTCCAGTATACGTGGTCTATGCGCCAGCCCAATCACATCACCCCCAACCCATTCACTCACCCATTCCCATCCCCCCCCCCATTCACTCACCATTACCCATCACCCCCCACCCATTCACTCACCCCTTACCCATCACCCACACACCCCCTTCACTCACCCATTACCCTCCCCCCCATCTATTCCCTCACCCATCACCCATCACCCCCCACCCATTCACTCACCCTCACCCCCACCCAATACCCATCACCCCCCCCTTCACCACCCTTACCCCTCACCCTAATCAAGGTTTTCCCCAATTCTCGCAACCCACTTTTTTTTCACAATTCCCCGCTAATAGCTGCAAAAAAAAAAGATGACGGTCATCCATGGTAGCTTAAAACCCTTTCCCCTGGTCGAGTTGGTTCCAAAACTGTGCCTATGAGGGGGTTTGGGGGAACTGGGGGGCGGAACCTAGCCGGCCCCCAACACACAGACACACTTTCGCTTATATTATTATAGATAGAGGACATATAAAAGGAAAAAAATGAAAAGTGATGTAAAAGGTTGTCCTCAAATTTTTTTCTTTTTTCAAAAAAAACCGGCCAGGAGCGAATTTTTTTTTACAAAAAAACCCCCTACTGCCAGTCCCCGCTAAATAAAACATAAGAAATTAAAATAAAAGGGGGGGATCAACTTAGGGCGGGAGGGGGTCCTGATGCGCTCTCTTAAAAACCTTTTAAATCTGGAAGGTGGACAAAAGTAAAATGAAGAGAGTTCCCCGTTTACTTGTAAAAAGGGAAAAAAGAGTGAAAATACTGGTTAAATCTTGCATTAGTAAGATGGGACGAATAGGGATAGAAGAGTAAAAGTCTTGTGCAGGGGGAAACCCCGGGGGGGGAGGCATGCTTAGCAAGTTCGAAGAGTGAACATGAAAAAACGGTAAAGATAGCAAGAGAACACATTGCATCGTGTTTAAAGATTGAAGCGTCATCAGAGGAGGGGGGTTATGTGACGAAAAACGTTTTACTATCCTATTGGGAGGTTTATGAGTGGATCCACCCCACAAAAATGTAGACATACTCCATTCATGAACGAAAAAGGCCCCTGTTTCAGAGCAAACCTGGGGGGGGAGAAACAAAATGGAGCAAACGCCACGGGCACCCAACTTCTTAGGCTAATTTAAAAAGAGATGCATGTGAAATTTTTCCCGTTCAATTTTTAATAAATTATATATTAAAAAATGTCCCAAAAATGTTCATTTTAGAAGGAAAAAAGTTGGTGTCATTTAAGAAGAGAGGAAAATTGTCTGGAAGGTTTTTGTCGAGTAGAAGGTGGGGAAGTTAACATGAAAGAAAATGGTTCAGTGACGGCGGGATTATATGCTCATACGGGGCAATGACTTGGCGATGTCGCGATGTGGGGAGGCAGTTACTTATATATAAACTCCGTTTTTAAATTTCCCAACTCTGAATAGTTAAGTACTTCAAAATTATATCGAAAAAGGGCTGTGCAGAAAACAAAGGAAATTCACAATGATTTACTGTTACAAAATTCCTATTTGAAAAATTCTTATGCGAATCATGAATATTAATTGGTTTGTTGTTAAATTGACATCATTCCGTTAAAATGCACAAAAAATTTAAAAGGGATGAAATTTAAGATGTCACGGTCAAAAAAACTCGGTTCGTCACTTGGCTTTTTTTTTGCTGACACACTCTTCAATGGGGAGGCAATAAAGGGGGCGACATGCTGAACAACACTTGGCCCGTACCGAGAGTCTGATGAAGGTTAGGCACAACCTCGTCACTTAGGAAGGTTTTCCCAAAAGGGGGTATTTTTCGGAACGAAAAGGGAACGCGACGGTCGAAGGTCGGGACGAAGATACGGGGGGACCCCTGTCTTCGTGCCGACCTTCGTCGCTCTCTTCGTTCCAAAAATTCCCTTTTGTGGGAAACCCTTTCCCAAGTCGACGAAGGTTTCGCTCAAACCCTTTATCATGACTCTCGGTACGAACCCGAGAAGCCAATGGTCTAGGGCGCCTCACCTCCCCTCCCACCCCTTACTCCAGCCCTTCAAAGAAAGGGAAGTGTTTTGAACCTCCTCACACCTTCCTAAGCCACGCCCGTGCGTGCACTCCCGTGCACGGGCCTCACCCAGCTGTCGGATGCCAGCGGTGCGTGGCTTTCTTCATCTTCATCATGAGACTATATTATCCCGAAATAAAGGAATGTTTGTTCTTCCTCATAGATCTGACGTTACGACACTTTCCTCAGAAAAAAAAAATAGCATAATGGAAATTTAAAAAAGGATATCTGAAAAGACAGTGTATTACTCCGACTATGAGTATCGGGGGCGCGTTTCGTTCTTTCTACCAAGAGTTTTACTTCCTGTTTTATGAGATAAACACTACATAGTTTTTTATTTTTCGGTTTAGATTTAAGGAATGTTTAGAGAGAGACTTTAGAACATCCTTTATCTTGACAATGTAATTCGAGTAAAAGTCCCACAAGACGGTATAATTGAAATGCGCAGATAGTGCTGCGACTCACTTAATACAGTTCAATGGCAGCACGTAGTTGTACCATCTTGCATCATTCATCCAAAAATTGACAATGTGAGAGACACTATTTAAAAAAAATTTGAAGCACGTGCAGGCACTCAAATATCAAATCATTTAGTAGTGGGGCCCGTGAGATTGCGTTTACAAGGCGTCACAATAATCTCTATACATTAAATTATGTGAGCCAAACACGCAGGACCACAGATATCAGACTTAGTGACTAATGAGTAAGCTTCCGTCCAGTATTGTTTTTCTACTTAAATATGAGACTATCATTATATCACCCAGCCTGGAACTCCAAATCCGGTCCCCTTGCTTTGGCTATGGGCCGAGTGGGATGTCTTCCTCTGCACCACCACGTCGCAATCAACACTGATACTGTTATTTTTACTATTACTATACTAATGTAATAGAAATGATACATATTATTTTATTTTGTTATCTTATTTTTCATCTCACCTGAGCATCTGGACGACGAGAAGACTGTGATGTCGTCCACGCCGATCATGCCATCACCCTTGGAACCCTGCACGCCCTCGATCGCCCCTGCAAAGCATCGGCGAGGCAGATACCAAACCCCCTGTGCGGATAAGGGAGTGAAAGTTATCTTTTTATATTCAAAGTAGAAAGGCCGGCTGGAGCCAGTTCACGGTGCTTCTTTACTTTATCACAACTCTTATTGCCCATCTTTCCAAGACTCAATGGCCGATGGGCTATCTGAGCCGCCTCGACGCAGACATCCTTACATTTTTTTGTGACGAAATCTAAAACCAGAAGAATTCACGGAAAAACTTTCGTACTTTGAAACATATTACTTTCATTATATTTATTTTTACTTCTATGGAGCCTGTAATCTTAATGTAAAAGTAAGAAGAAATCCTATTTTCTTAGGCTTATGACGCGAGAGAAGGATTAATGATAGCATGGCTATGCAGGTACTTAGACCAGAACTGTAAATTTAGAGAAATATATCATCCTGTTGATATATATCGATATACATGATATGCTGTTTGACCGCCCGTGAAAAACTGTTATGAATCATTTACTGAGCGTGTGTGCATGAAACTATAATCTGTAAACCTCGTGTCATACGGCGAAACACGAGTTAGATGTTATTGATATTGTTCAGACTGCCTGGCCGAACAGTTCCGAGCTCCTGAGGAAGGCCATGGCCTGGACCGAGTTCTCCCCAGGCTTAGAGTTATTGTTTGTTAGTGTGGTGGTCTGCCGTGCAGTCTTCCATGAATATGGGAAATTTTTATTTAAATTTGGGCTGGGGTT
>JACEEZ010022954.1:7500-12632 GCA_016584305.1 Chionoecetes opilio | reverse complement strand
TTTATCTCTAAAGGGGCAGGCCAGGGCGTTTTGTTGGGTTGTTTTTTTTTTTTTGGGTTTGGGGTTTTTTGGGGGGGTTTTTTTGGGGGTGGTGTCGGCAATCCATAGATCAGTTCCAACAGTTGGCAAGAACGTTGGATTACTTAGGGCAAAATAAAACGCCCGCCCCATCCGCCAAAGTATGAGGACTGGAGCTACTCGGTTTTCCCGGAGATGGGAGACTGCCTTGGCCCCCGTTTGGTTTTGGTCCACTCTTTTAACCATGGGTTCCCAGGAGGGGGGCCCACCCCCCTTACTGTGATGATTTTTGGGCCCCCTTTAACTGTGGGGCACTTGCGGTCGAGTGTCCCAGTCTTGGGGACCTACGTGTGCAATTTTTTGTCCCGGGCCCGGGGGTCGGAGGTGCTTACCGTCTCTCCCTGGTTTTGGGAGAGAGGTGTTTCCCCCGGGAATGAAGCCCATACATTTTTTTGAGAAGGTGGCCTTCTCAACAAGTTATGATTTTTTTAAATTTTTTGTTTTTAATGACTTTGTCTTTTTTATTTCTAATTTTCAAATTTTTTTTATTTTAAATTTTGTTTTTTAGTTTTTACTTTTCTTTTGTAAGAGGCGTCAATAACCCCCTTCGGCGCCTTAAAAATTAAAATCAAACAATCTTTTTTTTTTTTTCTCTCCCCCTTCTTTTTTTTTCCCCTTTTTCCCTTTTTTTTTTTCCCCCCCCTTTTTTTTTCCCCCAAAATTTAAAATAAAAATAAATTAGTTTTCCCATTTAAAAAAACATTCAAGGGGTTTTAAAAAACCCCCAAATTTTTTAATTTTTTTTCCCCCTTTTTTTTTGGTAAGTAAAATTTTTTTAAAAAGGAAAAAATTAAAGATAAATTATTTTTTAAAAAAAATTTTTAAAAAATTAAGGGGTTTTTAAATTTTTCCTTTTTATAGGAAATTTTTAAATTTTTTCCCCTTTTTTTTTAAACCTTTTTTTTTTTTTTCCCCCTTTTTTTTTTTTTTCCCTTTCCCCCCCCAAATTTCTTAAAAAGGGGGGAAATGGGGGAAAATTTTTTAAACCCACAACCCTTTTTTTTTGTTTAAAATTTTTTTTTGGGAAAAACCCCCAAGGAAAAAAAAAATTTCGCAAAATTAACCAAATTTTTAAAAAAAAAAATAAGAAAAGGGGGTAAAGGGGGCCCCTAACTTGCGGGTTTGCCTTACCAAAACCCCTTTTAAAAAAAATTTAAAATTTGGGTTTGGAAACATTTTGGGGAAAAAAATGCTTTCCCCCCCTTATTTTTTAACCCTAATTAAGACCCGGGGAAAAAAAAAAAAAAAAAAAAACCCGGGCTGGTTTTTGAAAAAACCCCCAAAAAAAAAAAAAAAAAAAAAACCCCCCCCCCAAACCCCCCAAAAAACCCAAAAAAAAAACCCAAAGGTTTAAATTTGGGAATTTTTTGGGGGGTTTTTAAATTTTTTTTTTTGGGGGAAAAAATTTTTAAAAAGGATTAAAAAAAAAAAGTGGGTTAAAAATTGATTTTTTTACCAAATGTATGTGGCGAGGTTTTGGTCAGGAATTTAAATATCGGCCGCAAATAAGAAAAAAAGATTATGATGGTACGATAGTGAAATTTAGATTTATGAAAATCTATTAAGTTACCGATTCTATTGTTTCATACAATTGGTTAAGACATTTAATTTTTTTAAGACTTGTTTTTTAATCTATTTGGGAGAGTTTTGGGCCGAACCCATGCTTTGGGTTTTATTTGTAAGTACGAGTGGGAAATTTAATCAGCACTACATTACCCATAAATTTTGATGATCTTTGCGTATACCCTAACAGCCCGAGAAATATAACACAATAATCTAAAGTAATAATGAGTAATGATAAGCGAAGGGAGCAGAGTTAAGGAAGTTGGGCCAGATTACCTTTTTGGGTTTGCCCCTTCGAGTTGTCAGGCAACGATTCCTCATTAGCTTTAGTTGCATACGAGCAAAGATACAGAAACGAGTTGTTATACCAGAAATCAGTTTTTTCGGCTGCATTTTTATCTAAACATTGAAATGAACTATTCGGTACATTGCACCTTCATAAACACTGAGAATCTATCTCCCAAAACAACGTAAGACAACTATACCAGCCTTTTCCAGATTAAACTTAGCCCCCCTTCCTTTCCCTAGAAGATTGTTTGAATGGTTTTTATTCAACGCACACCTACATGCCAGTTTTTGGATTACTACATTTCGGTTTTTTTCGTAAAATGAGCTTCCAAACATGGACATCACGGCTGTTGGAAGGCATCCCGCCGCGGGTAAGAGGGCAGCCACCAAAATAATAGGTGCTAACTGCCCTACTAACAGAATCTGATTAATCTATTCTCCATTGTGGTTGTCCGATTCATGGTCAATTCCTAAAAATTTTCATTCTTATGTGCAAATTTATTACATTTAGGACGTTTATACCATATCCATCTGGGGTTCTGCTCATGTTCCGTCGGACAATCTTCTATGGTTAAATAAGAGTTAAACTACTTCCGAAATTATAGTTATGACCAAATCATTTTCAAATAGTAAATATAAATACATTAATTCCTTTCCTAGAATTTGAAAAAATGTAAATTTATTTGAGTCAAAATTGTAATTATTAATAAGGGAAATTAAGGGGGGGTTATATAAATTTTGTGAGAAGATTTTTTTATTGTAAAATGAAAACCCAAAGATGCCAAATAGCTGGTAAAATTCGAGGCCCCAGGCCGAGCGGGGACTAGGTAGGCCCTAATACCGGTCTTGAGCAGTCGTTGGCCAGTGTGCACGTTAACGACGAAATCGACGAATTTTGCCGCGCTGTGGGTTCCGTCGTTGGACTAAGACCAAAAAAAAGGTCTTAAGGGTTTTGTGGCCTTTCTGGCCCTGGTGTTTCACGAGTTTTCAGCCAGCAACTCTGCCTTGTTAGTCGCTTCACAGACTACAAGGCGAACCCTGAAGGTTTGGTGCGTAGGCCAGTACATGGAAGGGGGGCCCCTTAGAGGGGGTACGGAAAGGTCTGTGGGAGAAGGGGCCGAGCGACTCTTAATAGGTCTGGTCATAGGGACCACTGTAAGTATACCTGGGACTGCGCACGGAAAATATCGGCCTGGTCGCACCAAGGGCCTGAAGTCGGAGGGCCACTCGGATTACAATTGAGATGTATAGAGATATGATGATTATATGATAATACAGTATAATATTTATAATGATATAATAGATTATAGAATATTTATAGATGAATGAGTATACAGTATATAATATATATATATGATAATATAGGACAGGACAATAAATAAGATAATAAGTAGGAGTAATATATTATATATACTAGTATATATAATATTATATATATATAAATATGGATGAGATATAGAGATATGATATATATAATTATATGATTATTGATATATATATTAGATATAAATAGAATATTATATTATATATAGATAGATAATTATATATATAGATATATACGTATATAATATATTATTATCTTATTATATATGATATATTATGTATATATATATATAATATATATATATATAGAGAGATATTTATAGATATATAATATAGTATAGATATATAGATATATATAGAATGATTATCTATTATAGTTGAATATTATATAATAAGAGAGTATAGATATGAGATATAGTGAATAGTATATATATAAAGATCTATATATAGAATATAATGATAATAATATAATAGATTATAGGAGAGATACATAAGATAGATATATATATAGCATTTATAGATATATCGTATAAATATAATAATATTATAAGTATATATAAGATATAATATTATAGATATAGAGAGATAAGATATATAGATAATAGATGTATATATAATAATATATATATAAATAATAATATATAATATATAGATAAAAGATGAGAAGATATATAATATATATAGATATATTATAGAATATATATATAAGAATATATAATAATATATGATAAGAGAATAGATATATATAGTATATAGAATATATATATTTTTTTATGATTATTAATAGATAGATATAGAGATAGAAGATTAATATTATTATATATATGTATATATTATATAGAGATTAATTATATATTATATTTAATATATATATATATATATATAGATATGAATATAATATGAGAGTATATATTGGAGAGATAGAGATAGATAGTATAGAATTAGATATATATATATATTTAATATATATATATTATATATAGATAGAATAGATATATAATATAGATATAATATAAGATATGAGATATAATATTAGAATATAATATATATAGTAGTGTATATAGTATATAGTAGATATATATATATAAGAGATATATAGATCTAGGTAGAATAGAGATATATATATATATATATATATTAGATATATATATAGAGTGAGATATAGATATATAGATCTAGTATATAGATATATATTAGATAGAGTAGAGATGATAGATTATAATAGATGATATATAGGATTATATATATATATAATAGATATGTATATATATCATATATAGATATTATATAGATAGAGGAGAGGATCTAGAGAGTACTAGATATAGAGTAGATAGTATGTAGATAGACGATAGATAGATATATAGTATATATATAGGATATGATATATAGATATATAATATATAATATAATAATATATTAAATATATATATAATATATAATAGATAGAGAGATCAGATATATAGAGATTAAGAATGATATAAGATATAGATAGATATAGATAGTATATATATATATATAAAGATAAGATATATTATATAGATATATATATATATGATAAGAAGTGATATGATAATTATAGATAGATAGATATTATATATATTATATATATAGAAGAATATAGAGAGATATATATATATATAAGAATATTATAGAGAGAGGAGAGTGAGCCACCTATATGAGTGAGATATGATATAATATAGATATATATGATAGAATATATATAGAGATATAGGATTTATTATATGATATAGATATATTATCGTATATATGAGATAATATAGGATAGATGTATGATATATTCATATAGATATGGAGTATATAGAATATATATAATATGTATAGAAGTATATATTGATAATATACATAAGTACTATACACTT
>JACEEZ010022954.1:0-2500 GCA_016584305.1 Chionoecetes opilio | reverse complement strand
ATATTGAATCCGAGTGGCCTCCAGACTTCAGGCCCTGTGCAGACAGGCGATATTTCGGTGGGCGCAGTCCAGGTATTACATACAAGTGGTCTATGCCCAGACCTATTAAAGGCTACGGCACCTCTCCACAGCCTTTCCAGTACCCCTCTAAGGGCCCCCTCATGTAGGGCCTACGCACCAAACCTTCAGGGTTCGCTTGGAGTCTGTGAAGCGGACTAACAAGGGCAGTGATGGTGCTGGCTGAAACTCGTGAAAACACCAGGGCCAGAAGCCACAAAAACACTTAAAGACCTTTTTCTGGTCGTTAGTCCAACGACGGAACCCACAGCGCGGGAAAAATTTCGTCGATTTCGTCGTTTAACGTCACCAACTGGCCAACGACTGCTCAAAGACCGGTTATTAGCAGAGTCGGAGTCTCCAGACATGTAGTTCATTAATTGCTTGGTATGCTATGAAATACTTTTTATTAGGGAATGTAGACATATGATTGCATTTGGATGGAATATTATTTCATCTATATGAGTTAAAGAGATGATAATACAAGCAAGGGGACCATACGTTGGCCAGCGCGGCCTGTTGGCAGCAGCAGAGCAGCAGCATGAGCCCGGCGTGGATATCAACACCAACTTCACCAAGGGATAGATTGTCTTTGGTAATATTATTAGGGAGCGAGAAACACCTTGAGGAATTCCTGTGATACCTGGTGCTATCACAGGCTGGGGTGACTTTCTTTTCAGGGAAGGCACAGGGTGAAGCGGGATAACTGCGGTTTTACTCAAAAAGTTTTGAGTGGCGGCGACGCTGGAGCCGCCCAAAACTCCTCCGCCACTGTAGGTTTGGGCAGGATTAAACGTTCTTATTACTCGTATTATACAACTAGTGATTATGGTGAAGATGTTATATACACTTGTCATTATTAAATCAATTGTAAGCACCGTGTGTCACCTTAAATTTAAGGGTGATTTAAAAGAGTTATGATAGAGGGACTGATGGCGAGGCCGAGTGACGGAGAGGTCCTTGCCGCGGGCCTCCCCATATCACAAATATTTCAATTCAAAACCCACACACACATGACACACCCCCCCCTACCCCTTTTAAAAAATTTTTTATTTTTAAAAATTTAAAAAAAAAATTTTAAATTTTAATTAAAAAAAAAATTTTTTTAGGCTAAAGTTTTTTGTTGAAATACCATTTTGCCCAGTCCTTTAATTCTCATTAAAGAAAAAAACCCCAAAACCCCGCCTCCCGGGGAAATTTGCCTCTTGGCCCCCCCTAGCTAGGGCCTTTCTCTACCCTACCAAAATCTTGTCCCATGTAAGACTTCCAAACATAAGCTTTTTGGGGCGAGGAAGAAACCCTTTAAATTTACTCGGCTTTTTGGGCAAATCCATTAAAGCCCTTACTGCAAGAGCTGGGCGCATATTGTATTTTGAATTCATCGACCTTTGCTCATGGACATCTTAGGTGAGGGTTTCATTATTTCCAGATAGAGGAGGGGGCAAAAGCTCCACCTTGGCCTGTTCTTGCTAGGAGCTCCTATCCAAAGCTTCAAATGTCTTGCGTTAGGTTTAGGGCCAGCCTTTCTCCAATTTTAAAATAAAAAATCTATAAATAATAAATTAAATCAATTTTATTTAAATGTCCACAATTTTTATAAAATTTAAAAGCCACACCCCTTTTTACTCCTGCGCCTAGTTGCGGCCACGTTTACACTTCCTTAGGGAGGGGGTAACATGGGACGCCGTTTTGCCTTGGCCACTCGCTTTCGGTTAAATTAAAGGGCCCCTGGCGCCGTTGGTGCGGCCGCGCGTGCAGCTTCCCAATTTCGCCACCCCACTACTTTCAAACTGGCGGAGAAACAGCCTGCGGACCTAATTCACCCATGGTTATGGAACTGCTTTACCAATTCGTTAAAAAAAACTTCGTGACGGTGACACACGAAAAGGGTTCCCCCAGCTTTTTTCCGGTTCCCAAAGGGGTTGTGGAAGATTGTTGTGTTAGCCTCTGACGATGCCCGCAATTCTTCCTCCGAGCAAACGCTTCCGATTTTTTGTCAAGATGACTTTTACTTCTATCTAAAGTTTACCCACCAATTTTCCCACCTAATAACAAAAAACATTTTTATTGAATTAGGAGGAGTTTTTTAATTCTAGCAAGGCTTGTTAGATTTGATAGGTTGGTAGGTTGGTGGTTGGGTTAGTTTTGTAATATTGTTAAACCGTATAAAATAAGCGACAGGTAGATAAGGGGCAATTTTTGGGTGTACATTGGAAGCACCAGGTGGTTATCCAGCAGGGCTATCCAGGGTATTACCAGCCTAGCCCCAAAGGGTACTAAGCAGGTGCTAGTCAGATGGTATATCAGGCAGATTAGGAATTAAGATTTATAAGGCAATTTTTATTTTTACAAATTATATAAAGAATTCTAAGATTATAAATGAAATAAATATAAAAACAGTAAAAACCATTTCATAAAAAATACTGACCCCCAAAAAAGTAGG
>JACEEZ010022953.1:130003-140034 GCA_016584305.1 Chionoecetes opilio | reverse complement strand
CCTGCAAAAATGAAGAAAATTTCAATTCCTATTTTTATGAAAAACGAATTTTTTTGGCAATATTTGTGAATTGTCAAAAAATCAGGTCGATAAAACCACTTCTATGTGCAAATTGCCCCTTCTGGTTCAAAAAGCGAACTTTTTTGCTTTATCTCTACAGAAGTACCCAAACCCAGGGAGGGCCTACCCAAAAATTTAGTAAAAACCAAAAAAGGGAAATTCAGATTCGGGACGCTGATATCATTTTTTATTGATAAATGGGGTCGGGGGTTTATCAACCCGGGAGATTCAAATCAACACCTTTGGTCGGGGGATGTCGGGAAGTGCTCCAATTGGGGTATGGAATTTTCCGGGTTTAAAAATCCTATGTAGAAAGCGAGATGATGGGTCGCCTCTAAAACCTTGACGCGAAAAAATTTTTGCCACAAGGAGGGGAAGCAACACGAAAAAAAGCAGCAGTGTGGAGAAAGGCCCAGTGCACTTTAAAATTTTTTACGCCCTCTTCTGGACCATCCTAATATATAAATATATTATATATATTTATTATATATTATATATATAATATAAAAATTATATATATTATATATATTATTATAAAAAGGTTTCTGTATGTATAATATATATATATATACGTAAAACCCCTTATAACTGGGCAGGAAAAGACAAATTTTTTTTTTTTTTTTTTTTTTTTTTTTTTTATTATTTTATTTTTTTTTACACCTATACCTATGCGCGTGTAGGCGTGAGCTCCAGGGAGGGGGGGAATGGTAGGCCCGGGAGGCTCACTCGGGGCTGGATGGTTGGCCCTCGCCCGGGTGGCGCAGCGGATTTTATAGTACCCCTTGATTAGAGGGTCAGGGCCCCCCCCTGTGTCTCCATGCACTCACAGTCGAAGGGGAGAGTTAAGGACAGGGCATGTGGGGGTTTTAAGCCCCTCCACGGGCAGAAAGATTTCAGTGGGTTTATGGGGCTACTCGGGGTCGAACCCCTTGATATTCCCTAAACGACTCATGGTTTTACCGGCATATCATGCCCCCACAACCTCTTTGGAATTGTAAAAAAGAAAGTCGGGAAAAAATAAAGTATCTCGGGTATTTATGTTTAACTGCATCTTTTGCTTTTCCTCGGAATCCTCAGTCGCATAAAGTCATATTTTTTCCTTTTTTTCTTTTCCTGCAGGCTCAGGTCTTAATTTTATTCCCCCTTTCCCGCTGGGGAACCCTTCGTGTGAGCTGACATCTTTAAAAACAGTACGTATGATGTAATCCAAAACACCGTCTTGGTACGAATTCCGTTTTTTGTCGAAAAATTTAAAAAGGATTGGGTTTTCTTTTAAAACACAAACTTGGTGGAGCCCCAAAAAAAATCAAAGCAAAAACATTGCAAACAATATCACAAAGTAGTATAATACACATTTCAGCAAGTTTTATTGGATTGGATTCGTAATCCAAGACGGTGCTTGGACGACAAAACATGGCTCACCCTAAACGCGGGGTTCCCGACCTTTGCTTTACTTTGCCACCTATTTACGTGTTTTGGGTTTACATCATACAGTACTGTATATAAAGATGTCAGCTCATCCGAAAGGGTGTCCCCCAGCAGGAAGGGAATGAAATTAAAGAGCCTGAGCCTGCAGGAAAAGTGAAAGTGCGGCAAGGATGGATGCAGGTGCGTCCATGCGTGCTATTTGTGTGAGTTTGAAAAAAATCTGTACTTTTACCTTTTTTTTTTTTTTTTTTTTTTTTTTTTTTTTTTTTTTTTTTTTTTTTTTTTTTCCCTCTTCCATAAAGAGGGGGACATTTCATAACTCGGAAGGGGCCCAAAACCCCTATCGTGCCGAGTTATAAGGCTTTACTGTATAGCTCTGCGCCGCCAAATCCAAGATTATCTAGTGCTGCCGCCGTTCAGTAGTTTTAGAACCTGGTGTAGGGTAACCAAAATCGTCATATTTTTGCAGGATGCTCCACGAATTATATTCTATTTTTCTACCAAAAATTTAGCTTGATATAATGTTGCAAGTATGCCTTTGTTGCTTTTCTGCTATGTGTTTAGACTTTGTGGAAAATTTGCAGTTAAGATAATGGTATAATTTCGGTAGTGGGCTTTCAAAAGTCCTAGGATTCTTACCTACATTATCGTGTATCTTTCTTCATTCTGTGTATTTTGAGCCCCATTTCCTATGGCGCAATCGAATATTAATGGCATTACATGTACTACCGAAAATCTAACATTATTTCGGCCAGAAAGTTGAGTTAGGCTAAATCATATTAGGTTAGGTTAGAGGTGGGGTTTGGTTTATTAACAGAAGATATACAGATAAAACGAAATTACCAATACTATGGCAGTGTGAAGCTTAGCAATGTTTGCGGGGCAGGGCGGGGGGACCCCCCCCCCCAACACACGTGTAAACAAACATTGACTTCCGACAAAAACGAGTGCCAATTCAAAACACACCAAAACTATTCAGGAAAACTAAGTTTCGGCCTCGAAATCGGTGGTTGCCCAATAAAAAAAAAATACTAAGATATTAAGGTAACAGTGTAAGGTAACCACCTCTACTTTTTTGTTATTGTTGAAGGGCACTTATGTCGGGATCGAAGATATTCGCCATGGTTTACACCTGTGAATCTATCACAGTCGCAAGGGTTGATTAGTCTTCGTCAGGAATGTACAGGTGAAGTCATGATGGTATTGTGTGATTCGGCCTTGAGGCGGATGAAGTTGTGTGTCTTGGTCTTGGTGTGATGTGTGGAAGGCTTCCGTGAGTTCCGTCCCATCTACAGGTACCGTTGCGTCCTTTTTACTAGCACTCTTTCAGTTACAGTTTACAATTTCCTTATCCATAGAGATATAGGGATGAGGATTGAGGGATCGAGGTGGTATAAAGGCCTACCCTGTCTCCCATCCATTTACAGTGGAGAGCGGCAACGGGACTGCATGAGGGTGGTGATGTTTACGTATGACGGCAATCTTGGCAGCAGAAACCACCAACTTGTTGCCCCACCTTTTGTTTTCTCTTAAACTCCAACTTTTTCTTGGTATTATGCATTACGGTTGATATTATTAGTAACACAGTTACAAATTTGTGTGCAGTGGTCTACTGCTCAACACAGATCACTCCAGACCCCCCTTAGTAATACACCACCGGCCAATCTGCATTCTCTGTCAAACCTCTCATTAGTAGTATGGCCGCATTAGACACAGGGTGAATTTTGCATTCCCTTTCTTGGAAAAAAACTGCGTCTTATGCGCCGGCAAATACGGTATATACCCGCGTTAGACGAGGATAAACTGTGTACGTTAGTGATGCTCTTAAATGCCTCCTAAGCATCCACCAAGCCCTAACGTTGCTCCAATTTCAAAGTATGCACCAATACCAATTTGTTTTAGATCTCAAAGCATTCAGCAAGCTTCAGCAAGGGGAAAAGAAACACTGCAATGTAAAGTGTATGTGGGTTTTTTTTTTTTTTTTTTTTTTTTTTTTACTTGCGTCAAAATGCAGACAAATGACCAATAGCAAATGATGAAGGGAACCACTGAAGGGTCTAGCTGGTGGGTTTTTAGAGACTAGGGTGGGTGTGGGTCAAATAATCTACAGTACCCTCCCGAGTTTCGCGCTTGCTTTTATTCCCAAGGCATAGCGCGAAACTCACGGATCGCGAAACTCGGGTATTGAAAACACTGTAAAATGCTTATTTAGTCGGGCGAGGTGTACCTACCGTATTTTACAGCTTATAAGACTCCTTTTTCCCAAAAAAAATATCCTGAAAATGCCCCAAGCCCCTGTCCACCCAGCAGTGAATGGGTACTGGGTGTTAGCCAAGGGTTTGTGTACCGGGGTGGTAGCTTCTGCCAACACTACGTAGAGGAGAGGAGCTTGAGGTTGAGCTTGAGTTGGGAGTCACCCAGCGGATGCTGTCCCGGGGAAGCCTTTAGTCCGGGGTTCTCCTACACATATTCGTCCTCAAAACGATACTGATCTTGATCTTGATATTACAGGTGGCCTATTCTTTATAGGCCAGGCCTTTGAACCGGTGTTGCATAAAGTAAGTAACACCTCAAAGGGAATAGCACCTGACCTCACCCTCCCGCCGATCCTTACTTATTTACCACAAAATACTCCTTTGTAAGTGATTAACAAGGACGTGTGTGGTACTGTGGTTGCTGGAGGTACTGGAGGAGACAGGAGAGAAGAGAGGAAGGCATTGGAGGTACCGTAGAGAAGGGAGGAAACCATTAGTGTAGTGTAGTGATTAGTTAGTAAGAGCAAGGCATTGAGTGATCTAGCTCTGTACACGTCTTATGTCTGTGTTATGTGCTTTTGTATGACAAGGCAGGTGAAGGGATTATCTTGTAAAAAACTTCCATCTCTGTCTCTCGATTCGTCTTCTTCTTGTGACCTTTGACGCTTTTAGTATCGCTTCATAGGTTCTCTTCAAACTTTGTCTCCTTTGTTAACAGATTTGTCAACTCTTCCCTTGTCTATTTCACCTGGGATACTAAAACATTTTCATTTGTTTTGGTCAGAGTGAGTGAGGCCGTGAGCTGATGGTTGTGTGACAGTGTTATACGGCAATAACACGTCACAATGCCTTCCTCTCTTCTCTTCTGTCTCCTCCAGTACCTCCAGAAACCACAGTACCCCACACGTCATGGTTAATCACTTAGAAAGGAGTATTTTGTGGTAAATAAGTAAGGAACGGCAGGGGTGTAAGGTAAGGTGCTACTTATTTTGAGGTGTTACCTATCTTATGCGACACCGGCTGCTTCTGTTGAGAAAAACACGAACAAAAGGAGAAAAAAACAAAGCAAAACTACATACAAGCTATACTAAGCCTATTATAATACTATACTAAGCAGGAAGGTAGGAAGACGTGTCCCGTACGTCTCTTATGGGAGGCGGTAGCAGAGTGGTTAGCGTCTCCAAGTGGCGTTCTCGTTGGCCCATGTTCGATCCTTGATGAGGGCTGTAAAATCCACTTAAAATCTTTCTCTGCACCGTCGAGTGGCCTAAAAACACCCACACTGCTACCCATTAACTCTACCTTCGATTGCGAAGGCATCGGTAGACACAGGGGGTGGCATGAGCCTCTAATCACAGGCGTCACTATAGAAATTATGTCTGCGTCACCACGGGCGAGGGCTAACCATCACAGCCTTCAAGTGAACCTCCAGGGCTTACCATCCCACTTCTGGAGCTCACGGCCTAATGACGCTGTAGGCACACACACACACACACACACACACACACACACACACACACACACACACACACACACACACACACACACACACACACACACACACACACACACACACACACACACACACACACACACAACATGCAAGAGGGACATAAAAAAATACAGCTTCCCGTATAGAAGCATAGAAGCCTGGAACAACCTTGATGCAAAAGTGATTAATGCAAGAAGTATTCAGGACTTCAAAGGCTAATATAGATGGATAATAGTAGATTTTGAGACGGGACAGTACGAGCATAGCTCTTTTCCTGTATGTTACAACTAGGTAAATACACACACACACATACACACATAAATGTCAGTTGTGTGTACAGACGTGCTCTGGAAGGCTCCTACACAACTGGTTATTGTGACTGGCTGCTGTGACCAAACAAGGACGCAGAGGACCCAAAAAGACCTTGAGTACTTACAGGTGAGAGCTATGCAGTTAAATAGTCTCGTTTCCAATTGATTACTCTAAAAAGTGAAAAAAATTGGAAGTAAACAAAGATGGAAGATCCCGCCACGACCCCTTTTGACGGCTTTGATACCAAAGAAAAAGACATATTAGGGCTGAAAATGAACCAGAGAAGAGTCTTAATGCTAGAAAATGTAGTACACAAAATGATGGATAAACTAGAGAAGATGGAAACGAAAGTGTTCGTACTGGAAAAAGATAATACTATTTTGAAAAATTGAGTGGATGAATTAAATCGTAAAGAAGACGACGAAAAGGTAGTGAAAATGCATGCAGAAATTAATGCAGTACAGTAAAACCCTTATAACTCTGCACGATAGGGACGATAGGATATGCAATGTCCTCCTCGGATATGGGTGGTAAAAAAAAAAAAAAAAAAAACCCTTCCTGCTAGAGACACCCTTGCGTGATGGAGCTGACATCTTGATATACAGTACTGTATGATGTAATCCCAAAACACGTAAAATAGGTGGCAAAGTAAAGCAAAGGTCGGGTACCAGCGCGTAGGCTGAGCCGTGTTTTTGTCGTCCAAGCACCGTCTTGGATTACGAATCCCAATCCAATAACACTTGCTGAAATGTGTGTTATACTACTTTGTGATATTGTTTGCAATGTTTTGCATTGATTATTATTTCGGCTCCTACCAAGCTTGTTGTGTTTTTGAAGCAGAAACCAATCCTTTTCCAATTGCGACTAAAAACGGAATTCGTATCCAAGACGGTGCTTGGACGACATAAACACGGCTCAGCAGCTGACAGCCTACACGCTGGTTCCCGACCTTTGCTTTACTTTGCCACCTATTTTACGTGTTTTGGGATTACATCATACAGTACTGTATTTCAAGATTTCAGCTCCATCACACAAGGGTGTCTTCAGCAGGAAGAGAATGAAATTAAAGAGCCTGAGCCTGCAGAAAAGGGTCAAAAGGACAAAAACACGACTTTATGCGACTGAGGATATGCCGAGTGTAAGCAAAGAGATGCAGTTATAACATAAATATGCCGAGATACATTATTTTTTGCCGACTTTCTGTTTACATGTTCACACAAGAGATTGTGAGGGCATGATATGCCGAGTGAAAACCAAGAGATGCAGTTTAGGGGAGGCAGTAGCAGAGTGGTTAGCGTCACCGAGTGGCATTCTCGAAGACCCGAGTTCGATCCCGAGTGAGACCCATAAATCCACTTGAAATCTTTCTGCACCATCGAGTGGCCTAAGAACACCCACATGCCCTGTCCATTAACTCTACCTTCGACTGCGAGTGCATGGGAGGACACAGGGGGGCGGCATGAGCCTCTAATTACAGGCGTCACTATAAGAATCCTGCCTGCGCCACCACGGGCGAGGGCCAAACCCTCACAGCCCTCGAGTGAGCCTCCAGGGCCTACCATCCCCCCCTGGAGCTAAATGCCTACACGCGTATAGGATAGATGAAAAAAAAAAAAACTGTTTTTTGCCTACCCGATTTTATATCAAATTCCAAGTTATACATGCGAGTTAAAAGGGTTTTTTCCCTGTAATAAAAAAAGGGAAAAAAGGACAAAAGGGGAAAATGAAAGTGAAAAAAAGAATGGAAGATATAAAAAAAAAGACCAAGATAACTTATGTCAAAATAGATCACAAAAATTTAAAAAAAAAAATCAGAACCAAAAAATTAGTCAAAAGTAATAAAAAAAAAGGGGGGAAAAATTTAGTAAAGTTTACGGGGGAAAAAAAAAAGAAATGTTTATCTTTTTGGGTTTTTCAAAGAAAAAGTGCTGCCCAAGAAAAACAAAAAGAGAAGAGGAAGAAAAAAAAATTTTTAAAAGTAGAAAGAAAAAAAAATACAGAGTTTAGAAGAAAAAATAGTGGGAGATCCCTGGGGTTAGGCAAATATGAGGAGGGGGGGCCCCCCCCCTTAAAAGTAAAGTTTGGGTTTCACAAAACTACAGCCCCAAGATAATTTTTAAAAGGCAGGGAAAAACGGGTTAAAGAAAGAAAAAATAAAGAAAATATGGATAAAAAAAGATATGAATGGGGAAAAGAAAAGACCCAAAAATTGAATTTTACTGTTTAAAGAAGCCAAAAAAAAAAAGCTAAATTGAAAAAAGGAAGAGGAAAAAAAAAATTCTATTGGAGAGTTTTATCCCCAAAAAATGAAGAAGGGTATCTAAAAGAGAAAGAGAAAGAAAAGGGACATTTTAAAGGAAAAAAAAAAAGGATGGCGGGACGTAAACAAATATAAATGGGCTAGTGTAAACTTTTAACAGAAGAAAACTTTTATTGAAAAGCCAAAAAAACCCAGACTTTGGGGTTAGTAGAACAAAAAGCTGGTGATTCTGAGGATGTGCCATTTGGGGAGGGTAAATATAATTTATGGGGCAAAACAAAAATCAAAAAAAGGGGAGTTAGTTTTAATGGTTAACAAGGAAAGATGTGTAGTAGGGAATGGGGAAAAAGGAAAAGGTATGGCAGGGGTTTGTTGAAGGTAGATTTGGTGTTTAAAAAAGGGAAGAAAAAAGAGACTTAGAAAAATCGTATACTTTCCCCACCTAAAAAAAATTTCCTGGGGGAGAGAAAAAGTATGGAGACAGGGAAAAGAGACCCAAGAAAAATGTTTAAAGATATATAAAAAAGGGTGAAAAACAAATTTTTGAGGGAGTTTTAAAAACTGCAAAGAATTTTGCTTTTAAAAGAAGGTAAAATTAAAAGGAGGAAAAGGGATTTCAGGGGGTGGTCCATTGTTGGTTTTGGGTTTTAATAAAATAACTTTATGATCAGGGGATTAAAAGAACAAAGATTAAAAAGGTAGCGAAAAAACCATAAAAGACAAAGATTATATTGACGAAAGAACGGGAAGAAATTTAGTAAAGAAAAATTATCAGTGCCCATTTGGGGAAAAGAGTAAACCAGGGAAATTTTTGGAATTTGGAAGTAAATGTTTTTACCCAAAAAAAAGGGGGGGGGGGGGGGGAAAAGAGAAGAACACAAGAAAGGAAGAACAATTATGGAAAAGCAGTTTTTGGAGGGAAAATTTAAGAACTTTTTTTGGGGGAAAACAGACGGGAAAAGGGTTTTTAAAAAATTTTTTTCCCCATGCAAAAAGGGATTTACCAGAAAAAATGGGATGGGGTTCATCCAAATTTAAAAAAATAGCTATTTTTCCAAGGAATTTATCAGGGGGAAAAAAAAAAAGAATGAAGGTTCAACAGAAAATGTAAATTTCCCCAAGACTAGAAAGGGGAAAAAACAGGAATAGTTTGGGGGAAAAATGGAGGTATCAACCTTTTTGGGGGGAAGTACAAAACAAATAGAAATGGGAAAATGTAAGAATCCCAAGAGAAGAAGAAAAATAACTATTTAGAGAAATATAATAGAAAAATGTAAGAACGGGCCCCAAAAATTTTTTAAGATATTTTAAAAGGAAAAAGGGAAAAACCCAAAGGAAAAGGGAAAAGAAAGCTGAAGGGAGGGAAAGGCCCTGGTACGAAAAAATGCATTACAACAGGCTGAGGGGGAGAAAAAGTGCTTTTCAGACTGTATTTTCAAGAAAAGGATTTAAAACGAAAAATATAATAGAAAGAAAAAAAAAAATGGAAAAACCCTAAAAATTGACGAATAGAAGTAAAAAGGGGGAAAAGGAAATTTAAGATGTGAGGAAAAACCCCAGGTCCAAAATGGAGGTCGAATTTTGGGTAATGAAAGAGTTTCAGTAACCAACTACAGGAAAGTTTAAAAATGTAATTGAGAGTTCACTTAAAGGGGAGCAAGAGTCCCCCCTGATTTTGGGAAAAAAGAAAAAAATTGTTTCCAATTTACAAAGGAGGAGACAAAGAAGAACCAGTAAAACAGGCCAGTTTCAAATTTAAAAAGTATAAATGGCCCAAAAAGTGTGAAAAAATTTTTAAGGGGCAGATGGTTCAAAATTTGGAAGCAAACACACCGCAGGTGGCCAGTTTGGGGTTTAGAGGAGGAATTCATGTACAACGAATTTATTAAGCTTTTATCGAGAGTGATCGATGGACACAGGAAGAGAGGGGTGGGTCGATTGCATATACGACCCTAAAAAAGGGATTTGGGAAGGTTTCCTACAAGAGGGCTGCTCTGGAAGCTAGAGCATGTAGGAGGGTTGAAGGGTGGTTTTCTGAAGTGGATGGAAGGGCTTTTTTTGCAACGGGGGAGATGAGAAACAGTAATAAAAAAATCAGAATCAGAATGGGGCAGTTTTGGGTTTAAATGAGTTTCCCCAAGGACCCTATTGGCCCCATGATGTTCTTGGTCTATGTAAATGATATGACAGAGGGAAGTGAACAGTTATATTTGGGTTTTTCGCT